>VWZS01000470.1:0-145854 GCA_013397075.1 Rhabdornis inornatus
GGACGGGCAGCGCCGGGCCGAGTCGGGAAAACTCCACTTGGAAAAGCCCGAGCCCAACAAGTTGCGGTAGAAGTGCTCCGTGCGGAGATGGGGCTGGGTTATCCGCCGCACGAGTGAGGCGCGCTGAGGTAGAGCCGTCAGGGACTGTCAGTCGGGCTTCCCTCGGGTGAGTAAACCCGCCTGAGCCGCGGCTCCGGCGCTCGAAGGCGATAATATCACCCGGAGCTTGCTCGGCGTGTGTCCCTGTGCCCCCCGTTAATGGTTTCCTGCGAGTTTAACGTGAGAGGCCGAGCAAGAGCGCAGGGGCTGCGGAGGGATTAGGAAGGCAGAGGTTAGTGAGTTTCTGACGTGCTGTAAACCAGCAGCACCGTCAGAAGCAACCGACCTGGAATATTGTCCCATATTTTGGAATTTGTATTGGCATTGGAAGTTATCACCTTTCAAGTTCGAGAGTTAATGTTTCTGGAGGCTTTTCTTGCTGTTGTTTTTAAGTTGCCGTGTAAACAGCCTGAGTAAACAACCGGGTCGTCGCTCCGCGAGTTGTGCGGTGGGGGAAAAGTGGACTTCGAAGTGTGTGCTTCCTAAAGAAAAGTTCGCAAATATATGGTAGTTTTAAATTAACAGTAGTAATAGAGTAGTCTGGGCTTCATACCTCATTGCTATGGTTATTAATATTATTATTTTTGAAGATGGAAGAAAAATTGTTCCTGTGCGCCTAAAATGATGTTTTAATGTATTTTGATGCATCTGTTAGAATGTCCTGCTAGTGGATATGGTTATGTTTAGTGTACAGCTTGTATTTGTGTTTCTTATAACCTTCCTAGTGCTACTGGAAAAATAAACACTCAGTTAACGCACGTTACCTAAACATATTTTAACAGCTTAAGCATAAATTATAGGCAGCAAAATGCAGTCATAACTGGCAATTCCTTTGCATATCTATGTTCAAGTGTTAAAAAGAAATAAATAAATAGGTATCCGTTAGACGTGTGTGTACCATCCAGTCTAGCTGTAGGTCTTGTTTGTTTCTTTTGTATATGGTTCTAGAAGTGGAACAATAGTGAAAAATGGAGTTGAACAGCTTGTAATCCATTTGTCCATTGCTTATCCCTAAAAAGATTCCTGGTGCAAAGTTCATTAACTGTAACTGAGAACAATTCATAGCAGAGTCCAGGAATTGGCCATGCTGAAATCTGTCAAAAGTTTATAAAAACAAACAGAAAAGCTGAGGTTTGCTTCCTCATAAACCTCTTAAGAAATATGTCCCCTATCTAGTATGCTACTTACTGTACTCAGGGCAAGGAAAAACCTTGATGAATCGTGGATATTGCTCCATATCATCCTTATCTATAATCAGCGAACAAAAATATTTTTAATTTGTTTAGTCTGGAATAGCTGTTTTTTTACAGAAGACCTTGCCTTGTTTCTTTCTCTCATCAGTGTCCTTGCTGCAGAAACAAGTCCTCAAGAATATAAACGTTTGTTTTACTGGTTATATTCCTTATCTCTCCTGCCTTCCAATTTATGCTGGTTTGAATATTTCTGCAGTATTGAAGTCAGTTGCCATTACTTCCTTCAAGGACCCTATTTAAACGCATTTGTGTAGTGTGTGCGGCATGATAACGTGTAGCACCATGGATATATTTAATTTTATTCTTACATGGCTCAGTCTATTTCTCTTGTTACTTCAGAGAAGCAGGAAACATGATGAACACTCCATTAGTGGTATTGGTAAGAAATACATTAGCGCGAATGCATAGTCAGTAAGAAAGCGTTTTTATTTTAAAGCCTTCTCGTACCAGACAGCGCGCTAATAATCACAACCTGTGCCGTACATCTTCAGTGCTAGATTGCATTTGCTTTTAGGTTTGTTATAAGTACAACTTTTATTTAGGATAGCTGCATTTTCACCAAATGCCCAGTCTCCTTGTTCCTTTTCAGCCTTTGCAGCCTCTGAATGCTGTGGGAATTTGCTGGGCAAAGAACAGGGTGTCCGTGGGCTGGACAGTTCAGAATGCAGCCCTTCTCAGAAGCTAGCCTCGGTATTGTAGGGCACTGAGGTCTGATAATAAAGTCAAGTGAAATGTGGTATTAAAAATATAAGTCAAATCCAAAGACTGCTATGTTGGTTGGATACCCAAGAGCAAGCTGGAATAGCCACTCTGACAGATAACTGAAAATGCGGTGAGTGACTTTTGCAAGCCATGAGGGAAAGTGCTCTGTTTTCTGCATGTGAAGCTGCTTTCCACGGATCCATCGCAGGGCAAGAGGCTGTCCTGGTGAAAGGACAGGGGTTCACATCCCTCATGCTCAGTACCCAGGGAGAAGGACAGGACGTGGGGGAGAAGAGGATGAGGTGGCCCTCTTGCTTAGGAGTGCTGGGAGCCTGGGTCCAAGCATGCTGGGCAGGGACAACTCCAGAGGGACCCTATCCCTCTGGGGAGGGGTCTGTCACTGCAAGGGTCTAACACTGCAGTGGAAAGTTGTGGAGCAGCTTGCAAAGCTAGTGGGGGATGTGACTGCAGGCACGGGCGTGTGTGGCAGAAGTGGAAAAGAGGTATTTGTGGAAGGGAACGGTTTTGAAGTGTCAGGTGTTGTGACAAAACACATGGTGGTCATGGTGTAATGTTTGTAAGGTGGAAGAGAGATCAGAGGTCTGGTGGAGCAAGCAGTATAGGCAGGTGGGTGACACCAGGAGCCAAAGGTCCTAATGCTACCATAGGGAGGCTTTGCAGCTGGATGGATGACCCAGTTTGGGTGCTTTGGAAAGAGTGAGTCAGGAGCTGGGAAGAACCATTCAAGTTCCTGTTTGTCATCACAGACCAAGGATGAAGCATTGGGCAGCTGAGCTGAGGGGAGATGATATGCAGCAGTTATAACTCGGGTATGCAGCATGAGGGCTGACACCAGAATGAAGGGGCACAGTGAATAATCTTTAGCCTTTTCTGTGGCATATATGAAGTTGGGAAGACAAACTTAGAGTTCAAAGCAAAACTTAAGGATAGCAACCAGAATGATTCTCTAGCACTAAAGTTTTTTATTTTCTTTGTTACTGTCTCCCCAAGATTTTCAGTCACTGGGATCTCCATCTTCTGATGTTTTTAACAACACCATGGTTGGGGATTGTAGAATGCACAGAAATTAATTTTCATAAAGTTTGCCAGATCATTTTCCTTTAAAAGAGACCTAGTTGCACTTTTAATAGCAGATGCACTCTGTTGTAATAATTTGCTAAGCAACAGGCTTGCTGTGCTGCCTATGAAGCACAAAAGCAAGGGACGCTTTGACATGTCACGTAAAGCTTACGTAACGTTTGTGAGCAGTAGCAGAAAGAGTGAGTGATGAATACTCTCGGTTTTGTTCCTTACGTGAAAGTAGTTCATAGTTGGGTATTTTTCTCTGCTGGCTGCCATCAGCAATAGGAGTATCAACAGGAGAAAAATGGGTCGCTTGGGTTTTAGCATTAAGCAGCAAATCCAGGGCCAATAGGATTTAGCTGGGATGTTAAGGTTTATTCAGTGCATTTAGTTAATGAAGTTGGGGAGGGGAGGAAGAAGGAAAGAGTGAGTGTCTGGGCTTGGGGGAAGGGATGAAATAGCCTGCTGCCACTGACTGCATCCTATGGTGACTCCTCCTGATTGATAGATGCTCCACAAGACAAAAAAGCAACTGAGCAAAGGAGGTTTTAATTAAAAAACAGCAGCTCAATGCCAGCTCTTCTGGATTAAAATCAAGCAGAAAGTCTTTGTTACAGACGTGTACTTGGTCTTCAGGGTGTGTGTTTTTTACCCCTAGGGGTGTAGTGCCCATCAGCTGGTGAGGGGGAAGAGGGAGATAATAATATGTGCAAGCATCCCTGAAGTGGTCATAGAGCCATGGAGATATTCAGCAAGAGCAATTGTATGATAATATTCATCAGTTGGGCACAGAAGTGAGGTTCAGGCTAACAAACTCCCTTTTGAGCACTCTGCCAGATTTCTAGCAGACAACCCATCATCCCCTATGCACACGGGTGGCCCTTCGCTGTGCTCACCAGTATTCTGAAGCCTTTGTGCTCCCTGCCAGAGGCTGTCATCTTGTGTACACACATGCTGTTCAGCATCTTGACTTGCTTTCTGAGCCCTGAAAGCCTTCAGCACAGAGACACAAAAAACAATTAGTATAGAAAGTCACTGTTATTTAAAATATATTTAAAATATAAAGGGCTATTATCTATATGTCCAAAAAAATTGCAAACCAACATGAATTGATCTCTTCCCAAAAGGGAGTTAGTTTGTTGGGTTTTTTTAATTCTGGTTCTCTAATTCTGGCTCCCGCTTGGATCAGACCTTGTTTTCCCCAAAACTAGTGGTCGTTTAGAGTGGGATGAAGTTCCTTTCTCTTGTGTACCTCCTTGGAGGTTTGTGCTTGACTGTAGTATCTCAGCGCTGCTGGGAGTACTTGAGCAGCAATTAACACTGCCAAGTGACCTCAGCAGACTTTCCTTCTATGGGGGATATGGGCATCAGTGGCAGGATCTGACTAACGCTATGGAATAAATAAGCAGCAGGTTTACAGAGTGAATAGAGTCCATGTACCTGTTGTTCTTGGCATAATCTAGTTGCTCAGGCAGCCTATAGCTCGATACAATCCTCTGGGGAGGATGCTGCAGTATTTCTTAGTAGGATTTATTGCAGTGACTCCTGAAAACCTTCACAAAATGGTCCGGAGAAAAAATTGATTGTGTGATTTTTGGTGTTTTTTTGCCTTACAAACATTTTAGTATAAATATTTTTAAATAATAATTTAAACAAAAGTAGTGAAAATGCTTAGGAAAACACTGTACTTTTCTGCTTTGTCCTGTACTGGTTTAATTCTGTTAGATTCACAGTACATTTGCTGAAGAACATTTACTTACAGAAGAGTTTAGGCACATGTCTGTAATAAGAAAGAAAGAATTTCATTTAATTAAGATTAAACAAACCAACAAAAGAACTTGACTTTGATGCTTACAGCAGGGCTTTATGAATGTTCAGCCAACTTTTAGAAAATGGGGGTGGCTGTGTCAGAACAGCAGTCACAGGCATGGCAGCAGGAGTCTGGGCAGCTGCACACGGAGAATGTGGAGGTCTAGGATAAGACTTCTGTTGTCTTTTATATACAAATAGGTATATGTTTGTTGGTAAACAAATACAGATATTATTGCTGATCTTAGGATTTTATGAAATGAAATCTGAACAGTGTGATTGTCTCAGTGGCAACGAGGGAAGCATAATATTATCCCGGATGGAGGGCATGCTACCGAAAAGTGAAGAGGGGTACATCTCCATCTACATGGTAATGAAGCGTTTGGTACAATGTCCACACCATCTAGTCCTGTGTTTATGATGCTGTATTACCTTTACTCCTGTTGGCATATGTTTTCTTGTCAGTGGGCAGTAAAGCACTTATTCAGCATTTGAGCCTAAACGACTAGAAGGACAGAACCTGAGACTTGAAGACCATAAAATTACTTTTCTGTGATTTCACTCAGTTAACGAAACTGTGTGCATACCTTGAGGATCTCATTAGCATAGTTCTAGCTACATGCCAGTATCTGCCCAGAAGAGCAAATAGAAAATTGCTGGCTGTGTTGTAACATTAAACATTATATAGAATAACAGCAGAGATTTTAAATGAAAAGGCTGTGAAACACTGGAGGCTAATGCAACCTTCGTAAATGCTCTAAATCCACTCAATAATTACTATATAGGCTCAATAATTACTATGTGGTACTGGATTAAATACTGCAGGTCCTTGATCTGCGTGAATCGGGTGGAGATTTCCTTGCATATGATCAAAGTGATTAAAAAAGCTGTTTTCTTTCTTTATAAGTGTATGCTGTACCTGTGAGAGTAAATTAAAATAAAATGTTTTGCTCCTGCAGATAGGAAGACATGAGAGTTCTACCTTTGTTCCACTAGACAAGTTTATGGTATTCATTCACAGAGATGGGAATCAGCTTTGCAGTTCCAAACCCTTTTAATTCAGAGAAGTTTAGGTAGGTGGATTTTGACTGAGTAGTAGGGAACATCAAAAGTTACACCATTAGATTTTTCCAAGAAGAACAAGGGCTCTGTGCAAATGCAGAGAGACATGCACTTTGTTACCCCCTTCCTCCTTCCCCCATCAGCATTCACAGTGCACAAGCAGAGATGCCTGGTAGGTATTGAAGAGGCTGTCACTGTTAATTTATTGTGAGCATCCCATAGTGACTGGGGTGGGGTAGAGGAAGCTGAATAAAAATTATAAGAGCTATTGAAACTGGCTTGTAACAAAGTACAATATCCATTCAGTGTTTCTAACGTCAGATAAGTAAGATTCTCAGAATCTGATCCCGTGTTTTAAAATGCTGCTTAAATTTTGGAAGCTTCTCTTGTTTGTATAGGAATGATACTTTTCTGACAAAAGACTCCAGCATGAGCCACGATGGTGGAGCCTCCTAAAGCTGTTATTTTTCCATTGACTGACTAGAGCAGATCTCCAAGCAGCCCCCAGTTCTGACAGAAATGTGGCCGCAGTTGAAGGTGCCTGCTTGAAGGTGACCATCATGTGCTGGCCACACTTCCAACCAGTGTTGCTGTTGGCCTCCTGTTTGCTTATGGGAACCTTAATTGCCAGTATATCTCCAGGAGTTTCAGTACCAATTAATTTGTTGGCATGTGCTGTTATAACTTAGTATGTGACATTGTGGTATTCATCCCCTTTTTGGTAGCTAATTAGCGTTTCTGAGTGATTTCCCCCATGTCTTGAAAAGCACGGTTTTACAAGGCACTGATGTTGAGCTGTAACACAGTAACTTCAGGAATATCTGTTCCTGGCTGTGGGGCAGAATGCATCAGCTTAAACCCCGGAAATGCAAATTGCTTCCCTCTGCTGCTATTAAGACTGTCATGACTGAGTGTAAGAGTTCTTGTAACCTGTAACAGTAACCTGTTTTGTTCCATACTGCTGCAGAGTAGGATCACATCCATGGCCAGTTGCTGAGTTCCAGCTGATGACTGATACCCCTCAGCTGTACTTCCTAGCCAGTGGGTGAAACTAGCTCCTTGCAGTTGTGTGAACATACTTTATTGTGCTTGGATGACACTTTCTGATTTCTCAGAAACATTCCTCCTCTCTTCCTGGTTTCTAGTTTCAATGAAAAGATGATAAAAGGCAGAAGTATGATCATTTAAGTGACCTATCTTGATATTTCCATATTTTCTGTTATTACCCTTTTTCTGTCAAAGGTAGCCTTAGCTTTTGGATTTGGTAAATTTTGACAGGGGTCTCTTTGTTTACTTTGGTTTTTGACTGGATAATTGTATGAACACCACTTGTGGTGGATTACATATATATGTGTATACATATATACAGGTATATATCCAGTTTTGTTGGGAGTTACTTCTTGACCCCAGATTTGCTGGGAGAAGATTGCTGACACACAGTTTGGACTTTGGGCTGTGCCTTGTCATTTCTGGGTTTCCTTTCAGGGTGATCTTCTAACCAAGACCTATTCACTTTTAATCCTATTTATCATCTGAAAAGAAATCTCCCAGCAGCGTGACCTTTCCTTGCCTGTTTTACCCATGGTTAAGAAACAACCCAAGTCATGCTTTGAGTGGGTGTGTGGAGTTACTGGGGTGCTGGCAATAAAATGTAAGAGGGGCTTTACAAAAAAAGTGTACAGGAATCTATTTTAGTATGCTTTTATTAAACACAGATTATTCTGCACAGATGGATGGGCTCAGATATATACTTGCCTCAGGTATAAAGGGCCCACCAATGTATGTCTAGACCTTTCTAAAGCAACTTGAATTCCTCTAGGAGAAATGCATTAAAATTGCTATGAAAATGGAGTTTTCTTTTACCCTGTGACCCTTCTGATTTCCCATCCTTAGACAAGAATGACTCAGTCTCCTGTGAATATTATTATTAATATTATTATTATTATTATTATTATTAGGCAATAAAGTTAAAAGCAGATCATGTGTGTATTGGGGGATAGATAAAAACGTAAGCAGCCATAACTACGGTTGCCTATGGCTACTAATAAAATGTCACCTTCATTTTAGCTCTGTATGCCTCTGAGATCATACTTAAAAATACATCAAAATGCGATTCTCTCAATGAGAATATAACTGAGCTGCCAGGAAAATAATTTTATTTCTAAATAATATATTTGAAACATACAGGACAAGCTTGAAAGATTGCAGATACACCTTAAATCAGTTTAATTTCTAGTTCCTATGCTGCTAATGCAGTTCACATTTTTCAGATACGTGTATTTTATATTTTATTACATGAGGGAATTATTTTATGAGGAGTTTGAGAGTTTTGCACAATCCTTACTTGGTTGTGTTGATTTAAAGGATATTAATGCTTACTCAATTGAAAAAAAAATTTACTGGAATCTTTAACTACAACTTTCTCAGGTTTATACTACATTAAATTTCTTGCATGCTTTTGTTTCTAGAATGTGGACAAATTGGGCAACATGTATGCATATGTTTGCCCTAGTTTAAAAGGAAACTAATTTGTACTGTTGCTACTGCTTTCTGATAAAAAGTTTGAGAAACTTTGTTGCTTGGAATAACCACAGTAATGTTCCAGTGTAAATTGGTTTGGATTGGTACTTTTATTTTATTAGTAGTAATTGCTGTTTCTTGGGGGTTGGGAATAGCCACAGAATAAAACTGCTTTGGCCCTGTAGATATGTCTAAAGCTAAGGGCAATGACTTTTTTTAAAAATCACATCAGCACAGATTCAGTGTAGTGATGAGTTTGGCTCAGCATGTCTTCTGCTGCAAACCTTATTTCAAGAGATTATTAGTCAAAATTTGAAAACTGTGCAGACGTCTTGCAGAAAACTGATAATCTGCCTAATGAGCCTCAGCACTCTGGGGAAAGCCAGCAAACAGGGTGTGTACTTGAATACTTTTCATTAAGAGCATTTATTAGGGTAGATGTCAAATGGATAGGCTACAGTAATAAGCAAAACTGGAGTTATAGCTCATGTTTGAGGCAAACTTTCATGTCTGCAGCCCTGAATAGCTGCTGCCTGTAAAAGTCTCTACATTTCTCATACAGAAGAAGGACTTACAGAAATGTGTTTGTTCAAATAAATACCTTTTTAAATTTATGATGTGTAATCAACAAGGTATGACATAATCTATATTAATTTTAACCTTATATTGTTCAGTTAATACTTGGTCAAATTCAATAGTTTTGTGCAAGCACTGAGCACCTAATTTACATACCTGTCTATGGTTTGTATATATGCATAGTGACTTTGTGACAAAAATTATATTAAAGGAGATTCTGAGACATAAATGTCTTCCTTCTATTGTTAATCTAAAATGCCTTTGATCTGTATTCCTGATCTTGTATTTGTGACTAGTTCTGTTTTAATATGGTTTACCTGGTTAGTTTTTGCAAATTGAAACAGCTATTTCAATGTGTTCCATTCATTTGCCTTACTTCTTTGGAACAGACTGTGAAGGTTTTCCTGATTTTTCACATGTGTACAGAAGACCAAATGTGATAAAAGTGCAAGCTGTAGGTAGCCTTGCCCAGTTGTAACATCCAAGGAGGATGTTGAGGATGAGATGCCCACAAAATCCCTGACAGAATTTCTCCTGGATTAATCTGTAGGAGCAGTAGAATGAGAACAGGTTGCTGCCTAATCCCTGAAGACTTCTGGGATCTTCTGTCCTCCTACATCCAATTTTTATGATGACACAATGATGTTCCCAGACTCTTCTGTTGACTTCAGCTACAAAACAGCAGCTCGTTGTGACAGTGATGAGTAAATCTGCTCCAGCTTGTATCTGGATAAGAACTTTATCTCCAAGTAAAATGTGATTGAGCAGGAGGAATCAGCTTCAGTTGTTCCAGGAGAGGTTCAGACTGGATATTAGGAAAAAAATTACTCACTGAAAGGGTTATCTGGCACTGGAACATTGTTCTCAGGGAAGCCATACTTGGAGGTATTTAAAAGACGTGTAGATGTAGCACTGAGGGACATGGTCTTAGTGTTGGTCTTGGCAGTCCTGGGTGAATGGTTGGACACAATGCTCTTAAGGGTCTTTTCCAGCCTTACTGATGCTGTGTTTCTGTTGTCCATGGATATTGTGTTATCATAGGCTTTGTCTTCTTTCTCCATCAATTTCTGCTAACTTTCCCTGCCTTTTTCAGAAGATCTTCTGAGTTTTAAACCTGGATGACTCCTTCTCTTGGGGTAAAAGGAGAAAGGATTATGTTTGCAAAGATGCATTGTCTCAGTGATGGGACCATTGGAAAGTGAGTGTCGTATGTCCATGAGATTGGAAATGTAGTGTTAAAATCTTTGCAGTATGTGTGGATAGAAAAAGCTTACCTTGGTATGTGGATTTTTTCCACACCCCTGAGAGGAGATAATATTTTTATTGATGTAGGAAAGTTTAGTGGTTAGTACAGGAATGCTACTGTGTCCATCACCACTTTGCTTCAGTAGGAATAAACTTTACAAAATGTGTGTATTTTCATTTCAACCACATGTAAAATTCAGCAGTGAAGTAACTAAAAGATCATATTCTAGACAGACTTCCCCCTCACCACCCAGTTCAAAGCAGCCTTCTGGGTCTCATATTAATCATAAGGCCAGCTTCTTGTCTTTTTGTATCTCTGCTGCTCTGTTGAATATATTAGAAAAGTCACATTGAAGATGGAAGATTATTTTGGAAGTTTGATCTGTTTGCAGGAGAAGCTGATCTTTGGTGTGCATGTATACACTTTTTTTCGGTTTTGAGGTAAATCTCCGCTTACTCATTCCAATTTATATGAGAGTGTATGTCTTACACTGATGTTATTTGAAAATTTGCAAGTTGGATTAATTGGGAGCAAATCTTCTCTTGCTGTTTGAGGCACATCCTGAGCACCCAATGTATGTCCATCTGTAAGTGTTATGACGGGTCATTTGCCATGTTAATGCCATTTTTCTTGTCTGTGGTTAGTTTTAACAACGTGCCTCCCATAAGTTGGAGGGGGAAATAAAATTACGTCTTCTAGACAGCCTGTTTTCTGAGTTTATACTCAGTTTTGATGTCTCCTTTGAATTCATCTCTGCTATTGGGCACCCAGACCCCAAAACAAACCCCGGTCCATTTGGCAGATGACCACAGGATTGGGTTGTGTCCTGTGAGGCACAAGACTCACCTGTTCTACTTGGAACTGCCACACGTATGAAGTGGCTCCACCTTGATTAAAATGCAATCATTTTGCATGCTGCTGTGGGGTATTAAGTTTTGCAAATGTCTGGCCTACATTCTTCTGTTCAGTTTTTCCTTCTTTAGCTCAGGGAAGTTGCTTGTCATCTTACCCTCTACCAGGACTCTCAATAATTCTCTTCTTTCATCTATATTGTTACCTGTAGGATATTTATAGACTGATCATATTATGCTCAATCCTCTTTTCTGGATTATAGAACTTTAACTTTCTTAGTCTGTCTTCATATTCAGTGTCTTATCCTCCAATTCCTATATCATTTAAGTTAGCCTTCTTTGTATATGCCTGGTTGTTTTATATCTTTTTTTGCAATACGTGAAGATAAGAGCTGCATGCAATATTCCATTTGTGGTCACATCATTACTTTGTACTCTGGAATTATTACCTCCTTGAATTTATAAGAGATACATACACATCAAAGACCAGCAGTTGCTTCTCCTGCAAACAGATCAAACTTGCATAGTGATCTTCGATCTCCAATCAAATATTGAGCCTGTTTTCGGATGGCATCACGCTCTGAGCTTCTAGGCAACATTTGGTACGGCTTATATTCCAGCCTAAAGCAAGAATAGCTTTACTTATTGTGAGTAAATATTCCCTTGTTTTCTGCATCAGCACATTTCAGATGTCTGTGGATTACTATTCTCTTGTAGACAAAGACAAATCAAATGGGAAGGTGGGAAATATTTCCCCCAAAGTACAAGAACTTAATGCTTGCATACTTTAAATAAATAAATAGATAAATAATTCATCTTCACTGGAAATGTATTTGGGGTTTGGTTAATTTTCATGTGTATTTGTCATTTTTTATTTCAAGAGAGCAACAAAATAGTAGTTCTAAAATAGAAAGAAATGAACTGCACATAAGACCAGCTTCTGGCAGGACTCTCACAAAATCAACTTCAGTTTCTATGCTTAGGAGGCCTCTACATTTTAGAAGCTTGGTTGGTTTGGTTTGGTTCTTCACTCCACACTCATGCCCTTAGTACATCAAACCTCTGAACTGTCTAATTTATCTGTCTTGAATTCAAAATGTTTTCAGCTTGTATGACTCAACAATGAATTACATTCATAAATTGAATTACATAGAAATTCATGTGGTTCTATTAATGACAACTGTAGTAACTTTTATAACTAAAAATCTTTTTTTTAGCTTGCTGTAATTTACTTGTAGTGTGCATTTTCCAACTCAGTAGTCTTTTTCAGCTAAATTTGTCCTACTTGTCTAATTCTTTCTCTACTGCTGCTGCTCCTCCCTTGAGTTGCATTTAGAACCTTTTACTTCCTTCCGAAGTTGCTTATCTGTGGAAAAGCTCACGCTACTAGCATCTTGTATACTTGCCTGAGTGAATCCTAGAATTTCAGAAATAGTAAGAAATCAGTTTGTTGCTTGATTATCAAATTCATCTACCCATTCAGGTGTAAATTCTTAAAAGATTATGTGCCAATTATATCACCATTGCTGGTTTCTTAATCTTCCCATCCAGATTTAGCATTGTTATAAGGGGTCTCCTTTCTTATTTGCTTCCATATTAGTCTGTGCCAGAGATTAATTCATTTCATCATCTTCAGCTGGAAAAAAATTAAGTGTTGCTGTAATATTTAGGAAATATTTTGCTGCAAGGATGACTCTTTGTAATTTGGGTGAGGGTTGAGTAAGGCAAGCTGTCTTTAAAATGTGCCTGCTTCCTCCTGTATTGGAGGGCCTTGCCAATTATGGCAAATCCATTTTGACTGCTAGGTTATACTGGTTATTTGAAATAGTAATAAAAATTTTTAAATGCATTAAGTGCTTTAAGATTAGTGCCAGAATGAATGTCATTAAGTAGTCTAATGAATCCAGTGTGTTCCCTTTTGAAGTTAGCAGTTACTGAGATCTGGGAGAGAGGTGTTGGTACTGAAAAGTTGAAATGCAGTACAAAGGAAGCCCAAAGAAAGGGGAAATACTGCAAAAAGTGAACTGGAAAATAACAGGATTTAGGGGAAAAAATTAAGCCATTTGGAGGAAGTTTTCAAACCGTGTCTTATCTCATACCTTATTGCCACTGAGTCTGCAGAGACATGGCTTTGATTACCATCTGCTGGGTAAATGAGTGGCTCCTTCCTAAAGTCTGTCTTGGGCTATTAGATGGGGAGTTTGTCTTGCCAGACTGTGCTGGGAGCCGAGGGGTTCAGGGTGGTTATTCCTGGTTTGCTTCCCTGATCTGTAAAACAGATGACATTACTGTTAACAGAAGGGTGGATGGGGGCATTCCAGGGGATGAGTGTGTTCCATGAGTGCCTGAGTTTGGGATATTGAAGGCGCTAGCTATTTGTTAATTTATTTACTTGGCGTAATTTCAGATTAATAGCCCACTCAGGAAGTTTGTGCTGTAGTATGTGAATGGCAAAAGAAAAACCTGTGGTGAAAGACAGACATATAGAGATAACAGGTTCTCCTGATCAAAAGAAGCCATTTGGTTTCTGCTTGTACAGCTGAAGCTCTCCGTATTGTTTGGTTTCCGAAATAAATGATACTGCCATGTTACTGTAGTCGGCTGCAAAAGCCTGGGAGTGCCCTTCCAGCCTTGCAGATCTGTCCTCAGCTGGAGATGAGGCCAGGGAACAGAAAGTGAGTGGACTCTGCACCACAAATGTGCATCCCCATGGTATTTATAGCCCTTACAGCATTGTTAGTAGGCAAGGCATGGGCAAGGTGGCTGAATTGCCAGAAGGAGAGAATAGGGGTGTATTTTGGGGCTTTTTGTTTTGTGGATTGCTGCTTGGTTGGGTTTTTTCATTTTTCTCCCTTTTTTTGTTTTATTTTTTTTAAACAAAACCACCTACCTGGATTAGTCTGCTAAATGCGGGCAATTGTGCTGCGTGGACTGGTTGTTGTCTTGTGTCAGTACCTTCTGGGATGAGCAGAAGTGGTTGTTCCACAGCTTCACCTCACAGGCGCTGGAAATGCAACTGCTCTTGAGTCAGCAGTTGTTTTTTGGAGGGGATTGCTTTGCAAACAAACCAGATTTTCGAGGTCTGAGCAGTAATTCGTAGTAAGTTTGCTTTCGTTGTACTGCACTACCCAGGCAAGGTTAAATCGGAAAACAAGCTCCTAGTCACAGAGTTTCCTTGGGGGCAGCGGGGAGTCTGTACCCATTAGAGGATCCAGAGATGAGGTGGGCATGGGCATGAGTGACTGCTGTGTGTCACACTCCCCTTTCTGTTCCCTCAGCTGAGGCCATGCCTCCTGCATTCACAGGCTGAGGAATGCATCCCAGGCTGAGCTGGGACTCAGCTGCATTTGGGACCTGAGGTCCCTAAACGTTGCTGGCGCTGGGCTGGGAGTAAGGCAGCTGGGACCCACTGACGATGCACTAATCCATTTTGACAGGGAATCAGAGCTGGAAAATGATGATTTTCTGAAGAGTTAGGGCATCAGAAGTTGATACCACAGCACCACTGTGGGCTTAAAGTTGTTGTATCTGACTGCTTTTTGTGCTTGTGTAATCCTTGCACCTTAATTGCTTCATCCTTTGGCTTGCAGTGAACGTGACCACCAGGGTGCTTGTCAGAAAGTCTGTCTTTAGATTGGAATGGCACAGGGAATGCTTACAGAGGCAGGAACTATTCTATCCCTTCTTTGTGCTCTTTTTCCCCTCCCCAGCCCCAGTCTTTTACCACCCCCTCTCCACTTTTTTTTTTGCCTTGTCTGCCAGAGAAAATGTAACACACAAATCAGAGTAACAATCATTTTGTGCACTTTCGACATCAGAAAAGGGATCAGCTCAGGAGAGTTAAGTTGCAAAGTGCTGTGAAACAGTCACAGTTTAAGACTGATGGAAAATGTACTAGTTCATAATGCTGGGAGGCCTCAGTCTCTTGGGTTAGCTCTCCATTTCTCCTCTGTACGCACTGATCTGACAGTTATCAATGGTAAGGAGGCCCCTTCTGGTGTGATTTGAGTTCTTCTACTCTATGTGTGGCAGAGAATACTTTGCAAAGACAAGCCTATATATTTCAAATTGACTTTATTATTATGAACCAAGGGTAATAAATTTTAGTGCAAGTTTCAACAGCATGTTTCTTTTATTTTTTTAGAAGTTTTATTAACATTTCTTTTGATTTTCTCTAGCTAAGCAGCCCAATTGCCATTGTGTCAAATAACAAAGATGCTCAATAAGTTTTCATGGCCACATAAAGGAAAATCATACATTTTATTTCATCCAAAAATAAGATTTTTTTCTGAAGTAGTCAATTATTCTTTGAAGCCACTCCAGACTCCTAGAGTCAAGCTTTTTTTTGAGTTCTTTGCAGATTTATAGTAATACAAATATGAACATTAGATGTTTTAGGATGTTATAACTTGTAGGGGGAAAAAAGTATACCAGTCCCTGTTCTGCATCTTTTGTTCTCAGTGAAGATTTCTGGTGTTATTTCATGTATTTGATCTGGATGTCTCTGATGTCATGGTTGCTCCCAGTTGCAAATGAGAGGTGTTGATTCAGCCACAATGTTAGTCAGACAGACAGAGACTAAAAGAAAACAATTTTATTTTTCTTGATCAAGTGCGAGAGTAGATGCATACAACTTTTCTGGTTGATGTGCTCATGAATTCCTCTCCCTCCATTTTTGATCCTCACAAAGAATCTTGAATGTGAGCCAGACTTCTCTGGGAAATTGTCGCCTTGATGATGATATTTGCCAAGAAAGAGATTTCCACAGTGTGTTAGCAAGGGAAAGAACTGTTAACACTCTGTAGATGAATGAATGGCTAACATGAAAACCGCCATGGAAAAATATGAGATTATTCTTGCCTGCATCATATAAATATATATGAATTCTTTCTGGTAATTCTAACAACCTATCAAGGTTTTTCATATTTTCTATCAAATTGTACCATCTCTACATAAGAATCGATCTGAGTATTTTTTGAATTATTATTTCCTGTATAAAATATTGAGAGGAGGGGTTGCTGTTATTGTAAAGAGCCTGCATAATCACCTAGGTTGGGCCTTTGCCAGCGCATGGTGGCTGTATCGTCCTTTCCTCTCTGTAGTACAGTGTATCACCAGAAGCCCTGATGAGCTTATGGCAAGCACCAGGGTTAGAGCTGAAGCTCAAACCTTTAGTCAGAATTTGGGAAGAAATCAGGAAAGAGAAAGTACATAGCCAGGAGGAATCCTGAATGGATGTTTCTTTTAAATGCCTCCACCAAGAACACACTATAAAGAGTAGTAGGGATGCATATCTTCAAAACCAAAGTGTGTGCAAAACATGGATTGAACTAAATGCTTCAGGAACTTCAGTGCTTAGTGTGCAGAAAGATGCTTTTGTTTCTAAGTGCCTGAGGGAGTATCTGTCATGTAGAAGAGTCTCCTCATAGACCACATAATCCTGGCAGGGCTCTTTTGTGAGTCCTGTCTGTTGCTAAATAGGTGCATGAGATTCTCCCAAAGGAAATACGGAGAGGATATACATCTGTCAGAGCAGCAGGCCCTCCCCTGGCTCCAGTGGAACTGAGGGAAGGAAAGAATTCTGCAGGCAACTAAAATAAATAAAAAATAAGTGTTCTAGAGGTTGGTTCCACATCTAGTAATTCTTGGGCAAATGAAAGTGACACTCAGGATACTCGGACACGCAGAACTTCTCCAAGGTAGCAGGTATGTACCTCCCTGGCCCCCAAGTTGTGTACTGGCATTTCACTTGCTGTAAATTAAGTCCAGACATTCTGGCTCTGAACCAAGACCAGGTGCAGATCTCACGTGCTGAAGGTCAGTCTCGGATAGACAGACATGGGCGGTTTCCTGTGTAATGGAAGGCTGATAAACTACACAACAAAGGTTTGCAATGCAGTTTGTACCTAAACCCATCCATGGCAAAGAGACCTGAAAATGTAAGCATCTGTGACTTCAGTTCAAAGAAATCTTGTCTACAGAACACAAGTAGGGTGTCTCTTCTTCCCCCTTCCTTTTGAAGGAGGCTGTGATAGCAGTATTCTAAGCAAAACAGCTAAATTCTGATAAAAAGATGTCTTTTAAAAAATGTTTTTCAGCCAATGGTGTGTGAACCGTATCTCAGAAACCCATGGCAGGTAAAGATGAAAAGCAAGCATTTTGCCTTGGGCTTAATTTTGCTATTCAAAGGTCTACATATCCGCAGGAAAATATTTAGGGATCTGTGAATTGAAAACAGTTGAAAATCACTGACCTGAAAATATATTTCCTTGTTTTCAGAAAACCAGTGAGACTGAGTTAGCAGAACATTTCTCTATAGTGATGTTGATGTCTTTCCCTCCTACCCCCATCCTACTAATGCATCACATGATTTGTAACTAGAATATAGCCTTTCATTTCTTATGGTCCTTCTCTAATGAGATCTTTCTGTGTTGAAACATCAGCACGGAGTTTTCCTAGATTGCTTGTACAATTATCCAGTGTACTGCAAATTTAAATGCAAATGAAAAGTTTGATTAGTTTAAAAAAATCCATGTTTTCCACTTAATTTTAAATGATCAGTCTTGCCAAAGAGATCTCCCGTCATAATTAAGATGTCTTATAGTTCTGGGATCAAGGTTTAGTTCTATTTATTTCAAAAAACCCCAAAATTGACTTCTGTAAATGGAACAGATGTGTCTACACTAGATGTCATAATTATCCATGACAGTGTAGTCTGCCTTTGGAACACATGTGCTACAGGCACAGGATTCAAATATTCCAGACCTCTGACCTTAAGCAGATGTCATTATTTTAGTCATATGGACAAGCCAGAAGGAAGGTCAGAGCTCATTCATATATATTTATATCATAGTCTTTTATTTTATGTGGTATTTTTTGCTTGAAGGTTTATAGGAAGAGGTTAGCCCTAAGGAGCGTTCAGGGTGGAATTTGGTTTCTTTCTGACA
This sequence comes from Rhabdornis inornatus, assembly GCA_013397075.1. Classification (NCBI taxonomy): domain Eukaryota; kingdom Metazoa; phylum Chordata; class Aves; order Passeriformes; family Rhabdornithidae; genus Rhabdornis; species Rhabdornis inornatus. The sequence goes on from VWZS01000470.1 coordinate 18,149, forward strand.
GAACATGGTATTTTTAGTGATGTGGCATTGTTTTGTTTTGTTTTGTTTTGTTTTATTTGGGATTCCCTGCTGCCTTTTAGTTGGCATAGAACCCGTAGGAGGTTGCTGTTCCCTGAATTGTGCACTGAAATCACTGGGATTGCCTGGAGTGGACATCAGCCCAGACTTTGTTTCCCTCCAAGTAGCTGTCATCTCAAGTAACTGTCATCTTCATGGAATATGCTCATGTCTGATCATAGCCTTTGGCAGCAGTCTTGAGTGGGAAAACATTCTTTCAGTTCAGGTGTCTGGGGCCTTGTAGATGTTGCAGACCACTCTGAATGCAGATGGGGAAGCTGCAGCTCATGGAGTTTAATTGTACTGCATTTTACTGGAGCACTGCTGTGATATTGGTGACCTTCCTCCTTTCATTTTACTGAAACCATATAATTTCATTTTGTGATGTTCCCTGAAGCCACCAGGTTAACTAAATAACTTGCCAGCCTCGAAGCAAAACTCTTCCCTTTTCCTAAAGATCCTTTTGCTACCACCACTGGCAATCTGTCTTTTATTTCTGGGAGGGGGAAAAAAAAGCCATGCTAACCTCAAGTCGTTTTGCAATTCCTAACGCAGCAAGTGAGTCTAATAAAAATAAAAGGACAGCTAAGCAACAAATTAAAGGAATGGAGAGGCCCTGAAAGGAAATGAATAGATGAGTTCGTTTGTGAAAATCACCTTTTTCATACATTATATATATAGGGTGACGGCGGCATTTTAGCCGAGTAATTAAACTCTGGGGAACATGCTTATGATGCCAGGAGAGCAGAATGACTGAGGCTGAGAATTTCTCACAGTTAAATCACAGACCTATTAGAGCTGAAGCAGCAGCCAGGTAACACTGTGGTGCCGTATTAGTGGTAAGAATGGTCAGAGGGATTCTTGACAACTTATTCCCATGAATTTATTGAAACAAATGCTGCTTTCAGCTCTGTAATGAAAGCGCCTGCCTTTAAGCAATCGTCAGAAGATGCTTGTAGGTTATGAGAGGTACTTTTTCAACAACTTCAACTTTCTTATCCCTACAGAAGCATACACAGCATCAATATGACCCCCAAAACAAAGGCGAAAAATAGTTTTCTGTATGTATGACCTTAGTTTTGAAGAGCACTCATGGAACAGTGTGGTTGCAGGAGTCAGTGTGTTGGAGCTGATTCCACCTTGTAAAAAGTCTGGGACTGTTTGGCCCTCTCCAGCCTGGTCCTCCTGGGACTGCTTGGTCCTCTGCCATGTGCTCCTCCCAGGCTCAGTGCTCAGGCAGAAACCCAGGCAAGAATGGTTGAGCTGACACCAAGCTGCAGCTGCCCTCTGCTTTCTTATGGTCTGTACTTTTTGGCGCTCTTCGTCAAGGAAGGATAGACAAGCCCGGCTTATTTGTAAAAGGTTTTTTGCTTTGTTATTTATGTTTTAGGGAGAAAAAGAAATCTTTAAAACCGTGGAAAATGTAGAAGTTGACAGCTTGATTCCTCCTTTTACCAAAACTCTCCTCTTTCTTGCATTATCCACCCTCCTGTTGTGCATTGGGGCTGAAAAGTACTAGAGGAAGTTAAGGGCAAGCATTTATACTATATGGATCTGTCTCAGTCCTTAAAGGAGCCAGATGAACTGTGCTGGGTTAAGATCTGTTTTATTGTATTTTTTGGCAGGGTCCTGTTCAGCTGCATTCTGTAAAGCTTAAAGTTGTTGAAGTTTAAAGAAAAATAGATGAGTTATGGAGAAGAGATATGAGACTTCACTTACAGTTACCTGGCACCTGTTCCCAACCACAGGTGGTAGGCAGCATAGTTTGGCAAAACAATACACAGAAATAACCCCAGGCATTGTTTCTGTGTGGCACTAGACCACATCAAAATTACATAGGGCATTACAATATTTAGATCAAAGCATTAAAGCTAAAAGGTCATCCAGACCTTATTTTAACTAAAAAAAAATCAAGTAATCCTTGTAAAAGCTTTGGCACAGCATTGTTTTGGTGGGAGGGGGAGATAACTCTTGAAAAAACCTGAGGCTGGCATTGATTGAAAGTAAAATTGAGATTTGCAGGTTGGCAAGAGCCACTTTTAAGGCATGAAATTGCATTATCTGTTCTTTTTTTTTTAAAAAAGAGATGATTAGTAACCTGATAGGAATTTGTAATTTAGCTTCTCTGTACAATATGTGAGTCAACAAGTGTGCACTATGAGTTAGCCTTGCAGTATTCAGCGTTGCTCGTCCTGCTGAGTATAAGTCATTTAGATTCCAGAGCTTTGCCAAAGTAAAACATGTTTGAAAATCACTGATATTTTAAAAGCCCATTTTCTTCCCAGTTCATGAAGTTCAAGTTCTTAATACCAAAGCAATGGAAATTTAGGGCATGGTTTTTGTTCTTTCGTAAGTGCATTACACATCACAGTTGCATCTAAAAAGTAAAGATGGGTGGGGGGAAGCTTTTGTCTTTCCAAGGCCCTTGCTGGTAAGAAACTGTCCCTCAGTATTCAATATCCTCATTAAAGAGAAGAAGCTTTTAACTGGGATTTGCTTGGACACAGGGGTTTAAGAATTCTGCCAGCTTTTTTGTAACTTGGATTTTTAACAGTATCTTAGTTCGACCTAATAGAGTAGCAAGTGATGTTTGATCTAGAGGAAAAATAAAGAAATTATAGACAAGCCAGTAAATTGAAATGGGATAAATCCTTTGAACACTTTGCAGCTTTAATTTCTGTGTTAGCCTGTAGAGAGACATGCCCCTGTGTCTCTACTGTAAACCTGGCAATATTGAAGCAAAAAATCTGTCTTCTGGGCCACACTGGAAGAACCCTAAATTTTGCTTTAAATTCAAAGCCAGCCACGGTCTGCAGAGAGCACTATACACTGTTATGAAGCAAATGCTAAAGTGGGAAGGATCAAAACAATATGGCTTCAGTTCTGATTTCTTGTTGATGTCCAGACTATAACAGATTTTGGACTGACTCCGCAAGATAGTTATAAAATAATGCTGGTAGGAATTGGTGATGTTTTGCTCTCTTTTTGCAATGTTATACTTCAAGAGAAAAAAGCCGAGCAAGTTCTGTTATCTGTGCTGCCATTAGGGAGATTTTCAGTGACTGAAGACAACTGCTGTAAGAGCTTTAGCTGGTGGTAAACCCATCATGGGACTGAAGGAAAAGGTTTTTATCCTCACTTTGGCACAGATGCCATTCTTTTCATGGAGAAAAGCATGGGGAATCTCTTGGCAAGTAAATTTTTGGATGTTGCACCTTTTAAGATTTCCCTCATTTCTGTAAATCTCACAGAATGAGGGTTTTTTTTCTGAAAGGGGATTTATTGCTGCTATCTGTTAACTGCCTGTAAACAGTGTGAACTTTAAATATTTTATAGCTACATGAAGAGATTAGGGCTCAGAGTACTATTGTTTTATGCAACTTCGCTGTCAAATGGCTGTTCTTCCTTTAGTTTCGTAATATGTTTTACCTATAAATGTGATTATCAGGACACATTTTAATAGATTACTCCTTTACACTAGGAGCAAAAAGTGAATATATAAATTAATTCCTCATGAGTCTTTACATGTTGGTCCCTTGTTTGTTTTTGGGTCATGGAAACCTTTAGTGGTGCATGAGAATAATCTGATTTAATGACAGGAACAAGGAACTAGCTCTCTGTTTCCAAAGTTGCAGCAGATATAGAGACAAATTATAAACAATTTTCCAAACCTAGTATAAATTCTTAGCAGTGACATCTTGATCTTGAATGAAAAACACGGCATATACATACTAAACAGAACAGTTCACTCTAACCAGATGCAGGGTCATCCATTAGAAATACTTTATCTGATTAGTATTGTTAATGGAAGGGTTTATCCGGACATTCCGTAAAAGCGGATCTGCTGTAGATCATGATTTCTTGTCAATACAATCATCAAGGCTTTCACGGTCGTGACAGCACAGTATTAACCTACTAGAGAGAACTGGGCAGGATAATATACCAAGCAGTCAGGGAAACAGAGACCCTTCCATTGATTTCTCTCCATGCATAGCATTGCCCCCTACGCTGCTCCTTTTCTGTCATTCCACCTGGCAAGACAGATTACTTCAGCATCTTTCTTTACTCAATTTCTGATATATTAAACGTCTTTATTGTGATAATTTATGATAAGTTTTGATTTTTGTATTCATCATGGCCTTGATAAGTGGAAAGGTAGTACAGAAAGGGCATATTCCTGAAACTGATGGAAGTATCATAGTTAGACTGTAGATTGTTCTAAAACATGTAAATTAGGAAGCAAAACAAAAACTCAGTCTTCTGCCTGAGAAAAGAATGATCTTGAGACTGGGATATCCTACATTAACTCTGAAGATGACCTATCTAATATTTTAATTTTGTATAACACGCTTCTGTTGTTTGTTGAAGTATTTCTGACAACAACCACAGTATTTAATGATCTGTCTTCATTATAAATAGTATGTTTAGATATTAACATGTGTCTCCCTTATACATCTTATGTTTATATACTAACAATTGAGCATAATTTTAATTAAACAATTTATGTAATATCAGTTCAGTAGGTTTTATTTTGTTTGAAGTTATCTATAGTACTTTTGAGTTGGTCTTTGAAGCCACTCTTCAGTTAAAATATAATGGATTTCTTGTTTATTTTTAATAACCCGGGAAAAATAAATCTGTTTGGAAGTATGATACATGTCTTTAAACAAAACAGGTTTTCCTTAGCTATTTGTCTAGCTCTGACGAGAAAAAAATTATTTTTAATGTATGATACTGATAGACTTTAAAAGCTGTTAGAAGTGTAAATTCCTTAGAAAATAATTCCAAACCAAGTGAGGCCTACTGTGACTAGCATGCATGGTAACAAACACAAGAAGCAGCTGTGCTGTAACAGAGAACAGAGCTCTAAAACCACAGTGCTTCTCTTGGTACCGATCATGATCCCAGCGCTGCACTGCCTTTGCAGCTCCCATATGAGATCCTGGCAGCAGGAAGTCAGCTCTTTGTTGCCATGGTTGTAGAGCTGCACCACTGACTTGGAATAGTTGATCAAACCAAACCCATTCCTTCCCTGTTTTCAAGGATAAGATAAAGATTAGTAAAAACTTCAGAAATATTTTGGATTTTATTTACCTCCTGCTAAGATAAGGTGAATTTCATTGACATTTTGTTGTATTAGGGGGTTGTATTTCTTTTCCTAAAATTGTAACTGAGCTTACCTACCTAATTTTAGGGGTTTTAAAATACCTTTTGAAGTTTCAAATACTTCCCCTGCTATTTTTTTTCTTTTTCTGTTTCAGCCTTTACTGCATACACTTTTCATTCCTTTATTCTTGTCTTCTAACTGTTCTTGAATTTCTTAGATTCTTTGTCCTTTTCGTTATTTCTATATCTTTCTTATCTTTGCCTTTCTGTTTTTTCCCTTCCATGTTTTCCTCCACTAGACAGAATAGAGGTCTTTATGTCCCATGTGCTTGGTGTGGCTGAATCTGTCCCTTCCTGCTCACCTGCCTGCCTCTTTCACTCCTTAGGCCTTAGGTAGGGGTAGGGAGTAAAACATGAAAGAGCTGAAGAAGGGTCTGTCATAAGCACAAGAAGATAACAATTCTTGAAATCATGAGTGTATTGAGAGCTGTAAGAACTAGCAAAAAGACCACACACACACACACACGGAAAAAAAAAAAAAAAAAAGATCGTAAAGCCTTAAGTGAAGACAGGAATTTGTACAAGAAATAGTAGCCAGACAACTGCAAGAGGTTAAAAAATGGAAATGGAGGGTTTGAAACAGTATTTGTAAAAATGCTTGTGGGAATTGGGATATCTGGACAGTTCCCATACTTTCGTAATGAGGCACAAGAATGAGTGAGTTCAGAGTGAAAAAAGTGGAAAAGAGGGAAGATCTTTGACCGCATGCACGGGACAAAGGAATGCAAGAGTAAATTTCTAATAGGCAAAAAGACATCAGTGTTCATGACCTGAAAATCAGTGAGACTTCTAATGACAGGGAGGAGGGGTTGATGCTCTGTTTTGGCTGAGATCAGAAGATGGATAATGCTGGGGAAGAGGAGGCTGTGGGGAGACTTAGGCCTTCCAGTACCTAAAGAGACTACAAGTGAGCTGGAGAGGGACCTCTCAAAAGGGTCTGTAGTGATAGGACAAGGGGTAATGGCCTTGAACTGAAGGAGAGTAGGTTTAGATTAAATGTAAGGAAAAAATTCTTTACAGAGAAGGTGGTGACACGCTGGAATGGGTTATCCAGGGAAGTTGTGGATGCCTCATCGCAGGCTGGATAGTGCTTTGAGAAACATGTTCTAATTTTGTTCTAGTTCATGGAAGGTGTTCCTGCCCATGGAAGAGGGATTGAAACTACATGGTCTTTAAGGTGTCTTTCAGCCAAACTGTGTGCTAATTCTGTGAATGAACAAAGATGATCAGACATAGCAGATAGAAACCAACAAGAAGTTAACAGAAGAAGGCAAAGGGAAAAGAGCAATTGGATCTACTGTAAGGAAAGAATAAAGGAAGCAGATGCTCTGGGGCAGTAAGGGTTGAGGTGAGAGCCCTAAGAGACTACCAGATGGACTTGTTTTTTTTTTAAGAAGCAACAAATGAAAAACCCCAGAGGCCGAACTCCAACAAAATAAAACAACAAAACCCATTAATGGTATTCAGGGAATTAATGGGCTTAAACTACCTTCAAGAAGAAAAACACAAACAGCTAGGATATCGTAGTCAAATGGATAAAATGTGAATAGCTGTAAAATGCACGGGTGGACCCTTAGACACAGTTAACTAAAAGGTAGCTGGCACTGAATTTTTAGCTTGGCACAGTTCTTCCTGTTACCAGAATGTGAGTGTTTTGCTGGAGCCTTAAAACTGAAGAGCAGCAAACCTGAGTTTCTGTGCTGCAGAAGATGTGAAGAAGATGTGAGCCTAAACTCATGCAAAATGCCTATTGTATCTAATGCCCCTTGTCTCTTGTATCCTTTGTGTCTTGTCCGCATTTAGTTTCATACCTGAACATTTGAAACCATAGCTTCCAAGTGGATTCTCTGAAAAACTATCCATGAGGTGAGAATTTTGCACACTTATCACAGTATCTCCTTGCATTTGGAGTTACTCAAGATCTGATCAATGGAACACACTGAACTTCTAAGTCATCTGTTTATAATCAAATCAGGAGATACCAACTCAGTCAGAGCTGGCGTGCTTTTGATGACTGTGCTCTGAAATTTCACTGATGTCCTTCAGAACAGAATCCAGCCACTTGGTCTGCATGAATATAGAAAGCTTTAGAGTTTTTCTCGGTGAATGAATTACTTTTTCCTTGCTAGACACACTCAGATACCAATTTCTTTCAGGTCTTTGTGTTGTAAGGTTAAGGGACAAAAAGTGACACAGCAGTCAGCCATGCTGAATTATATACAGAGTAGAGCACAATAGCAGTGACACCAATGCATCCTCTAATGTGTGCTTAAACATCCTGATGTCACATTTGACTTAAAAGCAATTGTTGTCCTGTTACTGGGAATGACTGCACTTCCCCTCCCTACCCAGCATCTTGACTGAACAAAACTACTGAATGGAATATGCTCTAAGTGGCCGTATGTTATATTAAAATTTGATTAAATCCATTCTGTAGGCCACTCCAATGTGAATCGTAATTATATTATTCTGCCAGTAACTGAGGTAATATGATAAGAAGAATGTCACATTCTCTGGACTGCTTTTAATGGAGTATATATTATAGCTCTGTGCTTCATGTATTCAGCAATCCTCACTTACGAAAGAAATTTGATACTAAATAGCAGTTTAAAGCTGTAATACTTGGTGGGTCACACTCTTCCAGCTCATGCATTAGGATCATTGGGTGTAATGGAAATTGTGCAAGATGAAAGTCCAGTGCAGGATTTGAAAAGAAGTGAGGGTGGTGATAAAGCTTCCTCCTATTATTAAACATTTTTCATGCACACTCTTCGTTATTGCAGTGCAAGTGGGGGCACTTTACTATCTTGGTTGACTTCCTCTGTGACTTATTTTCAGCTGACCTCCCTCAATAGATGAGAATGGACGTGGCTCTTTGTGGCAGTTTGTCTTACTGCAGCAGAGCTGGCAATAACATTTCATAGCCTTTCCCTTGGAGAGTTCAGCTCCTCAAGTACCGACATTCTTGTGTGGCTCTGTGTTTTCAGCCATCTAACACAGTTTTGGTTTTAATGAGCATCCTTATAAGATTAAAAGGGGAAAACTCCTGGTGAGAAAATAGAGACGTGAGAACAAGGTAAGCAGTTAGCACGTGTTTGTCAGGTTAAAGAATGTAGCTTCCAAGTAGGAGTTCTGTGTTTTGGCTTCATTGAGCTGCGGGTTACAGCAATCTCTTTCAAAATAATGATTTTCACTTGGTTATCTGATGCCAAATGGCCTGAAAATCAAATCTACAGTTGGGGGTTCCTACATGTACAACATACAATTGTAGGAAAACAGAGCCTTAAAAAGGATAACTCATTGGGAAAATGTATAGAATTTAGTGAGTCAGCTGCTTAGATGAGCAGTAAGGTTATCGCAGATGCTAGATATAGAGTTTCCTTTATTATGCTGCTGTTTCTGGGAGGTCATTTTGTCTTAGTCCTCTCCTCACCGTTGTTTCTCTTTTCCTTGAGCACTTCCAACAACATAGGCATTGTACAAGCATTCTCAGAAAAACTTTCAAGAACAAAGGGTTTGTGCTTTGTATCCAAAGAAGAGCTGCTCAAGTCCATTGCAATTAGGCTGTGATGGGCAAGGCACTGGAAGTAACAAAGGAGGTTAATGGGGCTCTTCCCAACTGAAGAAATTAATTTTCTGTGTCTTACCAGTCAATGTACCTGGCTTCTCCTAGGTTTGGGAGCTCTATGTGCAGCAATTAACAGCTACGCTCTGAGCTCTGATAAAAAATGTAGCATGTTATTGTTGGTTTATGTTTTCCTGTCTGTGCCAAACAAGCTAAAACTATCAGAAAAAAAAAATAGTGACCTTGTCCTGCCAAGCCTTGAAATGGCATTGGAGCAGCAGCTGACTTTGGCCAAGTTCTCTTGTAAAAACACCCTCAGCAACATTGCAACATGTGAATAAACAGTAAGTGTTGTTCTAATAATAACGCAAAGGTTGAATATAAAAATAAATAAAAACAAGGATAAAAACTGCTGACCTGAGGCCCAGTTCTCAATCACAGAAGTGAAGGGACTTTCAGCATGTTCCAAAGCAAGCAGTATGTCAGGCTGACCATGATTTGTATTTTTCCTGGTCCCACTTGTATTTGCTCTCAATGCAGTCTTACAGTGATGAGTGTTTACAATGTGATCAGACATTAGTAGCTCTACTGATGTGATGTGGGTCTTCTTTCACTGATATTGGAAGTGTAAATTTTTAGTTGTAGGGAGTTTTATTTTCACCTCAGCAGTAGGATCACCTTTTGCAATAATGAAATTGTCTCATTGTGCTAGCTGGTGCTTCTTGTGTCTCTTCTTGTTGGGCTGGGTTCTGAATGTGGGATGTCACTGAATTCATTAATACATGGAAATGATTCATTTAAGGGAGGTTTCTTTTCCCTCTGTACATGCTTGCTAATTAGCAGATGAATTTTGATGTTCTAATTGATCTGCTGCAGAGAGACAGCTGTGTGCCCCAGCTGTCCCCCGCTCCAGTGGGCCTCCTCTGCAGTAGGGAGGCAGCAGCCCCGCTCCTGACAAATTGATTTAACTGGAGTGCCGTGCCTTGGGGGAGCCGTGCACCACGCTGTCGCTGCAGATGATTGCAGCCTTTGCGGATGGCGAACACTGGAGCGCTGTAATTGCCCAACAATGTCCTTTCCATTGCCTTGCTGAAATTCAATTTTTCATGCCTCACCAAGCTTTCCAGTCCCCCTCCTGCCCCTAGTGTGGAAATACTGTGTTCTGCCTGACTGCCATTTTAGATAAAAATTCAGATGCTTGAGAACAAGGCTTAAATTGTATTTAATATGCTAATACTATGTAATGTAATGTGCTCAGTAACATATCAAAGTATTTGCATTTAATTCATAGGGAAGTGTTCTCTAATTACATTGTATTTAGCAGGTAGTCATTGCTAAGAACCTTTCACACTAATCTTAGTGCATCAATGTTCTTCCCACTGCTCTACTGCTTGTGTAGGAATGATGGCTGTGGTGCCCTTTAAACATTTGCTCTTTGAATTTTAAGTATCGATTTTTAAGGCTTCATGACCTCTTACACCCCATTTTGTCAAATCTGGTAAATACTTTTCATGTAACAGGTGCCTCTCCACAAAAATGACAACTGTGGCCCCATAAAGTACAGCTATATAATACATCTTTCATGTCACTCTCCTTCATGAATGGATTTCCAAGCTGTGCACAACATCATCTGCTCTTTGTGGAGGCCATTGATTTGGCCTGAATATACCTTGGGGGAAAAAAAATAAGCAGCACCACAAAAAGTTAAGTAATGAATTCTAATGTGTGTCACACCACTACCTTTATATATATCTGATAGATAAGCAAGCATAACCAGCACATTTATGGGTGTGCAGCTTTATAGACTACTAGTACGTAGCTGCTGGTCTGGACGTTCACACGTTTTGTGTGGAGAAGGACATAGAGGTTTCCTCAGAAATGGCTGTCCATTGTGTTTGAAGAAATATAATGTCACTACTTGTTACTATTATTTTTTTTCAGTGTATAGCTCTTTGTGTGAATGTGTGCAAGTGACAGGGAATCATCAGAAAGGAAAAAAAGCAAGGTTTTATGCCATTGCCTGTTAAGGTAAAACCAGCATGTATATGTATGCCAGTATTAAGCCATAAGGCTGCTGAAGATTTTGTCAAACTGACCTTATGCTCAGACAAAAGTGACAGCCACTAAAAGTTTTGAGACAAATACCTTTCTGAATTACACTGATCTATAGTCCCAAAGAGCAGCAGAAAGTACATTGGGGGGAGAAGTCAGGATTTCGTCTTTCTTCTATGCCACTGTTCTCCAGCCCTGTACATGCAAACAGAACAGTATGGGTTAAGCTTAAGCAGATATTATTTAGGTAAATGTGTCTTCCTTGATGTGAGACAGACAGTTTTCTTAATTGGCAGTGCTTTTCTCAAAACTCCTGTTATAATTTGCATATCTTCAGGATAAATACCTCTCTCTCCTAAGGTCAGCCCCTATACCACATGTTGCCATTATTTTCATCCTTCAATAGCCTTTTTTGTTTTATTTGTTTTATTTCCAGTGAGATATAATGGAAGTAATTAGGCATTTTTCCCTCAGAGAATGACAGAAGCATATCTTGCATAATGAGTAAGATGTTTTGTGGTTAAAAATAGTGCTTATTGGTCATTTTATTTCATTTTATAGCAGCAATTGAAGATTTACTGAGTAATGCCTGATAATACTGCATTAAATTCATGGGCTGAGGAAGCAACCTGAACTCCTAATCTTTGGCAACATTTTAAAAAGTGATGCCCAGTGGACCATCACCAGTATAACTGAATTATGCTGAGCTCATTTATAAGACTTAATGGGGAGAAGGATATTCTTAGGAATGAGGTTGGCATCCCGCTACTGTGTGTTGTAGCCCCAAGGGGTGTAGAAAAAGGTGTGTGTTCTCCTGACTTGCCTGGGATCTCTAAAATGTGAATTGCTCCTTGGAGACTTCTGTGTTGATGGCTGTGCCTGCAGATGGCTGCAAGTCACGGTTGCTGCTTCCCTGGAGTGGGAATGGTATGGATGCGCTATTGGCTCACCTTTGTCCATCCATTTTGTGCAGGGCATTACCCTGCCAGCCTGCTTGTGGCTTCATACTAGCACTCCAGTTATGGCTGGTAACAGAAAGAAGGAGGCCACACACTAGGGGGAGAGATCAAAAGGTCCTGTATCCTCTCTCTGCATACAAAATTGCATTGTGAGGCAGTTTTATCCCAGAAAGACCTGAATGAGTGAGGCAGAGAGGCCCCCTTTGGCACGTTGCTCAGAATAAAGGTTCTCATGCTCTGCCCATGTCTGGCTGTATGAGTACCATGTGTGCATCAGTCACATAGACTGACTCGATGCTGTTGCAGTACAGGGTTTTATTTGTTGCAGAAAATACTGCAGGTCTTGGCGTCTCTGTGGATGGTCAAATGTTTGTCCTGCTTTATGTACAACTCTTTTTCACTGCCTTACATCAGAGGGGAAAACATCCTGGCAATCCTGTTTTGTTAATACTGTGAGCATATGCCCCTCCGCAGCCCATATTCCAGATTCTGTCATGGAAAAAGCCAGTCCTTCCCTCTCTCCCCTCCAGTTGGGATGAAAACCAGCAGCTACCTTTGGCTGATGCTAAACCTCTCTTTGCTTTAGTACACACTAACAAGGCAGGCTGTTTCAGAGGAACACTGGAAGCTGGAAAAATGTGGGGTGTTTTACCACTTCAAGGATTAATTTTCTGGGATGGGATTTTTTTCCCCACAGCCAAGATGGTTTATATGGAACAATTTAGGCTGTCACATCACTACAAGGTGGTACTTAGCTACCGGTAGGGTGCTGAAGATTGCCCATCTTCTCATGCATCTCCATTGTAATGTTTGACTGTTGTGTGAGAAGTGAGAAGTGTTCAGAGAAGTGTTTATTCCAACATACGTTGCAAAGTACCATTTTGTGCTGCCATTATTTAGTTTTGTTTCATAAGAAGTGAACAGAATGGTAAAGGTACGCTGGCAATGAAGCTCCCACAGTGTATTATCACAGCTGAGGCATTAAGGAACTGCCACTTCAAGCAGTCAAATGAGTACAGACAGAAAAGAAAATGCAGTGCTTAGCTCTTTTATTTTGACCAGTGTAATGTAATTACTTATACTAATCTTCCATTATATTTCCTTGACTAGCAGAGACAGGGACCTAATTGTGTCTCTAGCTGTTGCTACTGCAAAGTACCTTTTAAATCATATTAACATCCATACTTGATCTTCCTACTGGTTTTGACGTGTAGATCACAATATCCTGTTAAATTACTCAGCAAGAGTGGCTGGCTTGCGGTGTATCCAAGCCACAGCATAGCAGTGCATCTAGTGTGAGTGATTTGATGGAAGCAGAAGAGGCACTGACCCCTTTTCTCTGGGAAAGCACTTGGCCTTCTTTTTTCAAAGCATTATGAGTTCTGTGCAGCATTCTATTCTAGCTGGTGCTTCAATACCAAGATGCCAGAAATAGTCAGAAATTAATTATTCTACTTCTGACTGTTCAAGAAACTATGCCTCCTTTTCTTTGGCATGGTTCTAGTGGTAGTGATGAACACGTTCTGCACAAGCAGGCTGGATTGTTGTAACTCACTGAAGCTGAAGATAAAAGTTCCAGAGAAACTTCAGCTACCACAGAGCACAGCAGCCTAGCTCATTAGTAGGTGCAGCACTGTAAGCACACAGCACTGGTGCTGTGCATCATCAGCTGGCATCCCATTTACTTCAGCAGCCAGCTGTGGGCTCATTCAGCACATAAGGTCACCAAAAGACTGGTAGGGATGCTGTTTGTCAACACGCTGCCACGTTGCCTCTGGTACAGGGCTGCCCATCATGTGCAGAATTAAAACTCCCTGGAACTGGACGTGGCCGGTTTCGGCCAAAGGCCTTTTCCAGAATCTGAGAGGCAGCTACAAAAAAAAAAAAAAAAAAAAAGAGTCTCTTCTCAATTTATAGCTTTCATTTTCTTTTGAAGGAATTCTTCCTCTTACAGTAGCAGAAGAGACATTTAAAGATGTGTATGTCTTAAAGGAAGGACAGTAAAACTTGGGAACAGAGAAGTTTGTAAACTTCCAATTACGACATTGCCATTCTAGTGATGTAGCACAAGATGTCACAGAAGTGCCTTAGCTTGTGTTTTACTGATAAATACACCGTAGTGTACCATGGGTGGAGCTCAGTCTTGCTGTCAGGATAGGCAGCGAGGTCATTTAGCTCCTCTATGTAGCCTGGTTCCTACAAGAACTGGAGACTGCTCCCATAGCCCAAAGGGAGCTGTTGTCAATGCAAAGATTTGAGAAGGCTTGGGTGACTATGGCAGAGGGTCACAGCAAAGGCAGCAAGGAGGGTTGGGGGGCTACAGGAAGATAGCTCTAGGAAACGGCAGATGGCTTTTGGATGATGTGCTGACAGAGGGACTTCTGAAGAAATTACGTTGTTTGAGTGCTGCTATGCAGGAAAAGGGAAATTCTGTCATTCAGCTCTGTTATGCAGCCCTATCTTGTCAGTCTCAGAAATGCAAGACTGGAGGGTAGAGAAGTTGTGAGAGTGACTCCTCCAGGCCCTTGAATGGGAGCACCAAGCCCAACCAGCCCTTCTTCCTCAGCTGGGATGGAAAGCCATGCTACAGGAGAAGAGGGGCTCATCTCTTCCCATCTGCCTTATGGACCACCATGGTTCTGACACTGCTTCTACTAGGAGGGATCTCTAAAGGTCATCTAGTTCCACTAGGATGAATATTTATGGCTACCTTATCTCTTACAGAATTTCTTCCTTAAAAATCTGCAGTGAAGTCGATTGCATGCAATAGTCTGTTTCTCTGCTTTGTGATCCTTTTAGTTGGAAGGTCTGCTCTCTTATTAATTAGAATTACAACATTATTACTTTTTTCTCTTTTTTTTTCCTTTTTCTTGGTTTTTTTTTTGGTTTTTTTTTTTTCAATTGCAAGTTAAATCAGTGATTTTTTTTGGTCCAGATATGGAGAAAACCAGCACTGTCCTCATTTTTAAAAAATGAGAGCTTTTTCTCAGAAAGCTCTCAATTTTTACAAGACAAGGAAACCCCACCTTTCAGTCTCTCCTTCCTGATCAGATCTTCAGGAGCTCTCTTAAATGTGTTGCTGTCTTTTACATTCTCTCCAATTTCTCCACACTTCCTGCAAGTGCAATGCACCAAAACATCAAATGTGGCCTCCTCAGTGCTGAGCAGAACACAGTAATTGCTTGCTGTTTTCTTCTGCTAAAATGCTACAGAATGAGAATTGTCCCTCCCTCAGCCGAAACAGCCTTACAGTATTGGTTCTTATACAAGTCATAATTCATTGTCAGTGGCACATCCAAGGTTCTTTGTGGGTTTGGGGTTTTTGGGGTTTTCTTTTGTTTTCTTGTTATACACCATTGTGCATCTCTTGTATTTTGTACCAAACGTGAAGGTCTGCATCTAAGGATTTCTGATTTAATTATGAACTTTTTAATCTAATGAAAGTAGTCCTCTGAATTTTGGTGTATTGTTAAGGTCAGAAAGGGATATCAGTGATTTTTCATGAGGTATAGTGGTCTTAATGTGATGAATAACACAGTCATTATAGCATCTGGCTTTAAAATTGGTGAGAAGAAGGATTGATTCTAGTGTTTTGAGCCATGGTGCATGTTAGGGTAGAAACAAATGAGGATCAGCTGTTGTTTTCCATATGAAGCCAAACTGTGGCAATGAGTCAGAAAGCCTGACAGAGTCCAAGCAAATTGTGTGGGTTTCCTGCTGAAATAAGTGGCATGCCCTGCAACATATGACTTGTCTTTCTCTGACCTAGGACACCTTGCTTTTAGCAGCATTCATCTCTGCAATTTATACAAGCATTCATATTTCACTTTCTCCATTTAATCCTAATAACTAGCTTTTAGAAGAACATGACAGCATAACATATGGGTGGTAAAACTGCTCATAAACCATAATAACATGGCCAGAAAAGATTAGATAGATAGATGCACTATGCTTATTGTGACATTCTCTGATTAAGAGGTATAGCTACTTATTACAGCCATTAGCTTGGTGACTTGGAAGCAGACTGAAGCCATTATTTGAAAAACAGGTTGTAAGTCCAAATTTTAAACAACTGTGTACTTACTACATGTAAGAGATATAATTATGTTTGCAATTCTGTTCTTCAGTGTGCAGATGGTAATTTTGTTCATTTGTGGTTTGCACACTGATAATGTTTGCTGTAGAACTGGCCTTGGCAGGATTAAGTGTGTGTTAACAGTAAGTAGGCAGTCTGTAATACATGGTTATAATTTTGTTTATAGGGTGCTGGTGGGATGAAAACCAACCAGAAACATAAGTCTAAATAATTTCCTACTATAGACAGGCTTCTTCTGTCTGTGTGTGTATATGTTTTTGCACCTTTTTATTTATCCTTATTGTGTGAAAAATGGTTTCATTTTTTCCTTCTCATTTGGAAACTTTTATGTTAGCTTCATTTTAAGTGTAGGCAGTATCTGCAAGTTTGTTCCTTTAGGAATAAAATTCAGTTTCTACTCAAAGTAATTTGATATTTCCTATTAGTTTTTAGGGGTTGACGTATGTAATATACACTTATGTGTAAATGTGTATATGAAGGAGATGTAAAGAAGAAACCATCCATTAAAGGTACCCTTTTGATTTCGTATTTTCTAAAGAGTTACTCAACAGATGTTAGAGAACAATTAACAGCATATTTTCAACAGCTATTCCACTTTTCCAGATTGAAAGAGGAACAGATAAATATGCAGATCAAATCTGTAAGATGCTTTTATGATATTGAGGTTAGGTATTAGATTATCATGATGCAGTACACCTATTTGTACAGTTCATTGTTCAGATTTTCCACTTTTAGAATTGTGTGGCACTGTCACTTCAATTAAATAGATGTAAAAGGGGAAAAAAGTAGATATGTCACACACCCAAGATGCATAATAAATAAATAACATCTATTGTTTCTTGTTGTTTAGCCAGTACAAAGAATTTTGCAATGTGCTAAGGAAAAAGAGCATAGTACAGCATACTGTATAAATGTACATTAAATATATTACATACTATATAAATTATATGCAACTATACTTATAAATAAATAGACTGCATATTCAAATTATCTATGTATGTTTATATGTTAAAAATTCTGTGTAGTGATCACAAATTTTATGGCTAAAAAATAAGAAGTGCCATAGAATTTATTGTCTTTGAATGGCCCAAGTGGTATAAATTCTCAGAATAAATGAAAAATCTCAGTCTGGGCTTTCATATTATGCTTTAGCAACTCAAACAAGATTTTGCCAAAAGCATCATAGCTACCAGAGCCACATAAAGCAAGTATGATTAAAAGATCTCATTTTGTACCACCAAAAGCCCTGACTACTTTATGTGCTTTTATTATCCTCTACATCCCTAAGTTTGTGAGAGCAGCGTTATGGGTAAATGAGAGTGTTTCATCTCTGTTTTCCATGCTCATAGGAGGGGATAATCATTCATGGAGCCCTTTGTATCCTGTTAGGACGAGCCCTAAAGGATCTTCTCTTTTACCTGTAACTTGTGGGCTGCAGCCTGGTGTGAAACAGACCTTCCTCCATGTGAGGCTGCGAGTGGCACTTCAGGGAAGCACACTCGGTTAGCTGCATTGCATGCAGATGTGTTCAGTAATGTGTGTGCAGTGTTCCTGCTCTCACTCTTCTCTCTGAAGACCCTCAGCCTGCCAAGGCAAGGATTTCATCTGTTCTGTAAAGAACTTAGTACAGTTGTTGGTAATGTAAATGTAAAGGGAATGTTAGAGATCACTTATACTAACATGAGCAAATGTATTCAGAACATAATCAAAACGAATTCTTTCTGAGACTGAAATGGTTACTGTTATTTTAAAGGAATATGTTATTGTTCATGGGACATTAGGCCCTTTGGATCTCCATTCCAGATGTGTTAGTAAGTCCTTTATTAGGTACTGTTAACACCAATTTATTACACTCTTCATAGATGTAACCATTTCACTTAGAATATGTTAAGGTATTTGTAAAAAAAAATTTTTATAAGCCAGCATAGAGTCAACTATCTCTGAATCAAAACAAAAACAAACCAAACAAACTGAATTCACCTAAAATACTCTGGAAAATCCGCTTTTTTTTTTAGGAAAAGGAGTGTTTGTTAATTTTGTAACTGAGAAAAAATTGCACTTTAAATACAGTGTAATTAAACATTTGAATATGATCAGTAGCATACAACATGCATTTGTTTTCTTGTCTGTAAATAAACTTGCCTTTCCCTGCCCCTTGTTGATCTAATTATTGATGTAAGGCTGTTGGTACTTCCTTAAATTGTTATAGCTTTGGGCAAATACTCCTAATAGAGTCTCTGTTCTTCCACCAAACAGCAAGATGTCTGTTCTCTATTTGTCCCCAAAGTTACAGCATCAAAAATATATCCCTAAACATATATTGCAAGTAATATTTTCTTCTCCTTCCATCCTGAAGTCTCCTGAAATTCAAGAAACCTACCTGCTTGTCAGGCAGGCCACCCTGCAAAGCAGCACCTTTGGAAGGCATAAGCCACAATCCTCCTAGTTCATTCCTATGCTTTTTTGCTCCTCTGAGTTGCCTGCCTTCCCAGTTTTAAATCCTAAATAATGCTTTCTTTGTGCCCTTTTACTCCTCCCTCACTGTTGCCTCTTTTTGCAAGAGCAAAGTCTTTTTTTCAGGCTAGGTGTTCAGACATCTGATTCACTGGGACTTTGATTGCAGAGAAGGATGTGGCCTCAAAAAAACCCAAACAGGATGTTATAATCTGTTTTCAGACTGTCAGAAGAGATATGCTGATTTTGAATCAGTCAGCAAAACTGGCTTTGACCATCTCTGAGGCCTTAAAATGTTCCTTGAGAAATACTGATTATTAAAAGAAAAGATAAATTTCGTGAGGCAGCAGATGTTTATACAGGAAAAAAAAACATGTAAGCCTGGAGATTTCCATAGCATGTTTTTTATATAATCATTAGCAACCATCTCCTGTACAGTAGGTTGCTTTTTATGGAAACCGAAGTGAAATGTTGGAAAGTATGTCTCAGACACTTCCTCATTTATTAGTCACCAGCTAATAAGTGTCACTTTTTGGCCCTGTTTACCTGTAAATAAAATTTTTAGTAGTCTTGGAAAATAACCTGAATTGTGTGTTAGTGACCAGATGAGATAGATAACCGTATGTAAATAACAAATTAACAGGCCAGTAATACTGAGTGTAATACCTAGGAATGCAAGCTCTGTCTTTGCCACAAATGCTGTCCAATAAATGGGGCTTTGCAAGCAGAGTCATAGGAAGGAGTGCTGCGAGGCAACTTGAAAGGGTGATTGCAGCCCCACTGTCAGAAGGATCAGCATTCCTAAATCATACCCTGAAGGTCATCATGTTCCAGTTTGAAAAATTTGCTCCCTGTTGTGGTCTACAGTTTATTGCCCTCATGAAAAGTGTGGGAGTTGCAATCCTGATTTTTTTGTGCAACAGTGAGAATCTACCCTGTCGCTCTGTAGCTCTGAATCTACTCTGTGGCAAAAAGGTACCGGAAGAGGGACAATCACCTGAATTCATTGGACCAGGCTCGAAGTTACTGGAGAAGGAAGGGGAATGAGATTTGGATTTACTGCATCTTGTGACAGGAGAATACCTTTTCCCCCATTTCCCAAAGCTGGGCTAAGCAGTTGTCTGATGCCTGTTTATAACTTCATATACAATAACTAACATCTCAAGCTCTGCCTGCAGCCTGATGCAGACTTCCAATTTGTGGTGTGCTGAGTTGGCACATTGCTTTTCTCCACATTGACAGAAAGGCAAATTATTTCTGCCAGAGCCCCAGTGTCACTGGAGGTGGTGAAGACATGGAGCATGAGTAGCTAGGCTGGTGTCTCTAGAAGGAAAAGCTTTATCTGCTCAGGTGCATGGGGTATGAGGTTGTCTGGAATAGTAATGTGATAGGGTCCACCAGCAGGTGGATGGGGAAGGAGGAAGTAAATAAGTCTAAAAGTACATAAATGCCCAGCATGCATTGGCAGATGGGGCATCACCTGTTTTCCCATGGTTGGTAAGGTGGGTGGTGAGCTTTTCTATGGTGGAGAGGAGGGCAGGGCACTGATCACTGTGTTGCACATGTGCTGTTCTTCAGGCTTTGTGGCTCTGCCTCGAAGAGGTAGCAACCTTCCTCCTAATGCACATTATCCGTAAATGCTCGTAGCTGAACTCAAGGAGTTTGTTGTCCTCTCTGCACTGTGGTGGTGCCTACAGGTGCTCTATGGGTCAGGACACTGTAGTGTTTTGACACTTAGGGAAACCCCTTCGGCAGCTGCAGTCGCATGCAGATGGTGCAAGAGACTGTGGTGCCTTCAGGGAATGCTGCTATCTGGCTTGGAGTACCTTGGGAGAACACCTGGTCTTCCCTGTGACCTTCTTGGTGCCAATTGTTCCTTGTTACAAGGCTCAACTGGATTTGTGTCACACGAAGAGCCAGGAAGTTTACTCATGATCTTGGCAAATGCACTCCTGGGTAAAGATGGATGCAGTGTGTGTGACCAGTGGAGATTCTGAGGATTGTGAGCCTGGAGAGGACTGGTATTGAGAGCCAGTCCTCCTATTGCTTTTTGAGTCAGACTCCTTGAGGCAAATGCATTGGATTGCTTCAGTCAGCTGTGCCCTGTACCAGAGGTTGATTTCTGTTTGCGTGCATGATGTGTGACTAACTAACCACCATCTTCCGTGAAGGTCTTGTGCATTCCCTTGGAAAAGGCTGAAATCTGCAGTATCCAGCTGAAGGGACAGTTAAGTGCCTTCCTTTGATGGGGGTTACATCACCTCAGCATTGAGAGGGAGCATTGTTGTTGCTCCCCAGCTCCAAGGCTTTGTACATTACCAGGTGCTCCAAGTAGCCTCGTAGTAGGTTCCTGGTCTCTGTCTCTCAGGTGGGCACTGCACATCTAATGGAAAAAGTTATACTGGAAAGAAACAGTATGGATGTAAATGTATAGTAATTTAATCAGAGTAGAACTGCTTAGTTATTCATTTTCCCCTTTTATTAGGATTTTGGACACTTTCTTTTTCCTGAAAGTAGAATTCTGCACAAGTAATTTCTAGCTTATCTTTTCCTACTAAGGTTTTTTTTTCTATTTTCTCTTAGTTCTGCCTTCTCAGATGTTTTCTGATGTCCTTTCATCTTGGTGGTTGCTATACACTTGCTTGTGCATTAGAACATATTAAAAAATTACATGGACATGCTGTCTTCAGCGTGTGAGAGGTCTTTATCCCCTGCAGAAGCTAAGTGACCTGTGATAGTTAGCTTACATTTCTTTCGAAGACTCCAGGGAGGAACAATCTATCAGCTTGTAAAACAGATAAATGAATTCACTTGACAAAGATCAAGCAAAAAGTCTTTGGGAGAGGAGACACGAAGCAAGGTTTCTTATAAGCCTGGTTTGGTTATGTGCATCCTAGACCAGCTGCTGTCTCTGATGAAGGCAGGCAGAAGCATTCAAAGGGGTGTTTAATTTTGGCAACTGCAAAGGTCATTTCTTGGAAGCTGGTGTTGTCTGTGTCAATTATTTCTTCTTATATTTCTATCCATCGTTTGCTTTTGATCACATTTCTTTCTTTTTGGGGTTATATTGCTTTGAAGGGGGGTTAATTTCGTTCTGTGAAATGGTAGTGCTTCACCCAAAGAAAGGCTGAATTCTGGTACTAACGTCTGTAGTGCCTTTTGTAACAAAGTAGCATCAGGTCCGCCCCTTGACGGAGATCACAGAGAAGCTTCAGAATTGCATTTGAACTAGGTTGCATCCTCATCCCAGACCTTTGTCACATTTTACCTTTGCAACAAGCTGTCATTGCAAAATACTTGTTTTTTGATAGAAATGTGGTGGGCTTGTAGTTGTTCAGACCTGCCAGACACTGATGGTTGTCTCGGAGGCATCACCCAAGCACCTGCCAGCCCAGCAAGTACACACTTGGTGGGTTTTGCACTGCTCGTGCTTGGTGCAGTGAATCCAAGGTGGATCAGAAGAGTCCTAGGGTTTCAGTGCATTGTTGTACACTGGCTGCAGGACCTCATGGGGGGAGGTACAGTAAAAATAAAAAGGCCCCAGCAAGGGTTAATGTACTGGAACGACTGAAATGATCACTCTTGATAAATACTTTATGCAATTAGTATAATACTTTCTTCTGTTAATGAGCTGAAGCTGGGGCGGGGTGCAGCTGCTTGGGGGCAGGGAGCACTGAGGGAGGATTTGAGGCTGCTTGACAGCACACTCAGCCTCTTACAATCTACTAGGCCATTTTTAATTCACAATAGTTTTTCAGAATACTTGGTGTAGTCCTTTTTTTGTGCTTATTCAAAGTGCCCCTAATGTTTTAATTCCTACCCTGGTGGAACAGAACAAGGAACCGAATGGAGATGCATGAAATTATGGTCTTAAACTTAACAAGTCTGTTTGTTTTTTCAAGCTGCTGAATAAATCCTCTGTGATTTGTGCTGCAGAGGTCAATGTTCTGCAGTAGGAAATGACTGGTTACATGTCAGTATTCTCCAAGAGTTCATCTCAATTACTGGATTTGTCAAACATGACAAGCCTGAATGACTCTGTGGTGAAAATAGCACACAGTTTGACTATTAAAGTAATTGGAGCATTGACATTTAACCGAACTGCAAGAGAATCGCAGTAATAAGTCTGAAGAGCACTACCACAAGCAAAGCAGAGACTAGCATTTTTATAAAATAAGATATTTTCTATTTTACCAGTTAAACTGGTGCCTTTTCATGTTTTGATTAAGGTATATTTTTAATTTAAATCATAAGATTAAAAGGAAGAGGTAATTCCTTTTTGCTACCTTTTTTTGAAGAGGTACTAAGATTTTTATAATTGGAAACTCCATTAATTTGATGCACACCCTGGTTCAACTTTAGTATTGTTATGAATAATTTGTGTATGTGTTTTTAATGTCTTCATAAAGTATATACACTACAAAGTTAAAAATCTATGTATGTATATACATGTATGTGGAGATAATCGTGTGATGATCATCACAGAATAAGGTTATAAATGTGTCTATTACTTGATCTCCACTTGCTGCTCTACCTTGCTAAAGAGCTGTATATGGCCTTTCAAGCCTGAGATGTGGATATTAAAACTCATTGCTTTAGCAAATGCAAAGAACTTTTCTAAAATCATTTGAAAGCCATTTACTTGTATCCATCTGCAATGAGATTTTAATTTTTTTAAAAGATATTATTTCTGATGGTAAATTCTACATATATCAACTTTTCTGAGACATATAAAGGCTTTGGAGAACAATACAGCTGTCAGTCACTGTGGATAATTTGGATTTATGCTCGGGGATCAGACGAGATTTTACAGTCGCCAAAATTGTGTTTCAGACAATGGCTTAAACGACAGCCTCTTCCAATGTCTGGAGTAGGGACTGAAGTAATGATGATTTATGACAGTAGTCTGAGGGGGCTCATCCTCAGGTGAGTTACCTGCATTTTGGCACATTAATTTTACCTTATCTGAACTTGAAAATCTGTTCTCTCCCAATTATGGGAACAAGTCTTCATGTGGAAATTGAGACTCACTTGTTCCTGGTGAAGTAAATCAGACAAAATAATCCCAGAAGACAGGGTCAGAAGCATGGTACAACCAACAATATGTCTGAAGTACACCTCAATTACGTTAACTTATTTTTTTGGGGGGTACGGAGTATTGTTTGTCACTTCTGCAGACACATCTTAACTATTGTTGTATCACAGAAGCAGAGATCAGTACTTACTAATTGAATATGTTACTTGCCTTGACTTGCTTAAGTCTCATCTCCAAAAAGCTGTTGAACATAATCCTCAAGTCTGTCTCTCTAGTGTAAAACTAAGTATGTGTTTAAATCCTTCTGATTGCAGTGAGACCCATATGTATATGTGAGGTTTTAGCTCAGAAGTAAAAACCAAAATATAAATTTAACTGCTTTACTGAATTTGGGGCTTGCATGATCCAAAGGAATACTTAGTAACAGCCGAAGTAGAGATTTTGGGCAGTCTTTGTAAGGACAGACATTCCTGTATTTCCCTATGGAGAAAACAAAGGAGAATTCAGAAGATGCTTGAATATCTGTTTGCTGACCTTAGTGTGAAAATAAACTATGTGTTAGGACCAGAAAAAAAATCTTTGGAAAAACTAAAAGGTGCAGGTGAGAGTCGTAGTTTTGGTTTGTTTTTTTTCCCCCTGAATTACATCCTGGAGATCTGTATGTGCTCAGGGCTGGGGAGAGGAGACTTCTGGAGGCTGCTTCAATTTTTTAAGTACCTTCTATGAAACCAGTTATCTTCTCCTCTGTCACTGATGTAAATCCATTCAATGTCCTGACATTGCTCCTGATTTGCCCCTAGTGTATTAGAGATCAGATAGACTTTCCCAAAGAACAAGCCCCTGTTTCAGAGCTGAAGTAGCACTATCCTTACCTAATACAATTCCATTTAGTTGGAATGTCATGGCATATTGCAGTTATCCATCTTTTAGTGTTCTTGTCAGCTTCACCTGTAAATTAGCTTTGAAGATCTGAACTCATACTGAAGTGTTCCTCACAAAAGTGCCTCAAGTGAAATGAAGTAAATAATTATAAAGGAGCAGCAAGGCACTGTGTGCTCTTTTCTGCAGCTTGAGAGTCTAAAAGTGGAAACCTGAAATTCATGCATGAAAGAATGTATAATAATGCATCCTTATTAAGCATTAAATAGTTTAGGCAGTTTTAGCTGCAAATGTTACGTAGTTAATGTAGAGCTCAAATCAGTTATTTGGGACATTGGGTAGGGAGAAATGTTTTTTTCTCTACCATACAGTGGAAATGGGAGAAACATCCATCCAGTTACATCCAGAAGAAAATCCATCCAGGAAAAAAGCATCATGATTCTGAATGAATAGTAAAACAGGAAAATAATTTGAAACAGGTTTTTTTCAAAGCTTCTGGAGTAGAAAGAAATCAGGTAAAAACTGGGAGCAACATTACCTTTCCGCTCTTGTGCAGAGGGATGAAAGCAGTGTGCACTCTGACATTAGGAGAGCAGCATAGCCTGTGTTAGCCATCCAGACTGTTAACCATGTTTTGAACTTCCAGGTGATGGAAACTATGCAGAAATGCCAGATACCAAACACAGTAAATCAGCATCCAGCAAAAGGCTGCTTGCCAGAGATTTTTGAAGCAGCAGGAGAACTTCGTAGCAATTTTACCTAACGTGTAGGCTTAAAGTCTGAATACAGTGAAATAATGTGTTGTTCTGGATGATAAGAAAGGAAATGCTAGGGAGATTTTGCAGATGACTGCCAGGAAGTAGCTGTCACTAGAGACACTTGAACAGGTGCCAGTTGTGTTAGGACTTTTGAGACAATCTGCATAAATCCCAGGTGGAAGAGCACTCATTCCAAAATACCTAGATTTTCTCTAGATTACTGGCCCTGCAAGATGATGGTCTATGACGCCTAAAAATAGTAGCTCTAGAATGCAAGAGTACAGTTAGAAAATACACACAAAGTTCAGTCAGACTTCATTCTGATAGTTCTGTAAATTTGCTCAAGATCCAAGGCCATCCATGTAGCTGCTTTACTGAGAACTGTCTGTCCAAGAAGTTTCATCTGCTTGGTGAAATTGAGTTATAAAAAGTTTAATTCCAGAGATTTGTCAGTGATTTGGCCAACCAAAGAAAGCAAATCCCAATATACTTTAGCAAATCCTATTGTGGGTGACTTATATGGAGCAGATGGAAAACTAGGCTGGGGTTTGCTCTGTAGACTGTGATTGAAGAGCTCCATTGATTCAGGCTGAGGCAGCTTAAGAAGTCATTGCCATCTACTTTGCCCTGCCTCTGTTGGAATTTCTTATCCTTGAGGTAAAAATAGCAAAATGTAGTGTGCCTGCTCCCCAGCCACTGCAGCTCCCAGCTTGAGGGCAGTGTGATTCACCTTCAGGTTTTATTTGGTATTGAAGCAGCCGTGAGCTGAGGTGGCGGGGAACTTGGAGACACTTAACTCATCAGATTTAACCATGGCAGTGGAGTGGTATGGGAATAGGATGGGAGGACCAGCAACCTCTTCAGTCACTGCTATTAAATCCAGTAGGAATTGCTTTGCAGAATGCTTGCTTACAATCCCGACTGGAGAAGTTGCAGTGAACCATTCCTTTCCTGCAGCATGGTTGACCAGTGCTTTGCTATCTTCAAGGAATGAAGGAGCCCTCTATTAGCTGGTAACTGTAGTCATCTTCTTACTGAGCTCCTTTGAATGAGTTTGTTTAGGAAACCTTGATGGTTAATTAGAAAGTTAATACTAAATACAAGTAGTAAATAAATAACAACAAATATGGAGCACGCTCATCTACCTACATTGTTTTAGTGTCTTCTAAAAAATAATATCTTAGTTTCGCTCCTGTAACTGATTCAGGGCAAAAGTAAATACTCTCGTGTGACAAATGACTAACCATGCAGTCAATAGCTGTAAAGGAGTTGTACAATTCAAAGGTGCTTCTGGAGTAATTTTTAAGAAACTGTCAAACTTGTCAAGTGTGGTAAGCATGAAGGCATGTTTTTGTTCTGTAATTCATCCCCTTTTTTAGGAAATTTTAAGCTAGAGATTTGATTATTGTTTTTGTTGTTTTGGGAAAGTATCTTTCAGATTTCCAGAGGACCTACTGCAGGGATCTAAAGTTTTGAATTTACACTAGAAGGTATTTTGTGATGCATCATGTTATTTTCAAAGGAAAAAAAATAATAAAAAAAAAAGGTCTGTAAGTCCATGAACTCATCCCTTTATTCATGCTTATACAAAAGTAAACCATCTCTACTTGCAAGGTTAATAGAGGCTTGATGTGGAAAGGCACTTTGGCATTAATATAGTGCTTAAGCACATGCTTAACTTTGAGTCTAGAAGCATTGAAGTATCTTCCTGAAATGGAGCAGTAACCTGGGGCTTTATTCAGCACAACTTAGAAGTTTTCTCAAGGACTAAAGGGTTTGATTTGCCTTTCTTCCCTGTGAGGGGACACACCCAAGCCTCCTTTTCTAAGGATTTTTACTGTAGCACTCAGGGAGAAGCAGGAGAATAGGAAAGGACATTTCCTAACACATCCTAATACACTGCTACCATGAGACAGCATAATTTAATAATCATATTTTTTCAATAAATGATGTGAAAATGCATTAGGTTTATAGTATGGAAACTTTGAGACTTATACTGAGTTCTGCTTTTTTATTTGGTATCCCACAGCACTTAGGTCTGTGAGCTCATCAGCTTCACTCATAGCCAAAGACAGTGTTCACTCATATAAAACCCTACAAAGTCAGAGCTCTTTTTCATATTCTGACTTATTATTAACTTCTTCTTAATAGCAGAAGTCACAGCTTTCTTTGTTGTTCTTTTTCTGTTAAGGGAAAAAATAAAAGTTGCTTTCATTTTTACGTAAGTTTGGTTATTTAATCTGAGTGTGACACTCAGCCTTCAAAGAATCCTGTGCAGTACATTTTTAATCTGTTGTTTCTAATGAATTCTAGTCGCTAAGAAATACTGTTATCTAGGTCAGATTTTTTGAATATTATTTTACTGTGGCTACACATCCCGCTGTGCTTTCTCTAAAATGAGCTCCCCAATGAGGTCTTGTTGTTGTACTTTCTCACAGCTTTGTGGAGTCACTTTTCTAACTGTAAATGTAGGTTGTGCTTTGTTTTTCAATACAAATGTACTCTTGACTGAACCAACATCCGCCCATCTGAGACTTGGTCTTAAACTTTACTGGGGGACAAGGGAACAGGACATAAAATACCTCCAACTTTTATCATTTATATTCTTGATCCTTCCTACCTGGAAGGAATGGAAAAGATATGATCAACCCAAAATTTATTAGTTAATTTCAAAGGTGTTCATATGACTGCTCTCAGCTAGTCACAGCAAAATGGCCTTGACCATGAGGTGAGACATCATTTGATATCATGGCGAGGCTCTGAGGTTTCTGAGCATTTCTCTTTCTGGACCTTTACTGTGACATCTCTGTCTTTACCCTAACTTACCTCTTAGTATGTCTGCCCAAGAGACTTCTCAGTCTCTTGAAAACGAAAGTGTTGGGTCTGTTACCCATGCCTGCAGGAAGGGACACTGAGTAATGGTCACCTTAGATCACCTAGATCAGTGACAGAGTAAAATTGCACCAGATTTCCTTCAGCTGGCCATCCTACCCTTTTCTGACATTGTGTTTTCTTCAACATGTATGGATTGGGCACATACCTCCATGTTCATTGATAGAATATCACTATTCAGCTGCGCAGTTTATTTAATTGACATCCTTCTTCACTCTTAATGGAATGATTATTTGCATAAAGATATTTCCAAGTAGATGTCCTAACAAAGTAGTTCATCTCTCAGGATTTTTTTCTTCATCGAAGAAATATTAAAGCTTATAATTGTGATATTTTCTATGTGGAGTGTGAATTTCTGACAGTGATGTCAGATCAGCTTATAGGTAGCTGAAAGGAAAAGCTAGTTTTATAATCTAAATGGGTAAGAAGAGAAAAGCAGAGGAATAATGTGGAGTTTATATCAGAATGAGGATGCGGAAACTGAAAAGATTAGAAGAAAGCTGGATGACAGCCAGGTGAAAGCACTTCTGATGCAGCTCACTCAGTGCTCCCTGTTCCGGAGCTCAGATGTTAGGGTTCTGGACTTCCCATCTCACTGAGGTTTATGGCAGCCCTCAGCAGTCTGAAAACAGGGGCTGTAACAGGGCACTCAAGGAGCAGTTGCCCTTAAAAGCTTGAGCTTAGAGAAATTCTGGGTAGAGTCACTGGTGCCAAAGCTAAATAAAACTGACTGGTACCAAGGAGTTCTGAGCTCTGTGAATGCTAGCTTGGATTAAAAAGCCTATTTTTAATCAATAAATAATTAATTAAATACAATACTGCGGCTTTACTAGAAGTTTGCAGATAGCACTGACTTACAGCCAAAAAAAAAACAAAAGGAGATGTGGACTTCAGCCAACAAGAAATGCAGCCATTTCAACTGACCTGACCTGGTGTAATTTCATTTTCAAGTAACACAAGAAGGACTTCAAAAGGCCCTTGAATAGATGGTGGATAATTGACTCCTGGCAATGAATGCAGAATATGGAGGTGCCCGTGCTGGTTATTATTAGATGTATTGTCAGCCTTTGACACTACTGATCACGAGGCTTGTTGACTCGTGTGCTGTATGATCTACTTCATACCTAAGTTAAGCATTCAGGCAGGTGGTCAACATAACAACTGTACCTCTCCCAAGTCTCATTTAAACCCTAGTTTCAAAGTTCAAGAGGGACTTAAAGCTGGCTTGCTCCCTACAAAAAGGGAAATTACTGAGGTGAATTTTGCTGTCTGAAGGAGCCACTGGATACGGATTTGTATTTCAGCCTACTGAAATACACCTGTCTCTGGTTAGATCTAGCACTCATTACTGAAAAGGTAGTGCATTGGGACACATCTTGGAGATGGAGGCTTTTTTTAGTAGCAGTTTGAAGGTAAAGCAGTCTTTTTCGATCATTTGCCAGGTCTATAAACATCCAGTTCTGCTTTTATAATGTAAATTAAGTGTCATTAAAGACCATCTGTGGTGCTGGATTTGTTTTTATTTATATACATTGTATTTGTGCTGAAGACATATATCCTTAGAAAGTACTTGTACCTTTTTAGTAAAGGTTACAATTCTTCTGAAGCGTATTTATTTGGACATCTCTGACCAGTGACATTTTGAGATCAAGACCTTTGAGGTTCAGTGTGTAGAACAAAATGTTACAATTCTTTTGTTTCTGCCATCACATTCATTCATTGAGATGGCTGAAACTGTGCCTGATGAATTCATAAAGAACTGTATCTTGCCCTCTTCAGAGCGGGTGGGCAGGGATGGGAGAAGGCAGCAGGGTGCCATTTAGAGAACTACGTCTTTTTCTCCACAGTGTTGGTTGTCTTCCCTATGTACGCTTGGTGATGCCTGTAATAGCAGTGCTAGTACCGATAGTTGGCCTGGTTTCCTACAGGAAAACGTGGGTTCTTGTTCTTTACCTTCTGCTCCTGTAGCTATCTAATCATGCAGTGGGAAAGTCCTGTCTGTCACTGTTGGTTAAGCAATAGGACTGGGATTCTTGAGGGCAGTAACTGCACAAAGTCATCCAGAGAAATTTTAGGGAATTTCAGAAGTGTCTCAAACCCCACAGCCGGTCAGGGTCCCTCTTCACACTGGGCTGTCAGCACACTCCATCCGAGTTGGCAGGGAGGGCACCTCCTTCAAGTGCAGCAGCCTGGGCTCACACATCCCCTCCTCGAGGTGTGGGAGTGGGAGCTGACAGGCATCCAGGCTTTCTGCGAGTTCCCAAAACCTATTGTCCTTTTTCTTCGAGGTGGTAGAAACATCCAGATCTAGAACAAGATGAAGCAGCATGTGCCTTTCAAAAGGAGCAAACAATAAAACTTTTACAAATCAAGATGATTCATTGCTCAGAGCTGCTCGCTGGGGAAGGGACCAGAAAAGAAAGCAAGACAAAAGACATTAGCACACAAAGTTTAAGCAAAAATGCTCAGTCCTGCTGCTGAGTTCTTTAATACATCCTAAAGCAGCACTAGGGACATAGCTTTTTGCTTAGCAGTTTGTCTTTAAATGAGGAAAACAGACAGTTAAAATATATTATTTTTTCACGCACGAGGCTGACTAACAGTAGCCTAAAGGTAAGTGTTTTTACATGTGTAAGAACGCCAGAAATAATCTTATATTTAATACATCTTAATTGACAGTGATGGATTTACTCCAACTTTTTATTTCACTAATTGACTCTGTAACACCTAACACCTACATTGTAACAAATCGATCTTATCCTGACTTCTTTTTTTACAATAAAGGCATGTGTGTAGGCAATTAATTTACCTACAATTTTCATTACTGTTGACGTGGCTACCATTTATTCTTATGGCAGAGTTCCCGGTGTTTTCCACTAGAGGAGTCTTGGGGGTTTTATCCATGTTTTTGAAATCTAGAGTGGATTTAGAGGAACTTTTAAAAAATATTTCTTTTAAAATAAAATTCTATTTTTAAAATGCCTACAGCAAGTGTATTTGACTATTTTTAGTACTGTATATTGGAGCGTAATCTGCCTTTCCTATCCCTATGCAGTGATACCAGTAAGGTAAATTAGTTTACTCTAGACTTTTATTAGTCCCAGTGAAAACAATATCTAGTGAGATCGAGGTAGTAAAGGCTTTATATATGTAATTTGGATATGTATTTTCAGGAAAAAAATGTAGAAACAATTCAGCTGGCTTTGTTTGACCAAATTTGTGTACAAGTACAACTAGTAGATTAACAATGCATTATGTGCTCTATGTGTGTGAACTTCTGAAGAGCCCTCGACTCTCGATATGTGACATTTTCAAATCCACACCTTCAGCAGGCAACATCATATCATTATGTGTGTTCACGTGTTGAAATTGTTTTTAAAGGTATTAATCACATATTTCATTGAAAAATCCAAATGCTCAGTTTCAGGAGACAATTTATTTCTTTTCAAGATCTGGTTCATAAAGTGCCGTATTGTTTGGATGACAACTGGATATATTTTTAGTTTGATGTGTTATTTTGGAGAACTGTGACTCATTGTAAATTGGTTTGGGGCTCTCTGCTTCCTTTGTGTTCTTTTCTCCATGCCTTGTTAACTTACTTCTCATGCACTCCAGAGATTCTTTTCATGCAGTGGCCTGGTTTTTGTCTTTTTCTTAATATTGTACAATCTCCCACCACTTACACATGGTCAAAAATTGCATCATCGATTTTATTCCTGTTATAACATTACCCTAGAATCTTCCAAGCAGATTATCATATGTTATCAGTGTAGCAGCAATGTCCCTGGGGTTTCTCTTCCTAGGCAGTATCCTAATAATGTGTTCTCCACGGCATCTTTTCTTTCTCTATCTGCTTCTTCCCAGACCTACAGGTCCAGTCCCCTGCTAATTTGTTTAGCAACACAATCAGTGCTGCTGTTCCTAGCAAGATGAATTTCACTGCTGTGTGGATACAAAAATACAAACCACAGATGCCTAGATCTATTGGAAAGTGAAGCCTTAATTCAATAGAAAACACCAACTTTCCTTACTTTGGCTGAACATTTAAAATGCCCTCATAAAAAAAATAAATCATCTCTTTTAAGCAGTTTCACACTGGTTTTATGCTAAAGCTTGCCAATTTCCCAGCTGCCTGCTGCTATTCAGTACAAAGACAGGTAGCATCCTCTGTTGTGCTTTTTTGACCCAGATTCTCTATTCACTTACGTCAGTGTTTGCAGTAAACAGAAATTTGCAATAACCAAGTGCTGAATCCTGTTGCCTTGTTACTGAACTTTTCAGTCTTTGAATAACTACCTAGCAGCAGAATAAAAATGAAGCAGAGGAATAAAGCCTGAAATACTCAATAAAAATATCAGTGAGGATCGTTTCAAAAAATGGTTTATAGGAAGCTATACTGGAGGATTTGCATATGTTGCAATTTGCAATCACCCCTGCTTCTCTATCCCATTCCCATCATAGTCAATGTACACAAGCCTATGCGGAAAAAAACCAGAGATGTCTGAAGAAACTTTCTTCCCAGCCCCTCCTCTCTGCATTTTTCTGGCACTGTTGTCAACCTAACTGAGTTATGTGTAACTTGGTAAAGCATATCAGAGTGTCATCACTGTTCTTGAACTGGATTTGTGCAAGTAAACAAATTCTACTTTTTCAAAGTTGTAATAACAGTAATAAAATGAAATCAACTCAGAAGCCTTTAACTGATGCAGAGTAAGCTCATACATCTCCCAGGGAGGCAAAGCTGCGATTAGCATGTTTGAATGCCTTACTACAAGTGATACTTTGTGGAAGTGCAGCACTTCTTGTGGGAATGAAAAGTGCAGTTGCGAAGCAGGCTGTTAATTAACAGAAGAGTTAGTGTAGTGTTTGCTGTGATTTCATCCTAGCTTAACAGAGCAGAACCAAACTGAACAGCCAAAAAAACAGGCAAGCAAGAGCCTTGTTGTTGTTTTTTTACATCCTGAGAATTTGACTTTATACATTATTCTAGTTCCCTGTTGTCCTGGGGATAGGGGACTTGGGGGGCAGAAAATACTGGTGCTGATTTTAATTCAAGCTTCCAAATGTTATGGAATAGACACCTCTATTTTTCTGATATTATTTCCAGTTGTTGCAAAGCTTGGAAGTGAACAAAGCAGTTTTATGTTGTGGAAATTGTATCCATGTTTTAGTCTGAGCAGAAGAAATAAGAATGAAAGAGAGACTCTATAGGGTAAAGGCATCATGTTAAGGTCTCCCTTGTACTGCACTAATCCCACTGCCTGAGAAAACTCATGTGTGAATGCTCACCTGACATCATCTCTGTGACAATTCCAAGCACAATGCTTGGAATTGTACTTCAGGTTAAAGTGAGGGGACACTGCTTTGCCACTGACCTAATGAAGGTTGTTGTGGTCTGCATGTTCTCAAGATTTTACCAAATTACTGTGAACAAATTAGGTGCATTCTGACATCTGATAGACAACATCACTAAATACATACACACAGTGAAAATTAGTATTAACAATGCCAGAAAAACACATCTCATTTTATTAGAAAAGTCCTTCAGATAGGCAGTCTATTCCAATATTTTAATTTATACCATATTTTCTTGCATGTAAAAAGCAATATTATGACAACCTGTTGTCAGATGAGAGTAACTCATGGATGAAGTTGGCTTTTCAATGTCAAACTGTATGATAATGCAGAGTGACAAAAACGAAGTGAATTACAGATCAGTGACAGATGAAAAGTGCTCCATTCATAGAGTCATTGATATCGTGCCATGGCAAAAAGACTCTCTCTGTATGTGCTGCTTTATGAAATGATTTGCATTTCTTGCTGTTCCTGAGCTACTGAGCCACTTTGGTGCCTCACATCATACATGCCCATGTTCCAATAGAGAATAAGACAGTACCGTCACATCCTGGGAATCTTAAAGCAGACTCTTAGCACAGCTAATTTGGGAAGAGGATTGAGGAATTCTTCCTGCCTCTCCAGCCTCAAGTTCCCATGTTTGCCTAGCAGTAACTGGATAAGGGCAGCAAGAGCTGTTTTTCTTTGATGCTAGCATTAATGAAGATGGTGTTTCATTGTGGTCAAAGAGCAGGTAATACTGTTCTCAGGTTTTGAGTGTCTTACTAAAAACCCTCTCAACAGCAAGAAGTGTTTGGGGGTTTATTGCCTCAGCTTCTAGAGTGACATCATGTATTCATGTCTCTGTTCCATTTATTCTTAAGCAAAATACACTTTGTAAACTAATTTTCCTTAGTTTAAGGCCTATTTATAAGTGAGTACTTAAACCTACATGACTGCAGATGAAGACACCCTTTGCTACTGAAATGCCCAGAGTTGCCCCAGGTCTGGTCTGAGGCCAGAGACCTCTTTTGACTGCTGGTGCATGCTCACAACTGCACAGCATGGCAGCAGCACACTGTGATGTCTTCAGGGTTTGAATAGGTCTTCTCTGCCCCCAGTTGTATCACTCATGACATAAATCTTCCCTAAGAGCGTGGTTTCTCTGAGGCAGCCTTGCCTTATGCTATGGAGGACATCATTGCTATGTCTAAAATGCAAAAAAGTGCTGCTGGGGACAGCATGGGCAGGTCTGGGATGTGGCTTGCACTGTGTGAACTGGCTCTGAAGGGGCACAGCTGCACTAAGTGTAGACTATCACCCAATGTCCATGACTGGTACCACTTGGCATCTGGAACACCGGGAAGCACTATACAAAAATCAGGCTTCCAGACCCACAAAGACATGTCACTTGTATTGCAATTGTATATTAATTGCGCAGCACTAAACATTAGCAAGAAAAGGTTGTTTCATCACTAATATTGGTGAAAAATCAAGTGATGTCTTTGTGACTACTCTGAACAGGGCTGTGGTTATAAGCCCAAAAAATGCAAACTACAAAGCTTTCTTGTTTCCTGCGATCAAGTTATATTCTCACATGAATGTGCATAGCAACAACTTCAGAAAACAAAAAGAGTCTTTGTTCAAAATAAGTGATTATTCACTCTTTTTAATTTAGCATAGTGACCCTTTATACTGAGAGGCTCAAACATGTCTATGAATTTTTTGAGTGCCTAAAATTCTCAGCATATTAAAATTGCACTTATTAGAAATGGTAACAGTGAGCATAGCAGTTGCAAGGCTTGCGAGGAAGAAGAGGGCACAATCAAAGGTAGTACTGCTTTTTTTGGCATTGGTCTTTTGCATGCAGCTCTGAGTCTCATTTTAAAAAGTCTTGGTGTGTGATGTTATGTGATGTTAGTTGTAAAGCAGAACAAAAGTGAATGTGCTATTGATTAGAACAATGAAGCTTAATGAAGTAAATGCTAGGGCATAGCCTCCATACTGAGGCGGCTTGCAGTGCAAATTTTTGCTCAGAAAGAAAACCAAACCAATCCAGACTGTGTTTATGAATGAAGGATGGTTGAACATTGGGGATTTAATGTCTGTGCTGTAAGACCTGCCACACTTGATTGGTAACAATATAGACTTAAGTTGTGTTTAGCTTTTTTTTTCCAGATGAAGGAATTCTTGTGTGTCCCCTAGTAGTGGTTCAGGGTTGTGATGCCTTTAGATTTTACTTGGCTGGTGGTGGGAGGTATCATGGAGTTCTGTGAGGCCATAGGGGTTCAGTCTCTTTTCTTTATGCATCTTTTTTGCTTGAAAGGATATTTCTCAAGACAGAGGCTCTCTTTATATCTGTTTCCACTGTGGCACTAACCCCACTGTCAGTGCTTAACAATGAGTATGTAGCATTGCACTGAAAACCAACATGAAAAGAACTTTTAAGTGGCAGAAACAGGCTCTTAGAAGTTAGGAAAAGCCAGATGTGTGGTTTCTTCTGTGCCTCCATTTTAGCCTTATTATTCACACATACTCTGTTACAGTCCCGAATTACATCATTGCAGCCGTTTTTCCAGAGGACCAGCATTCCCTCTGAGCATGAGATGTGCAGTGTTCAGGACATGCATCAGTTTGGTGTAATGAATGAGGATGTTGTCAGAGAAGTTAATCTAGGAATCGAAAATGGTGTGATGAAGAGCAAGGATGGCTTCAGGAAAGGAAATGACAGTCTTGTGTGTAAATCAGATGAACTGGAGACAGGAGACTTTGCTGCTGGCACTGCCCCAGGGTGGCAGGGAGAAGGATAAGCAGTGGGGCTAGGAAATGACTCTGAGCAGTCTGGGAAGGGAGAAATGCAGCCAGGCTTATCTGTCCCTCTTGGCTGCTGGCCATGTGCAAGCCAGACTGCTCTGGTCCCCCAAGGTTCCCAACGTCGTGTGCACAGCTGTGATGGCGGCAAGCGGGGAGAGGGGGTAGCTGTGGGACAGGCTGAGCTTTGGATGTTTTGTTATCCCAAGTCTGGAGGGTGCAAGCCGGTGGTGGATAATAATAAATTTTCTGGTTTGTTATGCAGGGAGAGGTGGTGTCTGTCCAGGTTTGAAGAAGTGGAAAAATTCATGTTGGTCCAAAGGTAGTGTTGGCAGGAGGCCATTAGGCTACCACGCCTGCAGAAGGCATCACGGAAGAGTTTAGAGCCGAGAGCCAGAAACAAGTGTCAATGCAAGTTTTGTTTGAGTGGGCAGGATGTGGGTCATGGGGTTGGATCAGAGGTCTGCTGAGGACAGCAGGACCACTGGGAGATGTTAGGAATATGCAATCCTTGGTTGCTCAGATCTTTGTGGTTTTGTGGTCACTGGCATGTGCTCTCCAACTGGTCAGAGCAACAGTCCTTTACTGATCTAGAGACGCTTAGTGAGGAACTGCAGATATTTTGCAGAGCCTTATTTGCATTGGTAAAGTCACTGCAAATTATTAAAATATAGGCAATTATCTTGTTCGATGGAGAATAAAAGTAGAAATAAAGTTAAGCTTTTGAAACTTAAATCTTTCTGTGGGGCTTTGGTGGAAATACTTCTAATTGTCAGCAGAGTTAGAAAGAAGTGACACTTCAGAGTTTGGCATTCCCAGCTCAGGTATCGATTTCAACCCATCTCCAAAAATCACATTAGCAAATTGTCGGGATAAGACGGTTGTGGAAAGACGTGCTGGGATACTAGCATAGAAACAGAATGGCAAAGTTTGCTTTTGGGTCTTTGGTAAAAGCAGGAAACCTGCTGCTGGTAGTTGTTGTTCTTGCCACATACTTCAATATAAGCATCATCTTTATTCATTCCAAGAGCTTCTAAACTAATCAGATTACTCTTGTGTGGTTCTTCCTGCAAGACGAAAAAGGGTTTAAATCCATTCCAGGTGAGCCAGGAGAATTCAATTAATAACACTGAGCAATTTACACTGGAGTGCCAGCAGATCACTAAAATAAATTCAAGTTGCTTGGCATGCCTTTGACAGGACATCTGCTGCTGAATTTCACCTGGTAACATCTGGGCCCAAGCGCTTTTCTAAAATAGGGGAAAAAAAGTTTTCTTGGAGAAATAGCGTCGGCATTTCTACTGCGTTAAAATTCACAATAAGCATTTTATGCACTGTTTCTCGAAGAGCAGGTGGTAATTTTAACAGTAAGGCTTACACTTTGTCTTTTTTCTGGGATCTTGAAATATTTTTTAAATGTGAAAGAATATTTTCATTCAGTAATTGAAATGTGTTTGCAATAAAGCTTCCATTTTCTTAGAAAGTTATAATTAATATATAAGAAGGCACAGTAAATATGTTTCTCTTCTCTTGACTTTTCAGTCCATATTGAGCATTTAGCTGTCACAGCTTACTGGAAAACAATGTATGCTGCTCTTTTCAAAAGAAAAGAGATCACACCTATGTTTTGATGTGTGAATTGCTGAAGAAAATTTGCAGGTTAATTTAGCCCGGTGATTTGACAGATCTTTCCAATTTGGTTGATGGTGAACACTGCAGCTCTAAGACTGATGAAGGTGGCGGTAGTAAGAAATGACCACTTCTTTTGCCAGCAGAAAAGCAGTTCATGGCACATTGCTGAGACATTCAACTCCACAAATGTCCTCCTCCATTCGTGGAGGGGGTCAGCATGGTTGAGAAACAGCAAGGAATTACAAACAGATAGCAAGCTTTCATGTGGTGACATGAAAACAGCAGAAAATTTTAACCCTGGGCAACTAGAAGTGGGGAAAATGACTTTGGAAAAATTATAACATCTGATTCTTCACTGCCATCCATTCTGTATAGACAAGTGTGGTTACACAAGCGTTTTCTCAGCCAGCAAAGCTATTTTAATACGGCACCGTTCCTGCACTGTTCATCCACTTCCACGTTGTGCCAGATGATAATTTGTAGAGTTGTGCTGCAAACAAGACACAGACTTTAGGTTTATTTTTTGGTTTGGTTTGGTTTTCAAATCAAATCAGTTCCAGTTTTGTTCAGTGTATGGTTGCATCAGCATGGCTGAGAGGATGGAGGACTGTACGAAAGAAGCAAATATATAGAAGAAAGTATGAAGACTTCTTAAAACTGCATTTGTCATCGCATGACATGTTTCTGTATCTCTGCTTTCATTTTTGCAGGGTGAAGGTGTGCAGTGCCACTGTTCTGATGTGACAGCACCTTCTTAGGAGTTTTCTAATGAAAGAGAAAGGGGAATTGTCAGAAAAAAGAACATTATCTGCCACTTCCCAAATAGTTCATGGAAACAAAGCAGTTTAAGCATCTTCTAATTAAATATTCCTCGTTGTCTGTCAGGTTATGGAAGGGGGCTGCTGAGGATGTGAAAGTATGTGTATGGGAGATAAGGATGTGCAATGTGCACGTGGGCTTGCCTGCTGTGGCACCAGGAGATTGGGCATCTGAGCTGTAAGTGGCTCAGGGTCACTTAGTTTTAAAATATGTTTATATTTTATGTACATATATATATATATACACACACATAGAGGGGGAGTGTTTGATTAATTTGAAATTATTTTTTTTCCTGTGGCTGTGGAAATTTTAATTCAGCTTCATGGCCACATTTAAACACTTATCAGTGTTTAGAGGGGTAGTTACATTATGCATGGAACCGTAGTTTGAAACCAGCAACTTCTAAACAAACTGCTAAATGAGAAGCTTTTTGTTTGGATCTCTCAGCATCTCAGATACTTATAAACCAGGTCGTGTTAAATTGATTAATACTATTTTGTAATGTTAATTCAAGCCAGATTGCCCTGTGATGGGATAAACCAAGTTGGATGCACACATAGCCATATTTGAATGCCAGATGCTGTATGTTGTCCACTCAGTTTGTTATTTACAGTTAACAGTTCAGGATAAACCTGGAGCTAGATAAATCAAACCCACTATGCCAGAGAATGACAAACACACTTACAACTTTATTTTCTTTACAGATAGTTTACCAACAGGACAAAAGCATGGTATTTGTCAAACTGCTGACAACCAGTGGTTGATCTAGATCCATTGTTCACAGTGATCACTTAACTGCTCTAGTATTGCAAGATTTTGGATTTAATCTTCTTCAGTGCCAGTATATGATAAATTGTAACTCTGTCACAAAAAGTGTGTGGTTGTAAAACACCTTAAAGCAGGGATGTTTACGAAAATAAATGGATTAGCTTTTTACATAC
This sequence comes from Rhabdornis inornatus, assembly GCA_013397075.1. Lineage (NCBI taxonomy): Eukaryota > Metazoa > Chordata > Aves > Passeriformes > Rhabdornithidae > Rhabdornis > Rhabdornis inornatus. The sequence continues at coordinate 57,599 of VWZS01000470.1, forward strand.
CAGGAGCAAAAAGGACACAGAATCTTCAAAATTAAATTTATTTGAAAAGCAAACTCAAATGAAGCCAGCACTTTTAATCTACTAAAGATGTAAATGGCTACTCACCTTGCAGAGTTCAAGGTAATATTGCCAAGGATAAGACCCATTTCTGTACACTTTCAGTCACAGTGAAATTAAGGGCACCTCCTGTGTTTACAGCTTTGAATATCAAGTGAACACATTACAGCTTGTGCACAGTAAGCACAGTAAACTGCTTCTGGTTGGTATGTGGTTCTGGCCTGGAAGGTTGCATTGGCACAGCTTTAGCACCCATGAGCTGCATATTCTTATCCCTCGATAGCCCATGTTGGCAGAAACCTGCAGTATTGATCTAGTTAACCCTTGCTAGAAAGCAGATTAACGCTCTCACAGCTAAGCCTACATATAGAACTTGATGTCGTTTCCATTTGCTTTGGTTCTGTGTAGCTGTGGAGCCGTGGTGCCCTTGCTATGTGCTGGGTTAGTCCCCAGATAGTCCGTGGGATGTTATTTACTGTCTTCATTGGCTGCAGAATTTGCAGCACAGGGCTGTAAGTTTGTGAGTCTTGAGGTGGCAATGATAGGATGTATAGGTTTAAATAGCAGGCCTGGGCTTGGCCAGAATTCTTGCAGGATTTGGGGGGCAGCCACAGTGTAGGAAATGGCATGGCTGGTTGATGACTTCAGCTGCACCTGAGACCTTGGACTGGTTTCTGTATATTCTGGCTGCACCCAGCAGAGGAAACGCTGGGCATGGGCTTTTGGCCATCTGAAGCTGAGTTTCAGGGTCACTCTGCCATTTTCTGTAATGTGTGTGCTGTCAGTGCAGGACTTCGTGCCTGTCTTTAGTCACTGCTAGCTGTGGGGTGAAGGGACAGGGGACAATGCCTCTCTTCCACATGGAGATGCAACTGCTTCCTCTCACAGCCCAGAGAAATGCATTTATGTTCAAGCAAGGAGACAACAGGCCAAGGAAAGGGACTTTCCCCTCAAAGCTCAGATTGAAACTGCTCTGGGCAAGATCTGAAAAGAGGAAAGGGAGAGAGCATGGCCATAGATTCCTGCTTTAGGAATCTGCATAGAATCTACCAGCTACATGATGTTTGCTAGCTGCCACTTCATCCAGCAAAGATCTCTCCCTGGGAAGAACCATTGTTATTCTAATACATGCTGCAAAACTGTTTTGTGATTAAAAGTGGGAAGTGGGATTTGGAATGTCCTTCATGCAAAAAATAAGACTCTGTTTAAAATTTTACAAAGGAAACAGCAATAGAATAACTCAGTTTTCAATGAAAGAGCTGTTTTCATTAAAATCTTGCAAACAGCCTGTCTCGGTTACTTACGCATTTAAGGGAGAGACCAACAAGATGCCTTTTGTAATAGGCACAAATTTTCTTCCAGCCAAACCTACATGTCTCAGTTACAAGCCTGTATTTTCCTAGAATATGTGAGTCATTTTATCCTCCGCTACATGGATTCTTAATTTTTTTTGTAAGTATGTCATCTGAAAGGAATTTCACAGCCACAAGTAAGAAACTGGTCTGATGACTCTGGTGACAAAATTAATAACAGTGTATCTCATTTTCTGAAAGAATGAAGCTGTTAGTATATTCAGTCTGCACTTAAAGTCAAGCTAGCTAGGTTGTGTTAATAGTCCATTGGTAAGGAGGAGGTAAAATCCATTGAATTTTGCATTTACTTCCAAAAGCTGGATGGCAAAACAGTAATTTTCAGAAGTGCCAGGATGTCAGCAACAGGGGAGTGGTGTGAGGGAAGGAAGAGACAATAGAAGCTGCAAATATTCTTCTACATCAGCTTCTGTGATTCAGGGAATAAAAAGACTTGGATTATGTATTTGCACAGCCTAAAAAGTACTGCTTCTTAAGTATTTAGTCAGCTTTGCATTTCTCTGTTGTTTTGCTATTATTTTTGTTATTACTGTTAAGGGTACAGTAACATTTCAGTATTGCAGTTATCTTGGTTGTCTGTACTCCTTGGAGAACTGGCTTCCGCTGTTTTTCAGCTGCAACTGATAATTGACTTATTTTTAGGTAACAGAAATAGGACTTTTAGACTAGTTTTTCCTTTGTGAATTTTTAACAAAGTACCTTGCCGAAATTCGGAATATTTGGCTTTTGAGTCTCTTGAACTAGCTGGCAGAGACCTATAGCAGGGAAGAAGGCAGGTAGCATGGCTCAGAGTGAGGAGAGTTTGCCTAGGGCTTGGGGATATCATCACAGATATCCCTCTATTAAACGTACACACCTCATATAAAACTTGGTGCCTTAGGCTTTAAAACTACATCTTTGAAGAAATACTCTGGGAGGCAGTGATGTGATTTTGGAGGTTTTGGGGTTTTTTGTTTAGCTAGCCATAATAACAAACTACCTGTGTAATTCTTTTCCAAGGTCCTAATGTTTCAACAGAATTTATGCTTCTCAGACTTCAGCAAAAAAAAAAAAAAAATAACCCAAGAAACACACAAAATTATTAAAATTATTAGGTTCAACATTTCCAGACTGTCTACATCTTTTTTCTTCAATTTTTCCATTAATCAAATCTGTCACAATGAGAAATTGTGAAGTAGAGTCTTCTGGAGGCTATCAGGAAAGCCCAGTAAATCCTTCAGACTGGCTCACCACCTTTCCTATTTAGAACACAGGGATATCAAGGGAAACAGAAGGAAACAATTAACACGTCAGGTATGTCTGATGTATCCTTTTTCTATATTGCCTTGGTTTTCACCCTCTTATTTCACAGACATCTACCATCAACCTTTCATAGTCAACAAGTTGCTGTAGAAACTGTAAAGGAGTGTTTCTCTGTAGAAGTTGCACCCACCAAGTGTTGTACTGTTCTCCTTTACATGGTTTTTAGATGCTTGATATGCTCCTTAAAGGTCTAGTTTGTGCCCAGAAAAGCCCTCCCTGTGACCTCTCAGTCTGCATTCACTTCTCACAGATCAGGGAAGCTGGATCATTAATTTTATATATCCACAGAAACTGCGCTTCTGCAGCAGTGCTGCCCTGCTTTTGTTTGGTGCTGCAGTTTACGGGTCAGAAGTGCATGGACTAAATATTTTATTTGTGCCTCTTCCATGCCAGAAAGGCAAGACAAGTGTACCCTTGCCTGTCACTGTGGCAAAGGCTTTTCATCCTGCGAGGTACTGAGAATTTGTGCCTCAGCTCCATAGGGGACCCAGAATAATCTGGGGCATGTCTGTAGCCTATGGCCGATCCAAGCTGACATTTGCATTGGCAAGAACAATACATAATCTGACATTTGTGTATAGAATGACTGTGTGAGGAAATAGGAGTTGCTGCTGCATTTTATGTGATCAGAATAATATCTCTGAGCACTGGAGGAGTGTTTGGGCTGATACAAGCAGTTTTATGCGTGTAGGACTCCATCAGAATGAACAGATATATATGTATATGTGTATTGCATGGCTGATCTCTCAATTATCTTGATTTTACATTACAGTGCAGTCTAGGAAGACTCTAGATAGCGTGACTGAATGCTGTTGCAAAGACAGAGCTTCCACTTTATGGAAGAAATTGAAAACTTAGATGATCTGCTTGGGGCCGTTGCAGTCTGGGAAAATCGTGATTTGTTTTATAAAGTAATACAGAGTATTTCTATTTCCTCTTGGCAATGTTTTGGTGTCATATGCCAATTTATAGAAGATACATCAACCCCGTTACCAGTGCACATTGGTTCTAAAAGCACGTGTGTGGACATGAAGGTACACACTGATGTGTTTCACATATTGAACAGCAGCTAATTAAGCAGAGCATAGTGAAGCCTCCCACAGAGATCATTTTCCTTTTGCATCTTATAACTTTTCCTGCTGAGCTGAAGGATAGCCACAGGCAGAAACTAGGTCTGCCCATGACAAACAGGATCCATTTTCATTTTAGCCACTTCTAGTTGATTTCACTCCAAGGATGTACAAGTAAGATACATCCTTGTAGATGAAAATCAATTGTCTTTGAAAGCAGTTTAAGTACATTTTCTTAAAATCTTGCTGCAATAAAAATGGTTTATTTTGATAGAGTGTGTCAAGGGGAAAGGGGTAAGGAATAGTTAGTATGCTATAGTGAGGCCCTCCTTTGGTGCTGACCTAAGAGTAATAGTATGGAGCAGGTCATCTCTTCTGGTGCTTTTTTGGGTGTACCTAGTTGATTCCAAAAAGTCTTGGACAGTGTCTGTGGGCAGCTGCTGGGAGACAACTGTCCTATACATAAGATCTTTAAGACAGAACGACTGCAGACAGCATTTTGTTTCATGATAACAAGATTTGGTGTCTGTGCCCATAACGGGCAGGCCCCAGGATCCTTTATGTGCTTGAAACTAGGAGCCTAAATCACTCTATTTTATAGTCAGCTAAGTAGCTAAAGACTTGCCAGTATCAAGACACTCAGGGGGCATCTCTACTGTTTCTGCTGACGCACAAAGATTTCACTGTTGGAGAAGCTCTTCCATGTTACAGTGTAGCCTTTATAGTGTCTTCAAAAAATCACTTCTGTGCCCTGCCTAAGACAGGATGGTGGGTAAAAGGTAGGCTGTGCTTCTGCGTAAACTGAATTTCTCTTGTTGCTGGAGTTCAGTGGAAATGTCTTGGACAGTGCATGAGCTGTTCTTCCTGCCACTCCCTGAGATGGGTCTCAAGTGCTCTGGATAGGAGCCTATGGTTACAGGAGGAGGAGAACCCTTCCACGGTGAGGACTACTGATCATATGACAAGACCCCAACCAATTTTCACTGATTTTCCACTCTTTCCAAGCTGGATATTCAAATTTGCTCAAAACTAAAGATTTACTTCTTAAAAAATTGGTTTTAAGAGGGCAGACTGGCATCACCACAGGCAACAAGCTGACACCTCTATTGTTCTCTTAAGTATCCTGAGTGAAGAGCCACTTGCTCTTGCTGCCCTATCCTGATTTGACCCTGACCTTATGAACTGTTTTTATGATTAGTGCTTAAGGGAGTGTTGGCTTCTTTCTCTTCAGCTGCTACCGGTGGTTTGAAAGCTTCATTCCAAGTTCAGGTGGCTAAGCTAAGGTAAACATCTATGTATTCAAACACTTATCTTGTCCTTAAGAGCACTTTTAATGGAAGAGTTGCTGGTGAGCCACATCTGAGCAACAGCACAGCACAGGCATCTACTCATTGTCCAACAGTGATCACTAGCTGGTGCTTCAGAGGAAAACCAATTTTCACCTTGGGTGTTAAACAGTACATCCTTACAAATTCTTTTAGGGGGAATTGCTAATTAAGCAAGATGGCTTTTGTTCTTTGGTAATACTGGCAAGACAACAAATCCTTGTCAGACTTTCTGTTTCTTACGCTGTGTACATTTTATGTTGAAGCTCTAGAAAAGCAATGAGTCATTTCTTTGCATGGCTACTGGCCCTGCACAACTCCTGTGTTACAGCCAAAGGTTGTGAGATGGAAAATGAGGGGAGGAAGTAAATTTGTCTAAATTAAAAAGAAAAAAATTAATTGTTAATAGTCTCTTAATAGGATTTTCACAGCATGCTCTGTCACTGGAACGTATCTCTCTTTGGGGCAGCTTCCCTACCTAATTAGGCAACTAGAAACGTTCTGTGAATAGCTGATATCCTCTATCAAATCTTCACCTCATCTTCAGACATCAGAGAGGTATCAAGGACCTTGGTTAGAAAGGAGGGAAGAGTACCTTGTTCTACTGGGTTTCAAATAATTCAGCAGCAAAATACACTTATGATTATTTTCCTTTTTGCTAACTGTGGATTTTTGGTTTGGTCTGTTTCCTTCCAAAAGTTTGAGTTGTTTACTTTGGGGATTATGTCTTTTATGAAATTAACCAGGCTTCCAAATGCAGACTGTCAAACTTGCCAAGTTACTAGCACACAGGTTGCCAGAGGAGTTTTGCTTCCTGTATTGCCTGTAAGTAGATCCACAATATGGAAGCTTTGATTTTTTTTCATGTCCTCAGCTCACCTGCTGTATTTTGCTGAGGAAAGGTGAGTCAGTGCAATGCAGAAGAGGAGGAATTTTTTATCTTTCCCTTTTGTGACCTTTTCATGGGGACAGCAGCAAAGTGTCGTGGGCACCCCTTAAGAGCATGTCTAGCTATTGTGTGTGATACCTGTTACTTCTGGGGGTGATGATTTTTCTTCATTGTTTTCCTGAGAACTGCAGGGCCTCCCTTGAAGTTAAGTAATTTCTAGGAAAAATATGTGTCCAAACCAGTTAATTTCTGATGTGCTTGCTGCAGCAATATAGCCCAGAAGACCAGCAAACGACAGAAAAAATCTCCAAAAAGAAAGAAGCACAAGACAGGCAAGATTTGAAACTCTCAAAAGTAAGACAATGTCAGGAATTGTTGGTCTTGTTATCCTTATGGTCTAGCACTTTAGCACCTAGAATTTTAGTGTCCTTTGTCACTAAAGCTTTGCTGTCTGCTTCTGTTGCCAGAGCTGCCTTCCTGCAGCACTTTCTTAGGGAGGCAGTGGATGTGTCTTGACGAATATGTGTCCGCCCTCTACAAAGAGACAAAGAGGCAAAGAGAACTAAAGAACAAAATAAAACCTTGCCAACACCTATGATCTTTTAGAGGGCACGTCTTTAACTGCTTAAAATGGTTTGTGGGTTAACAAATCGGTCTATAACACAAAAGTAAACAGGAGTCAACAGTGGTGGTTTCCATTGTGTTGAATCAAAGCTCAGGCAGGCATGGGCATGTTATAGATGCCTTGCAGTTGATCATCTGATACACAGGTGACCCAGTTCATGAGGGCTGATATGTGGGAAGTTATGCTGAACTGTGTGCTCAATCCATAGCTGTGCATTGGCACTCGGCAACAGGTGTTGGCTGTAGCTGCCTTTGGAAGGATGTCAGGTCAGGCTGGAGCCTGGATTTAGCTCATTTATTATAAGAACTTCTGTCAACTGCTATGGATCATTTCAGACTGCATTGTGATTCTCAGTGGATGAGGTTGCAAATGTCATTCATGAAAATTTTATTAAACTGATCAAGCACAGCACGAAGCTTTAGCTAGAATGTATTGCATCTTTGAGCTCCCCCTAAACATTAAAAGGAGCTGACTTAGTGACGCATCTTTTCATGTATTATATCATCCATCAGATAACAACATTTGCAGAAGCACAGGAAGAGGAGAGATTATTTTGATGTCTTCTGCAGCATGCAACATAGATCTGCTTTCTCTTTTTCCCTGGTCTCTTCCCGGTTTCCAACTCTGTCTCTGTGTCTCTCTCTTTTCCAATTTATCTGGATTAAACAAGTCTCTGATTATTCTTTATGCCACTGCAAATAAAGTCATTTTCAGAAACAGATGTCGAAAGAGCCCAGTGAAATAATCCTGGAGGCAGATGCAGTCTTCCATAAGCTGCCAAGTGCATGGTGCAATCAAAGTGATGAAACAAAATGGAACAGGCTGCAGAAAAAGTAATTAAATTATAGTTCCATTGTAGAAGCACATTTTAAAATTACTGAGATTCAGAGCCCATAATGCTGGTATTATAGTTGAAAGAATACTTGCCATGGGTCATGAGCATTTTTTTTAACAGTTATTAATCATGCTTGACTGGAAAGACATGTGTAACCTACAACAAGCACTGGCTGTAGTTGTGCCAAAGGAAGCTTTTGTTCCCTGAAAAGAATTGTATCAAAGGCCAGTGTGTCCTATTATTACGTGTGCAATAGCAACGTGCAGAATCTGAAGCGGGCTTTTCAGATTTCAATACAGAGCACTGGAGGGGAAAAAAGAAAACAAGTATTGTATCTGTTTGAATACTATATGACCTCGTTTTCCTCTTACCGAGTTAACTTACATATTGACTAAATAATACTAAAAAAATTCTAAAATATTGCTCCTCAATTTCAATAAAAATAATTCCAGTGCTCTAGTATAAATGACAAAGAGGCAGAAAACGTACAAAGTCTTGGAGACTTGAGATTTATAAGACATCATAAATTCATTCACTTCTGTTTTCTTTACATTAGACTGGACAATGGCTAAGATCCACCTCCGTCTTTCTGTCAGTTTTAGTGAGCAGGTTTTTTCTGTTCTCTCAATGAACTTCTTTTCCATTTTCATTTTTTTGTTTGTTTGAGATCATTTGGGTTTTTGGATTGGATTGGATTGGATTGGATTGGATTGGATTGGATTGGATTGGATTGGATTGGATTGGATTGGATTGGATTGGATCGGATTGGATCGGATTGGATTTTTTTGTGTTGCTATGATTATGGATTGTCCAGGTACAAATATAGAAGGAGTTGGTTGTGAGACCATAGTTGCTTCCTATTCCGCTGCTTCAAAGTACAAGTTTTAAACCTTTAATTTTTACCCTGGGGTATCCCCAGGTCTTTTGTATCATCAGGGCCTTCCAGATGTGACTCATTTTTAAGAACTGGGTTTCTCAGTTGTTTTATTTGTGTTGTAAATTTAGTGCTTGTATTGCAGATTTATTGTCACTTTTTTTCACTGTGTTACTTTTTGAGTTATTATCTTTCTACTCCTTTTTGAGCTCCTCTTTTTAGTGTCTGCAGTCCGTCCAAGTGGCAGTCATTAATGTGATGCTAATACCTTCTAGTTATTGATGTAGACACTACCAAAATTTTAGTAATTTTTTTTTGGTTTTTCGTTTGTTTTAATTTTAGAGGGGGATATTTATTTATTTAGTAGTAACCTGTTCCTGGGTGTATATCCACGGTATATCTCTGGTGTTTCTGCAGTAAGACAGCGATTATCTTCTCTTGATATTTACTTTTTTCTTTTGAATAAACTAACGGATTACTTTGTGGTCCCAACCCAAAGGTGGGAAGGTAAGGGCACTATCAAATCATTCTCATTAGCCAAGATCCTGTCTTGTTTTCATAAAGAATGTATAGCACCAAATTACACATCTGGTTATGTCCAGCAGGATTGTGTAGGAGCCACAAAGCTACTGGAGCAGGTATGAAAAAAAAACAAAGGAATGTGTGTCCTGTTTCTGCTTAAAGCACCCCTTGTTGGGAATTTCTCTCAATCTGGGAGCTTTAAAAGTGATTGTATTAGTTCACTTTCAGAGTCCTCTCCTTCCACTTTACTCACTCAAGGTCATCACTGGGAGGAGAGGCTCCCAGTGACCTGCAGTGGAACCATGACCTTGCACCTGCTTAGTCTGTGTCTCAATGAAACCTATGTGAACCTGACAATTTGACATCCCTGTATCTCTTAAAAATGTTGAAAGTGTTTGGGAAGCTTGTATACATTCATGGACATATATACAGGTATGTGTGCATGCATGGAAAGAGACTGAAGGTTAGACAAAAAGACACTTCATGAAGCACTATTTCAGCTGAGCAACTTGGTGAAACAAATTAGTTGTTTATTCAAAAATAGGCTCTTTCTTTTCTAAAGGTTCCACAGAAGCAACAAATGGATGGCTAGAGCCAAATGCAGTGCTAGAGCAAGATATAGTGGCTCACTTTACAACTGGCACTTTGAAGTCACTAATAAACTATTAGATGTTTTTCTTTGGTTTTGAATACTTCATTAATTAGACTGGCTTTTGAGTTTTAAAGATTCTCCTGGTTTAAATCAGTGACAAAAATATTGATTTAAGTGGCTTAAATCTTGGGATGTGTTTGTCTCTTTACTCTGAGTATTGATGGCCCATAAAAGAGTTGTTTATTGTGGGCTGAGTTTTGGTTTTTTTGATTGGGTGGGGTTTTTTCTGTTAAAGCTTTTTTCAAATGAGGCTCTGGAACTTACTGGATTTTCTTACCTACTCCATAGTCATTAATTTCACGGTGAAATCTGTATAATAAATAATCTGTATAATCTGTTTAGGTTTTCACTAACCATCAGTGGCTGAGAACTTAAATATTCAGGCTGTGGCTTTTGATGGCAACAATTCCAACACCGTGGCAGGACATTGCAGCATTGCTTTTTGTTTTCCGCTTTTATCCCTGTGAACGATGGAAGTCTTTGCAGTGCTCAGCCATATTTGCAGCTGTTACAGCTGTGCTGCTGTTGGACTAGTTTCTGAGACAATTCCATCTTTGCCTCAAGTGAGCACAAGTGTGGTGTCCCAAGAGGGAGCCTGTGACTCACACTCCAGAGGCTGGTACCCATCCCGTTGCGACTGAAGGATTGGAGCTTGTCCTGTTCCCTTTCTGAGAGGCTGTGTGAGTTTCCCTTTCTTTAAATAAGTATTTATTTTATTCATCTGGGAAGCTTGAATGGATTTTCAAATCACAGCCTTGTGAATAACATAATTAAGGTGACCACAAAAGTGATATTTTTGCTTGTTTGTGTCAGAAGTTCAGTTATATCAATATATAATATTTCTATGTTTAATGAAGTGAAATGTATCATCATTATTATTAGCCTCATTTCACTGACCAACAACCATGTTTGTGGTTTGAGTGAAACAATTGACTCATGTTTATCAAACCAGATACGTCTAGAAAACATTTAATTTACAATTGGTTGGACAAAGATATATTCTAGGACAGATATAATTTCAACACCAATGGAAATATAAAACCCCAAATATATTTAAATATCTTTTCTGTGCCCAGTGGGAACATACTTGATGAATTAGTGTTTCTTCTGTATTTCCTTGACTATTCTTCTGGTTTGGATTTTTTCCTTTGATCTCTATATCTGTGAGACTGTTTTTACTGAAGATAAAAATCCCATTTAAAAAAATCATTCTATTCTTAATATTTTCTTATTGGATTACACCCGAGCAATATGTGGTGCATAAGGTTTTAAAATTGGTCCACATCTGTCATGTAAAAAAATATACCTTACTTGCTTCTCAGCATTTAACCATATTCTGTGCATATATGGATACTATGTTGAAATGTTTTGGGTTTTTTTAATGTATGCGCATAAATCTTACTTTAAATATATTGGAAATAGACCGTGTGAACAATTTCTCTGTTCTTTTTCACATTTTAAAAAATGGGAAAGAGACCTAGGCTTGACTCTCTTACTTTTATTGCCAGTACATTTATTTTTAATCAACAAGCAAAGCTGTTGCTTTATTTGTTTTGAATTATATTCAGGTAAATTTACAATTTAAATACTATTCTAGAATGAAATTATTTATTGAGGCATTTGACTTTAGGGAGCAGAGATTATATAACAAATATACCGCACAGTCACAATGTTTAGGTCATCAGAACATAGGGTTTTTCCAGGAATAGGTGTGGACCAAAAATCTTTTCTTATATGGTAGGCCGTTCTTGTAAGCAGCTCCATGCTAGACTGACCACTATGCTGCTTGTGATGGCAATCTGTTCAATTTTTTGTCTCCTTCCCTGTGACTTATATGTACATTTCTTTATTAGATGTATTATCTCACACCATATGGAATGATGAATCCAAGTTAGCTTGTGTCTGTTTCTTAGTCAAACATAAGCAAGTAAGGCAAAATTTCTGTTTGAAACAAGCAACATAAAAAATCCCAGAGGTCTGAGAAACGTGGTGCTTTACTTGAGGGTTTGAAGCCACAGAATAAAGTGGCAGTTAAAACTGATTTTATGCTTAAAGCTATGATTAGAGCTTTAGGGTCTTCAGTAAATAACTGGTCTACCATATGCATAAATTGTCTTCCCTGATGTTGCAAACTGGCAGGTTCGTGATGAAGCTTACAGTTCACTTCATTGCTGCCATTAGGAAAGGATAGAAAGCACCTTCTGCTCTGTCCTCCTGCTTATCCTTGAATCCTCTTGGAGAATGTTTGTACAGACTAATTTATAGTGGGCTGCCACAGCTTTCTTGTGGAAGCATTTATGTTGCATTAGTCCAACACGTCAGTTTCTATCTGCAAGAGCTTTTATCTGCCTGGCTTTTGCACATATGCAGAAGTGCTAGTTGGCTACTGGGTTTGTACAAAGTACTGGCATGCTCGCTCCATTGCTTGTCTTGTAGCTCATGGGGAATTGTAAAGTTGCTCTCTGCATTTCTGCCAGGGTAATTCTTTCTGGAATAATTGCAGAAAGGAGGGGAAAAAATTAGAAAGATGAAAGATAGCTTTGGCAAAAGAATCACTGTGTTTTCCATACCCTGGAAATTATTTACTTCCATCAGATCCCAGATCTGTTTGGCATTTGCTGAATACCATTATGTAGCTTTTCTAGATTTCCTGATACTTCATTTCCAGACATTTGATAGCCTTTATTACCTGTTTGGCATGTGATGCTTTCTAAAGGGATAACTCTCAATATTTTGGCAGTGTGTAGCTGTCTATTCACACACAGAATAATATTTTGACATTAATTCATGTTAAATAAGTAATTTGTCATTAAGTGTTGATAGTAGAAAATTTGTGAACAAGACGATAGTCTTCATTGTGCTTCTGTGATTTTTCCTCCTGTAATAAATTCACATCATCATATTTTTTATTCAAAAGGCTTTACAAAAAAACATTATTAGTAGAAGAGCCAATAAATATGTTGCTGTTTACTTCCTTAAATAAATCAAAAAGGGAACAACCAGTTTAGTTGCCTAAAGCTTGTACTTATTGACCAGCGTGAGGAAAAGTGGTCCATTTTAAGAGCAGGATTCATATGCATCAAGTTCAGTAGCTAAACATTCATCAGTTGAGAACAGAAAAAATAAGTCTCTAATCTTTTGCTGTTCTCTTCAAAGATTATTTGACATCCAGTGATCTTCAGCAAATGAGATGTCAGTTGTACAGGGTGAGGGCATTTCTTGTTTTAGGGAGAACACAAAGGCAGCTGCTGGGAGAACACAAGGCAGCTTCTTCTGTAGATAGGATAGGTTCTTCCTCAGGCAAAACATCATTAAACATATCAAGGAAAAACTAGTGTCGCATCACATACTTCATAAAATTACATTCAAAAGGCAGCATTCCTGGAGTCTTGCCAGCTTCTATACTTGCAATTGCCTATAAAAGTTATTCTGTTATTTTTTCATCCTGTTCTTTATCAGTCTCACATCTTTGGCGAAACTACTACTTCCAGCCATCTGCAGTAACTACAGAGCTTAGCATATGACAGATAAAGAGATTTTTACAATAATTAGTAAAAGCAGCATAGGGCTTGCTAAGCTATGCAACTGCTTTTTTTTAGTGGCTGTTAACTGGTGGAAGAATGTGCTGCTCTTTAATCCTCTTTGACTTCTGAGCTGATATTTTACCACTTAAAAACCTCCTTACAAGCATGTATTTTCTATATCTGTTTGTATACTCAATTACTACTCTCTTAGTAGCCCATATTCAGCTTACTTTTATTAGTTGTAATTTGTATCTCCTTGAGCATCTAATATATGAATTTCCTGAATCCTTCTTCTCTCCAGTGTTTAAATTTCATTCTTGTGCTGTTCTTTTATCTTACCTTTTTCGCAACAATCCATTGTGCCAACTGACACATGCAAGCTTTGTTCTGATAGCACAAAGAATTAATTTTCTCATTTCTGGATTTTTGGATTCACACCAACTAGTCCCCTACTTAAAATGGGCCATGATACAATGATTTAAGGGAGCCGGGATCTGCAGATCTTGTTCCGTTCATGAAAGAGTTAGAGATTAGCATTAAATCTATTTTGGGGATATAAATTATAAGGATGTGAATAAAATGTATAATCTTATTCCTTTGTGTAGAGTCCTCTCTAGTAATTTGGGAGATGGAAGTGATGAAGTAGAAAGGTTGATGCTGCACCTGCTTCTTCAGCTATTGTTCATTAATCAGGTTTTCCTGGTGAGGCTTCTGTGTAAAACTGGAGTGCTCCAAAGCATGATTTCTCCTTTTGCAAATAGTTATTATTGGGAGAGAAATCCTTTGAAGAGTTGTCATTATTGTTACTGTTATGTTACTGCGGGCTTCCTTTGAGCTTTTTGTTTTTAGTAACCTCACAACAGTATGGTTTAGTAACAGTGGATGTCTTTATCCTTCACTTGACACAGAAACTGAAGAAGTGTATGTTTAGCAAATACCCAGTTGTCTTCTTCTGCTTCAGCTGAGACTGTAAATATTGTCTGATCATTATCTCTTTTAATAATTTCTGAAAAAATGTTCCTTGAAACAAATTAATACAACTGCAGCTGAGCTGGCTTTGCTCTGGATTTCACTTAGAGTTGTGGTTGTTGGTTTTTGTCCGGAGGGAGGTAAGTTTTGCCAGTGGTTATCTTGGGTAATTACACTGTTTAGTCCTTCGACATCCAGAGATGTTACTTTCAAGCAAAAAGCCATAGATAATAGCTGCCTAGCTTATCAAAGAGCTTGTAAGCAGAGTAGTCATCTCCTCATTTGATAGCATGAACCTTTCTGTGGCAGACAACTTATTTCTAATTTTAAGCCTTACTATATGGCCAAATACATCGACTCTACTGATAATGTCATCATTTCTTGCCCTGTGGTAATTTTCTTACGTTCCTTATCCCTTCCTGTATTCCCTCCAGTTTAAATGAAAGACTAAAATCGTGTCAGTAGCATAAATCTGCCTCCAAAGAACTGTGCTCTGCTGAAAGCACAGGTTGTTTCTTCTCATCATGATCCCTGGCAGTGTGTTTCTTCCGATTCCTGGGAGGTCTCCCTCCACCTGGAGTCTTCTGATCAAGAGGACTTAGCTACAGTCTTTTCATGACTTCCTGTGTTTCATTTTTCTCTGCTCTTTTTTATTCACTCTTGCTATCTTTCTCTTTTTTTTTTTTGTAATACTGGTTGTTGGAGTTCCTGCTAAATAGATGAAACTCTGAATTATTTCTTCATAGCAGTAGTGTGTTGCTGTCCAGTTTCCAGTTCTTCATAACTCATGATACATCTCTGTTCATCTTCACATTACTCTGCTCATGTCTTAGTTTTCTTTTTCATGCCCCTATGTTTATGGCTTGATAGCTGCCTAGCTACCCCTCCTCTGGAATATTTCCACATATTATAAAAATGACATATTTACTCTGAGAGACTGGATGTTCTCATGTTTCCCTTACAGAAGTTATCTTTTTCTAAACCTACAGATACATGGAAACTATATGACAGAGTTTAACCATCCTCATGTAAATTAGAAGTGGCTTCTCCCGAATGTCAGTCACTATCATTTCCCCATTCTTTTTTTTTTTTTTCTTCCAGTGGAACAGCTGGAATTTGTTATTTTCAATTTCATAAGTAGATTCTTCCTTGCTTTCTTCGTAATTACATTTTTCAGTTGGTAGTGATGAAGCATCATAATTAGGTTCAAGAGGTTTTGAACAACCAAACACAGAGAATGCTATGCTGGGTGCTCTGGCCAGTTTCCTCTTTCCCAACAACTCGGAGTTAACAACTGTAAAATCAAGATTTCACATAGCAAAGTAGGCTTCCTCCTTTAACATTTCAAGGTGGTTCTTGCTTCCACATTGATTTTTCTCACACTGTTCCCTGTATCAGCTATCTGAAGCTTCATTTCTCTCTTTCTCCCTGCCTTTCTCCTTCCCGTCTCTCTGCATCTCTTTACTTTCCAGCACACCTCTGTGACTGTGCAGCTTCACCCCACCTCACCCTGTGCACACTCTGTTTCTCTCCCTTCTCCCTTGCATCCCTCTGGATCTTTGAGATGAGAGCTCTCTTGGCAGATTCACAGATGTCAAATGATTTATCTGGGCTTTAAACTCAGAGATCAATTGCCTGATGCCTACCTTGGTACTATGTTGTTTTTATTCATCTTTGGCATCGGTGCCTGCTACTTTCTTATCCTGCGTGCCTGAACATGCGTATCTTTTTTAAAGCACTGTGCAGCCATATTCTCTGCAATGGCCTGCTTATTTTCTTGTAGGGAATTAGTAGGCTTTAAGGGTAGGAAAAAAGGGGGTCATGAGGTTGACTTTTCATGTCTCAGGGTTCAGGCAGCCATCTCACACTATCTCCTCAGCCACAAGGATTTCTAACCTCTGTGTGTGTGCATATGTGGGGGTTGTGACACTGCCCTTCAGCTATATAGTTCAGCTTGTAGCTTTTATTAATTCACTGAAATTCCTAGGGAACTGTGGGGGGGTTTTGTAGTAGTCCGATGAACATGTGTCTTAGCTGCTCGTTGTTTTATTCGCCTAATCTACCCACAATTACAGAAAAACCATGTTAAAAATTGTATGTAATAAATATTGAGCATATAGGACGTATGGGTTTATGCCAGCTTGGGATAGCTAATATTGAAAATGTGTAGAAACATGGAGATAGAAGGCATTTGCATATGACTCAGCATACATTTTGTTGAAGTTTTAAAAAGGTTGTGGTTTTTAAAATGTATTTGCATGTCTTTTTCTACCTGAAGAAAAATGTTCACTTTTTACATGATAAACAGCAGTGGAAATGTCCACAGGACAATGGAAAATCCCCAGAGGAAGCAAAGATCTGCAGTTTGCTGAGAGCTATGTGATGTGAGCTACTTTCCTTTGTTCTGTGGGCATCATATTTTTTGCTTGTTACCTGGAGCTGCAGAACCCCAGATCCTGGATTTTGTGCATTCTGGTCCAGAGTCCCAAGGTCAGGAAGAGAATGTTGTCCAGCTGTCCTCCTGTCACTGCCAGCTCTCTGCTGAAGGCAGGCTAAAATGCAAATACCCTCATTGTTAACATTTAGCTATGCCACTGACTCTGCCTCCCTGCACCGTACTCTCTGCTCACCTATGGAGTCCCCTGACTTTCCTCTGGCATCAGGAGAAGTGTGAAACACTGATTTTTTTTTCAGTCTGAGACTCAACTCTCCCAGCTCCCGGGGTAGCCATGAGACCTCACTGCACAGAACTTGAGAAAGGAAAGCCTTCTGTGTTCAGCCTCCTGTTTGCTCGCAGAGAGGCACACACAAGGCAGGAACATAGCAGATTGTTCAAAATGCTGACTTTGCAAAGAAGAAGGAAATTATTTTATGAATTCAATATTCACAGTGCACTTGTATATGACAGCACTAGGTTTATAAATCCATGTCTTGCTGTCTGGTAGGAGGCTCTGTAGAGGGAACCATTTCTCTTCCTTGTGCCACTATCTGACATCTGCATGCACACAGAGATAGAGATCAGGATGTTTGCAATGTTGTCTGCAGAAAAATTTGCTTTAATTAGTTAAAAGTAATGAAGTACAACAATGCATTTCATTTTCATCTGTCTTTAAAACCAAAACACCCAGGTCATTAACAGTGCTGCCGGTTTACTTTGTAAAGCTGTAAATGTTTTACCCAGAATACTTACTTGCACTCTCAAGACAACTGAGGCAGATGTAAATGACCTGGTGCAGCTTTTAAACCTGGCATAGTAAAACGTCTTCTCTCTCCATGGTGTATGTGTAGGTTTTAAGTATTCTTCCTTAACATGTGAGACTGCCTTTTTGAATTAATTCCTTTTGTATCTCACACAGCTGCCTAACTCCTTGCAGGCACACACACTCCCAGCCCTCCCCCAGACATCTGTTCTGATTCTCAGTGCCAGGTGCCAGAGTTTAAGCTTGTTGGGAGGAGGGACAGTGACAAAATCCTTCATAAAATCAGATAGCAGTGAGTTTTTTTAACAATATTTGTGGTGGAATTTCATTTGTAACCTCTGGGTTTTTAAAAAGAACCCAAAAGGTGTTTGCCTTTACTACTGATTTTTTTCATGTTTTATCTGGAAAAGGTCAGGTTTGGGTGGAGATTGGTTTGTTGTTGGGGTAGAGATTTTCCTCCACATTTTTTTCCAAAGTGATGCTGTATCTCAGTAGTAAAAGGCCATGGCAACTATAAACATGTTTCTAGTCTGGGATTATTTTTCCCACGTGGGAATACATCTCATTAGAAACACAACTGTACCTTCATCACTGAATTTTGATCCTGATGTCTTACATACCTTGCTTTTACATGAAACACAGCTGTTCTTGAAATCTTCCAAGCATGCCCTAAAGCTGCCATCAATTTCTAGAGGTCTCAAATGGCCAGTGTTTCTCCTGTACAGTCCAGGATGCCAAGGTCTAGGCTACTGTTTATGAACCAAAGTGCTCCTGTTTGGCATTTTGGGTTTGGTTGAGTTATCTTTGACAGATCAAAAAATGCTGGGCTGTCAGAGCCAGGACATTTCCCTCAGCAAGGAGCAGGTGAGCAGCATGAGACTATTCCCTTTCCCAGTCTGGGAACAACCACAGTCATCTCTGCTGCACCTCTGCTCCATGCTCTGAACTTGTCAGAAGGGGCTGTCGTGGTCATACAGTTGCAGGTTTTCCCATGAGTCCTGGTCTAATCTTAAACAAGTAGAGTACAGCTGATACCCTTCTTTGCCATTCCCTGAGATCTGCCTTGGAGTGTTTTCCTGTCACCTTCTTGCACTCATGGTGAATAAGAGACATGGACAGACTGCTTCTGTTTTCTGCCTTCTCACCCAGGCACCTGGCTTCTTGTCTCCCTTTCTCCAGTGAGATAGGGAATATGTGTAAGTGATAAGCCTAGAAATGTGAAATAAATGGATTTGAGTCTGCAGCTGTGGTCTTGGTGGTGGAGCACATGGTATTAAATACCCTGAGTCCATGCGGGGTTAGGGGAAATCAGGAAGGTGGAATGAGAAGTTAGGGATGCTCTTTCTCACTCTTTTTTTTCATCTCTCCTGAGGCTTGTCTGCCACTTACAGTCACTGAAGGCACAGGAACTCTCTGTGGCCCTAGTATTCCTGTGGAGGCCTGAGAGAAAACTCTTCCAGTGTATTTCCCAGGGGCAAAAACATCAGGAGTGGCTTGGCCACTCACAGGCCATGGCTGAAATGAGAAGTTTCAGCTTCAGAGGAATGACTTGGTGTGATGGTCTTCAGATAACACACACAGGGCAAAATGTGTAACAATGGGGAAATTTCAGTGAGCAAATGTAAGCCATACAGAGAGGAGAACATTTTTCTCCTCTCTGTATGGCTTAAATTCTCACACATTTAATTATTAGAACACTAATATTAAATGTGTGAGACTATCACTTTTGGAGACCAGATGTATGGGTTCAAGAAGGCGTTAGACAAATTCATGGAGCTGTCCACCAATGGCTGTGGAAAATGTGGGTCTGGAGGCAGCCTCCCAGGGTGCCATGAACCACTGATTGCTGGCAGCTCAGCGAGTCCATCAGGAATCACTCCACACATTCCTTGTGCTCTTTCTTTAAGAATTGTTGTCGATTTCTCTCGCACATAACATGTTCAGCCAATGTGGGCTTCACTTTGATCTAGTAAAGTGCTTAGTGGCTCTTAGGATAGAGCTTAATCAAGTGGTGAAACAGCCTCTTGATACTTCCTCCAGAGTTTTTAGGAGAATGATGCCATAGACCTTTCCAATTGTTTAGTCCCATGCCTGAGCAATCTTGGCAAGGGGAGAGCAGCCTGCCACAACAGTGAAACATGGTTGTACACTCCAAAACACAAAATGGATGTCCCTAGGAGTGCTCATGAGCCAGTGCCCTATTTGTATATAACGCAAGGCAATTTTTGGGAAGCCCAAAGATGCAAAGCTAATAGTGTTGTTACAGAGGATGGCTAACAGAAGGGGATGGTTACTGAGAGGCATGATGCCTAAGGGTTTTATGCTCTATAAGATAAGCCTGAAAAGGACAAAACTAAATAAGGAGTCACTAAGCCTTTTCTACTTCAGAATTTGCCTGCCCTTGGTAATGTTGCTTCCTGCCCGCATTTTTGTTTGTGCTGATAAATGTCCTTGCATTAATAAACTCATAATGCATCTTGTTTATCCCTTCAAAGCCAGCCCTTGCAGCTTTCATTAGCATTTTAGGATATTTATGGCTTTGTAAATGACTGAAAATCTGCAATTTGTCATTAGGAATTAAGAAGAATCTTCCACTTAGGGCTGAAGCTCAGCTTTGGCCTTTGAGGGACTGAGCCACCTCTGGGCCTCATAGACGAAAACAAAATCAGACAGTGCCCAGATTTACAACAGCAAGTGGCTCTTAGTTATTCAGATGTCTTTGATAATGTGTCATCCGCTGTTGCTGGCAGGGATCAGTGTTTAGGCTCAGAATTAATTTCTCTCTAGCTAGAGAGAAAACAAAAATATCTCTTCTGCAAGAGGAAAAAGAAAAAGAGGTGATAACAAGGAGAGAAATGAAAACAGCACCAGACACATGTAAAAAAATGCGTGTATAGATATGTGTATGTAGCATATACACACTGCAGAGATTAACAAAGTGCTCTTCAGAAGAAAACATTGTATTTCACTCTGCCATGCTCTGTACTTTCAACTTTGAAATACAGGAAGTTAAGAAAATTTTAAAGGTTTCAAAAGGGAGTTTATCTTGTAATTGGTGAAGGGCTAAAGATTTGGATGGGGAGGAATAATAATCAAAGGAGCCTTTTCAGCACTAAACTGTAGTCCAGAAAATCAAAGGAAGGAATGTTAATTGGTTTGTACAACATGATATTCTCAGTTGAGAGTAGCTTCAGCCACTCAATGGTACTTTTTCTTTTTTTTTCTTTCTTTGTAGGTTTATTAAGTGAATAGAAGAAAAAAAATAAAATAAAAACGAAGCTACTTTCAAGTATTGAAGATACAAGGCCAGGATGAACACGAAGGACGGAAAAGTGTCTGAAGGAGGTCTCAATGTCACTCTTACCATACGCCTTCTCATGCATGGCAAGGTGAAGCATTTCCTGTTGCCTGTATGTTGAGTGTGTGTGCAGTTTCCCGCAGAGCGTGGCAGTAACATTGACAGAGGGTCTGCTGCTCCTCCACCTTGAGTCAAAAGCACCATTGCCACGGCCAAAAAATCACCCCCTGCCTTTCAGGGAATCCTGCTGAAGTTCACAATGCAGCCCAAGCTCATTGAAACAAACCCTGCCTGTAACGAACCCGTTTTGAGTGGATCCAGCGGCAAAAAAAAAAAAAATTCTTCCATTTATAGTGAGCCAAAGTGGGCAGACCCTTGCAGGAAGCTGACCTGCATACAGCTCGCCTTTCTCAGCATTTGCTGGGTTTTGCAGGGTTTTTTTAGGATAGCAGAACACTGACCCATGTGAAATAATTGCCACAGAGTTACTGTCTATTTCTATTGAATGCAAATGGGGTAGAGTTCTTCGTTATTCTGGTGTAACATCTCATCAGAGTGAGCCCCCTGATATGCCAGGGATTTGTCCAGGTCCCTGCGGGTTTGGGTTTCAAGGTTGACTCTCATTTCCTTTCTGTCCAGTGCAGCACTTAAAGCATGCAGATAAGTGGAAGTCTGTGCCATAGACAAAGTGCCAATTCAGTATTGTCAGACTTAACAGTCTGGTCACTACTTATTTCACATTGACAGATCATAAAGTGGGCTTTTAATTAAAAAACACATTTTATGGGTTTGTTTGTATTATTTACATCAGGCAACTCCAGGCATTTTTAGGCTTAATGAATGAATGTTATAGAAAGGAGGTGGTTTTTTAGTCTCTTCCTTAACAGGGAACAGGAATAGATAATGAATATTATTCTGGAGATCGAATTTGTATATATAAATCTAAAAACTATTTTTACTCCTAGAGTTTAATTTTATAACTAAAATACTTTTACATTTTAAAATAGTGGATGTTTTCAACCTATGGCATGAAAACACATATGATATACCCATAGAACAAATAGGACACTAAGCTATCTCCCATTCTGTTTTACTTATGGAGAAGTGTGAGGGGGTACAGCTTAAGTTTGCAAATTAAATACCTCAGAAATTAGGTTATGTCAGATCAAATTATGTTTTTCTCAGAAATGATCTAACCATTTTGTTTGATTTTTTTCCCTCTGAAATATTCAGCTTCAGGCAGGCATCTGGTGTGTAAATCTGCATCTTAAATAGAGATCTGTCAAACAAATTTAATAACACTCTCTCCTACAAAACCCACCTAAAATCTGTACACATGCCTGTGCTCAAAATTAGGTTTTCAGGGTTGATTCTACTGGGTTCTGGTCCCAGTCCATTAAAGCATTTGAACACATACTTATCCCAATGGGTATAAACAGCCCTACTGGTTGCAGTCAAATTCCCATGTGCTTAGGTGATGGTGTTTTGGGCTTTTTTAATCATTGTCAGACATTGTGTGCTTGTTTCAGAATCATGCTTTTAAAGCAAAAATCAAGTATCTGTCATTTTCAGGACATTTTATTTAAACTGGGGGCTAGAATTATTGGGATTTTTTAAAATCAGAAATGAATTAAGGTAAAGTTCATTTTCTCTATTAAATATCATTGATTGTGTGTGCAACAACTTTTAACAATAATGGATGTTATGTGTCCAACCTTCAATGCATATGTAGCCCCAAGGGTCTAAATTAAACCCACAAAAGCTACAAAGTTCAAAATTTACCTGGATCTATACCATGCATCCTCAGTTAACAAGGCACGATGGGTATTCTGTTATCTCCACTATGCTCTAATCATGTATCCTATTGTGCTTAAGTATTGGAAAGAGTACATTAGATCAGAATTTATTTTGGTGATAAAAGTCAGACGCTTCCATTTCTTTGGTGTCATTTCTGTGGTTTAGAAATAATACAGAGGAATGAATGATGTTTGAATCAATATGAACTCAGTGTGAGGAGGCCTTCTGAAAGCTGTATGTGCCTCTGGAAAAGAAGAAAGACATTTCTAGAATCTTCCTTGAGATTTGTTGTGGTAATGACATCAGTGGAAATTGATGATCTCTAATTAATATTTCTAGACAAAAAAGTTTGTCTGGAAGCAGAAGTTGGTCTGTAAATAACTGGCCATAACTTGGGAGAGAAGAGGGGAAGTAAAAAGGTTTTTAAAATAGCAGAAGCAAACTGGATTCGGCTGGTTTTAAATTGAGATAATTTTAATGTTATTTATTAATGCATTGCATGGAAAAATGAGGACCTCTTCCCGCTAACCTTAACTCTTTGTGTCTAAACCATTATTACCAGTGTAGTTTTGCATAGGGAAGGCCTATGTGCTTTGTGTTGTTTGCATGCATTTTTATTGTAAATCCATAATATGTGCTACTGTGTTTGCTTATCTTAACTGTAAGTCCTGCAGATTTAGGAAATTCTCAGCATGTACTTTTCATGAGCTTTGTATAGAGGCTTTAAGTCAGGAATGGACATCTTAATGAGGCAATTAATTAAGTCAAGAATGGACATTTAATGGGGCAATTAAGGTAAATTCTATACCTGCAGAAAAATTAGGATTTGTATGAGTGGACAGACCTCTGCAAGATGGTAATGAATAAGAAAACCACCACAACAAACAAATTATGTGGCAAAACCAAAAGACATTATCATGCAGTGAAAGGAAAAGAAATAGAAGAGTCCTGATCTCTGGGAGAACCAAGGCCAGTGTCTCTCCAATGCAGGTAGGACACCACTGATCAGCACCTTTGCTTTATCTTGCATTGGGGAAAGGAGCATCTGCACATCCAGCTGAGCTCCTGCAGGGCTTTGTGCAGCCTCTGGCTGAAGAGGCTGGGATGGCCCCTGGGAGCACAGCCACTCAGCCACAGCGTAGCAAGGTTTGGGAGCAGCCAGCTGGCAACAAGGTAAGGCACAGCCTCGATAGTCTCATGGCAGAAAACATGGTGTTAATTTTTTTATCGGTGGAAGTGGAAAAAAAATTTGTGCAGGCTCTGCAGAAAGCCAGCCACTGAGAGGTATAAAACGTTAACCTCAGGGTAAGCTCAGTGTTTCCAGGGCCTGGTATGAGAGGTGTCCTCATGAGCTGGGACTTCAGAGATTTTGTCATGATGTAAGATGAAAGGCTTATTTTTTTTATCTTGTGCCATGGTACATCAGTGAAAAAGTTATGATGGTGTTACAGCCCTGAAGAGAAATCACGAGCAACACAAAACATTTGTCACATTTTCTTGTGATAAATTAGAGGGCAGGTATTGGTGAGGATGATGCAAGGGCAGTGCTTAGGCATTCCTTGCGTCCACAGAGAAGCAACTGTCAGTGTTTGTAGGAAATCTCAAAAGAAAGATTAGGAAAAACTTGTTACAAGGATGCGTGAGGAGGGGAGGAGGCTGCCTGGGCATACTGCACCATCCATCACTGAAGGTTTCTAAGGACAAGTCAGACGCAACTGAATTCATCCTATAAAGCTGCACTTCAAAGGCACTGCAGCCTCTGCTGCTCAGCACCTTTCTGACTGAGTTACCTGAATGCTGCTCCAGAGAGGTCAGAAACAGAAGAGTCTTTTGAAGGGGCTGCAGTTGGGTACATAGAATATGTTAAATAATGCAGATATGCATTTTCATCCTTTATTAATGAGAAAGATGCACCACATTAAGAAATAAAGCTGTTTCCTACATTTCAGTAGAGGAAAACGGAGAATATGAGTTGAGGCTGTTTACAGTGCCCTACTTCTGTATTTTCCATCTGGTTCTTGCTGTTTCTTGAAGTAAAATAAGTAAAATCACTTTGTAGGAAAGAGACGTGAATGAATATGGGTATTATTCTATTATCTTTGTCTACTTCGAAAGTATAATTTCTGGGCAAGATTGGAGTATTTCAGGGATTGCAAGATTTCTGCTTCCAGCAAAGGCAAGAATAGCAATATTTGCCCATATCAGATCAGATCACTGCTTTAGAAGGGTGTAAGGAAGACGAATGGAGTGTACGTGCATGCTTGGGCAAACAGCCCCCACAGCACTCAGAGCCCTCTCTATGGAGAAGCAGAGCTCAAGCCCCAAAAGAGCTGGATCTTTTACTTTTTCTTCCTTTTTAAATTTTTGTCAAGATAAAAATTCTTTTGGCTTTTTGCGTGTCATGGGGTATAGGTGTAGAGCTCCATGTTTCTTACCATTCCTTGCTCACCTTTTGCTGAATTTTCTGTTCCCATGACTTGTGGCTGATTTTTTTTCCTTGCTTACTGCCACAGGTAATGAGGTTGAAAGACTTAAAAATTGTAGCCTTGCCCACAGGTATCTGCCAGCATACCTTAGCTCTTGACATCTGCAGTGGTCTTGAACTAGGTTTGGTCAGTTCATGCCCAGAAAGAAATAACTGTTCAAAAATAACTGTTGAAAAAGATATTGTCAAATTAGATGTTAAATAATTATTACATATATTAGATAATGATTGCATGATTTTGGACTAGTTTGGTTTCATACACAGCCAGTGTTAACAGGCTGATTAAGACTCTGGAGACTCAACATTAAAGTTTAATTTTACATGTGGATGGTAAAGAGACTGTGCCAGTAGAAAGATCATAAATCTCAGGAAAGCAGCTTAATGGAGATTTAAAAGCCAGGTCCATGAGGTGGAACAGGAGAAAATGTTCAAATGGGCCAGCACAGAAAGGGCAAGAGGTCACAAACCCACTATGAGATCCACCTCCATCTCATAGTGGTGGTGCAAGAATTTCTGCTTCCTCCCTCCAATACAAACCTGCAGGAGAAATAATGCATTGTTTCCAAAGGCACTGTGTGAACTGTGCATTGATGGAGTCATATTGGGTGCAGTGAAGTCTGCAAGAAACCAAAGTAGAATGTAGTAATACATTGAGTCTGAAGAATCTTTTAGAGAAAGAGAATGGAGTTCAGCAATAAAAACCAAAATGGATTAATGAAGTCGGATGGTTAGGAAGAACAAGGAAATAATTTGCAAGTAGAATGAAGGAGTGAAGGGAAAACTGGCAGGGAAGTAGGACTCTTGCCAAATACTGAGAGGTGTAAATTGGAGAGTTGAGGCAATTAAGTGGCAAAGGTAATTTAGAAGATACATGTTCAGTGACAGAGGAAAATCTGGAAAGCATAAAAGGCTAAAAAGCATCAGATGTGGCAGTGTCTAGAGAGTGGCACGTTTGGGATATGCTATGTTGGAGAGGAAAGCTATTTCAGCAAAAGCGTATGCAATTTTGGATGTATGGCATTGGTGCATCATGGGGCAAAGATAAGGTAATTACCTTACTGTTCTTCTGGCAGAATCACACCTGCAGTTCTGTGCTCAGCAGCACGTGCCATGTGTCTGAGTGATGGTGAAGACTGACAGAGGGGGAATTCACAGAAAAACAACAAAAATTTTAGGAGACTGAGGAGACTGTGCCTAGCTTTCTTCAAACATTCTCATAGATACATAGAGAGAACAAATGTTATGGAGTGCAGTTATTTTGAATGCTGCAATTGCTTGTGGCTGAAAATAATGTTATAAAATACTATTTAGAAAATAAATCTAATAAGGGAATCCCAAGAAAAAATCCGGTATTGAGATTGTCGTTGTGTTCTGTAAGTCTCCTATGCAAAATTTAAACATGCCCAGTAAAGAGTAGCGCATGTACTATTAGATTGTATAATCTGCATTGATGGAGGAAGGATATGATGACCAAGTGGAGCTTTTCTTTCCCTGATACCATTTGTTCAATTATACATTTCTCATTCAGCAGCAGTGAGTTAGAAAGATGTACCTGCAGTCAGATGTTTGGGTGTGGACAAAACCCTGTGAGTGTCTTAGTTTTTAGGTGCTAAACTTCCAGTACTTACAGCTTAATTTTACATTCCCTGAGGAACTCAGGGTATCTGAGTTTGAAATTATTTCAGCAAAATCAGTGGGTGACTTGTGGCACTGGAAGTACTGGTTACAGTGACTTATATCCAGCTTCAGTGGTGACTTTCAGACATGTTGGTGATTACTTTGTGGTGCTACATACAGAATTTTCACAAGGAAATGAAAGAAAATTTAGGCTCATAAAGTGATGGCTTACACTTAACAGCTCAAATACAGAATAAAATAATTAAGAAAAGTTGCCTTTTTCATTAGTACAGATAATAACATTTTAGCATCAGGGATTTCTTTTAGTGGCCACTTTTTTGGTGCCTGCTTAATAGCCTCACTGAAAAACCGTAAAGCGAGTACAGAAAATAATTTTCCCCATCTTAAAGGTAATGACCTTCTCCTTTTCCATTTTTTAATTTTTACTTATTGAAGTACACAATGCAACAAAATAACTTTAAGAATCACCTTGTCAGTAATCTAATCCAAGCCATAAAATGCCAATCAAGCCAATGTTTGTTCTGTTCTTTCCAGTTTCCACAAACACTGTCAGGGTATTATGAGGATTGACTGTCCTGCTTGTTGCTATTATAGTTCCTCCTTTGTTTGCTTGCATTACTGTGATACCTGAGAACCCTGGTCATGGAATGAAACTCTGCATGCAGATGTGCAGCACAGGAAGGATCTTTTCTCAGTGTTTTTATAGGAGCAGCCAAGATACTCTCACTAGCCTCAAAAATTAGCAGAAAGGAAGAGAGTCTCCTTCAGCCTCTGGCCACTCTGCTCCTGAAAACAATCTCCATAACTCAGTGTTCCCACTTTTACCAAACAAAATCTCTTCATCGGTCCATGATTGTAATCCACTGAGATTGCAGAAGGCACATGCCCTACTCAGTGCTGCTCCTTCAGCATCTCAGGTGCAGGGACAAGCACAGGGACAGAACTGGTTTCTGGGTTGGTTTCGTCAGGGATGGCTGGGATCTTGGATGTGAAATTGAATGTAAGCTGGCTACCCATCTGCTATCAAAAAGCAAAGGGAAAATGCCCATTGGCACAGCTGCCCAAAAAATGTTAGATGTACTTGCAGCAGATGCATAATACTGGAATCTCCATCAGAAAAACCATGATTTGTAGATTTCCTCATACACTACCATATTCGTTAGCATAAGATCTGTCTCAGTAAGGAAGGCGTTGGACCGCAATGCCTTTCTAAATTAGCCCTGTGGACATCAGACAGTGACTACTGAAGCATCACCTAGGAACATGAGATCTCCCATGTCAGTGAGGCTAATCCCACATAATCCCAGACCACAAATCAGATGCTCAGTTTATCCAAGGTAGCCGTTCTTTCTCTGAGGCTGACACATTATGTCATGTTTCCAAAAACTGACTTTTCTTCCAGTCTTTGAAACACGTTGATGCCCCACATGCTCCATGCAAACATGTCATTCAGAACGTCTTTGTGGAACGTGTTCTTGGGATCTTCCACACAAGCGTATTAATGAGTTTACTTGACTCTTGGCAACTCTGTCCTCAGGTGAAGGTGAGGAGACAGAGACTTGAGTTATGTTATGCCTCCTTGTGGATGGGAGAAAGACAACTGGTCTAGGTCTAGAAAACTTTATCGGCACAGCTGTCATGTGCTATTGCCAGGACCCCTCCTTGTCCCGTGACGAGTGTGTCTCCCCACCGCGGAAGGCTGTATTTCTTTCCTTTCAAAGCTGTTTTGTTTGTAGACTCCAGCCCTACTGGTTCTACTTTGTCCTTGCTTTATAGAAAACGAGTTAGCATGTGCAATCAGAGCATTGCCTAAAGGAATTTCAAGCTTTAGGATGGAGCCTGTGCTGTGTTTTGAGGAGAAAGCGTATATTCCTATATTATTTCTTAAATGTGTTTTCCTTCTAGATGTGGCTTTATCTCAGGGATCCTATGAAGTTTTTGTTCCATTTGCCCCATAGCACTGATAATAAAAGCTGCATGATAATAGAGCAAGCCCTGGGTGTTTCTATGGTCCCACAATAGCTACCTGTTTTTGTTTTGATTTTCCAGGACTCAGTAATTATTAAACCAACCTCACACTTAGAAAAAGTCATGGAATTTCACACTTTATGTTTACAGATCAAAGGTTAATCTTTAAACCAAGGTTTGTTATCATTTGTTAAGCCTCTTGTTTTCTTAATATGACTGATTCCTTTCTCTTGTTATTCAAAGGACACACCAGATAATTGACTAGGAAATAGGTTTCTTCTGCAGCTAGTTTTATATCTTTGTTTAGTCATTCTTACCATCAAGAGCCCTGCAAAAGCCTTGACTCACATGCATTTTTGCTGCCACCTTTTGTTCTGCTGGTGCTGCCTCGCCTTCACCACAGATGATGCAAAATCTGCAGAAATACCTTTCTGTTCTTTGATGGATCCACCACTTCCCAAGTGTTCATTAAGAATAAAATTCATGACATTCTTGTGAATAAGGTGTGCAAATAATATTATATGCTACATTTCAGCATGAAAGAAACCCTATTTTTACCATTGCTTTTCCTCAAGTTTTCTGCAATGAATTGGCTGGTTGGTTAGCAATATACTTTACTGATGCTGGGCAGTCTCCTAGGGTTTGTTGGTTCAGCTCTTGTTTAATCTACTTGATTAGAAATTTCCAACTAAAAAAAATTGTAATGACAACTCACTTCCCCAGGCTTGAGAATTATCTTCAGGCTATCTTGAAATCGTCATGTAGATTTCAAATTTTCCTGGGATTTTCCAAAACGACTCTTTGAGCACAGGTGTGAGACTCTCCTGCTTGAGATGCGGTCACCAGGTGGTAATGCCCTTTGGAAGGCATTACCTGGGCTGGGTACACAGCACCGTCTGAAACTCAGGTTCTCTCTGATGAATCTCAGGATAGGCACCCCAAACTGCTGTCATTCCTTGAAAGAAAGTTGATACCCATCTGTTTTGTGCCTCCATGTGTATATTGACTTTAAACACAAGTAAGCAAATATACCTGTGTGTGTATGAGTAGGGATCAGTGGGTGTAGGCAGACACACACAGTGTTTTGAGCATGGATGCTATGGCACAGCTGCTTCTGGAGGTTGGGTGTTTACATGTTGAGGCCAAGGAGCCTGGGTAGTACTTTTAGCTCCAGCATCAGTCTGCCAGATGGGTTGGCTTGGACCTGGCTTTCTCCCACTGAGTTTTAGTTCCCCCCTTCATAACTTCTTTTTGTGCACTTCTTTTTGATCTGCTGTTGAAATGTGATTATATAAAACTCAGTAATTGTTATCATGTAACTTCTTCCATTATATTTACGTGTGGATGGTTAGTCAATAAATCAGTCTGAAATTGATGATGAATAGTTACTGCTAGCTTATATTCCTGAGCACTGGAAAATAGCAAATTGTTAGTTGTTAGTATATTGTAACAGGCAATTGCTTGCTAATGCAGCTAAATCAAACATTTGTCTGACCTGCACTGAGGCTGAACTTGACATCAGCTGTAGGACTCCTCTCACCAAACTTTCCATATGTAGTGTCAGTCTAGGATGCTTCTACTGCAGATGAGAAAAGCCAAAAACCCTTGGGAGTACACTTCTTCCCTCATGTTTTTAGGAACAAAATATCCTTCATTATCTCTCCCTGGACTGCAGTTGGTTTCCTGACTTACGCTGAACTCTTAACTTGTAATGAACCAATATAGGTGACAGACATCTTATGCACTTAACTACAGCACATTTGGTGTCTTGCAGATTTAGAAACATTTTCTGAAGAAAATAAAGCCATTAAAGTGATCTTGGTTAGCAATAATGCTAAAACTTGAGTGTCATAAAAATGGTGTTAAGTATCTCATTTAGCAGTAAACTTATTTCATGTTGATATAAGAAACTGTATCAACAAATATTGGACTTTAAAAAGAAACATTAAAGGTTTGGTGCAGTAGCTTCGGTAGTTTGAAGAATGAGGTGAAAAGAGTCTTTTGATTTAATCTGCTGCTGAAAGAGGTTTCTCATCATAATTAAAGACATGATCTGTTGTCACCAGTACCTTCTAGGAGCTTTCCTAGAAGAAGTGCCAGGAAAGTCTGAAGTGGCCCATTTAAAACTATTCTGTATTTTTATTTTTTTCTAGTAATTTGTATAAAGCAAAATTCTGGAAAAAATCTGGAATGTCCATGTAAGTTAGTGCTTCCCTCTGCTCCTGTGACATTACCTCACACTGCCAAGCAGAATCCCATCTCCCAGGGTAGAGGAAGAGGTAGCATTGGCTTGGATGTTTTGAAACTTATAGAATAAATTTATTGTATAGAATAAGCCCCCTTTGATGAGGGGGAGATTTGAAGTACTCCATATGATTACAGTGACATTTGCTAGCATGTTCCAAGGAACTGATCACCAGTCTTACTGGAATATTTTTTTCTCAGTGGTGTTCACAAATGAGTTCTTTCACTCATTTATTTGATAGCTTATACTCTGTTAATAAATAATAAGGTGATGATTGCTCATGTAGAATTCCCGTCCCCACTGAAATCCAAAGCAAAACTCACAGGGAATTCAGCAACACAAGCAGCTTGAGAATCTTTTTATTTTATGCTTTTGCTTGTTTAAATTCTCCTAATTTCCTTCTTGGAAATGGACCATCTTTTTTACCAATGTTACAAACAGTGCATTGCTTTTCTGTTCCTAAAGCAGAGTATGTTCTCCTATTTCCAAGGAAGATATTTTGGCATTTATTAACCATGACCAACCATTCATTTCTGAAAGAACAGTATCTATCATTAAGACCCAAGATGATCAAATGGATTTGGACAAATTTCGTACCAAGTTTATGCTGACAGAGCCCTGGAAGTTCAAGACCAGGCCTACATACTCTAATGAAACTTCAGGTATACAAAACCTGAAATTATACCATGGGCCGAAATATAGTTGCTTGCCCATAGCAAATGAAACAGAATGCTCTCATTCCTAGCAAAAGGTCCTTCTACCTCATAAGAATTTGTTTTATGAAAGTAATTATTTCTGAAAGCTGGAACTAAGAAGAATGGAAGAAGTTTTTAAGACGAAACTGCCAGATGTGCTAAGTGGTCAGATACGAACGACTGGACATGGGGGATTCCCAAGGCTTGTCATCACTGAGAGCCTTGCTCCCTGTATTGCCCATTCAGCAATTACTTGCAGATTGGCAGAGTTATGATGGTAATATAAAAAATAGTAAGATCTTAGAAATCTGGGGGAATGGGTGTCCCAGATTTTTGTCACTGCTAACAAAAAAGCTGCGTCTCATTTGAGAACCTACACAGCATGCTGGTATGACTGTCTCATCCACAGGAAAAGGTGTGACCTAAACCCTCATATTAAGAGAATATTACAATAATTTAGTTGCAGGACAGAAAACTGCCGTGAGCCCTTTCATTGCCATTCTCACAGAGGTGCTTCTCTGCATTGTATGTACAGAGGTGCAGATATCTCACAGTCCCAAATGGACACAAGCAGCTTGCCAAAAACACTCACACAGCTGTGTGAAATGTAAAGGTCTACTCTACATCAGCCAACAGAACTGTAGGTTTGTAAAGCAGATACCACTGGAAGATTTGCAGGTCCTGTCTGGACAATATCTGTTCTCAGATCAGTGTGTACAAGAGTGAAAAATGCCATCTTGAAAGATGGAAGTTGGAAGAGAAATAAAAAAGGGAAATGGGAAACAGGAAAAGCATAGTTTGAAAATAAACTGAGAAGGGGACTCAAAGGACTGAAGAACTTTGTGGCTAATAAGGCAATGACTTCAGTGGGTGTAAGGCTATGACTGAAGAATCACAGACTGAAGGTTGAAAGGGACCCCCAAAGGTCTCCAGTCTGACCTCCTGAATCAAGCAGATTGCATTGGAGCAGATTACACAGCACCTTGCCCAGGATGGGTTCTCACACCTTTAAGGATGACGATTCTCTGGGTGCCTCTTTCAATGTCCAGCCATCCCCATGGTGAATTTTTTTCCTCACATTGAGTAGGAACTTGATCTTGTAGCTTGCTTTCCTTATTGTACACTGCAATAAGACTCCCCTGTCAAGTATTTTCTTCTTAAGAACAAATATAGTTCTCTCAGCCTCTTCTCATGTGTCCTGTTTTCTGGTCCCCCTGACCAGCTTGGTGGCCCTGCATTGAATTTACCTCAGTGTGTCCTTGTCTGTCTTGTACTAGGAGCCCAAACCAGGCCACAATCCTCCAGGCATGGTCTCACAAACAGAAGAAGACAAGAGCCATTTGCTCTAGCCTGCTGGCTACACTTCTGCTGATAAAGGCCAGCCTTTAACTGATCAGATGTGCATTGCTTATGTATTCATTTATTTATGTTGAAGTTCTGAGTTAGGACCCTTGGGACTTTTTCTGCTAAGTCATTTTTAAGGTAGCAAGTTTTTGTCCAGCTTGTCCTGCTGCAGGGGCTTTTTCCATGGCAGACATGGGGCTTTTCATCTGACTTTGTTCTGCTCCCTGAGGTTTCTCTCAGCCCAGTTTTTGAGCCTGTCCAGCAGTGTAGACTGTTCCCCTCAGTCTGGTGTTGTGTGCAGACTTGCAGAGAGCATAAAGGAACGTATGCCAGAGTTCATTGAAATAGGTAACTTCTTCTCACTGAAAAGTCTTCATGTCTTGTGAGCAGGATGTGAGGCAAGCACAAACAGCTTCGTGTTATGAGCTTATAAACAACTGGCAAAAATAACTCAAGGTCACTGCAGGTAGTTCTTTCCTGCAGAGTGAAGTCAGTACCACTTTATCATAAGTCCATCACTGGACAGAGCATTGGAGGACTAAAATTTCAAAAATTTGACACTTTGAACTGTGTTCCGGGATGGATCACACTGAAGTGTATGGACTGGGTGGGGGGAAACAGTGTATCATACATCTCATGGACAGCTCAACCATCTGAGCCAGTCTTTAACTGTAGAAGTAGATTTCACAATCTTAGTATAGGAGAGGAGTTTATTTTCCTTTAGTTGGTCTCTCCATCACATGATTTCCAGTCTGATGTCACAGCTGCATGATTTGTGTAACATGTCCAGAGTATTCATTTTACTGTTAATAGTTTAATTTTTGCTACCTGTTGGTTTTATTCACCAAGCTTTTAACCCTTGGGATGTTGCCAGAACTGCCACATTGTTCCCCTACTGTAAGTTCACAGTCATACTGCTCAGTATTTTCTTTCCTTTGGTGGAAGATTGTGGCAGCCCAGTAGCAATTCCCAAATCCCTAAAAAGTGATTAGCAATTATTGTTCTCTAAGTGCTTAATAGGGAGATTAAGACAGGCCACCAGGTGTTTACACAATAACACTCGGTAGCATGGAAATTCAGCTGTCACTATTACAAGGCATAAGGAGGGTTAATGCCTGCCTTTGGAAAAACCAGCAATTATTTTGATGCTTGTATTACACCTCATTTTCTCCAGTAGATTGTGCAGTTATGTTATTTCTTAACTTTTCATTCCCTGACAGGGATTTGTCTGTGTTTATAGTAGAGGGATTGATCTGTAACCACAAGATCCGTTTCTGTTAAAGGTGTTTTTCTTGCACGATCAGCTGGCTGCAAAGCTGTGTTTTTGGTCCATCTCTTTGTATCTAACGTGGCATATTTGTATACAGCAGCAATGGAATGGAGCTATGCTGCACACTGAAGCTTTGAAATAAATGATAGTGAAATAGCTTAGGAACAGCACAAATGCTCTTCTGTAACAAATCGTATCATTCACAGTGTCTCTTTTTTTTCTGTTTCAGGAGGTTGGAAGCATTATCGGAAAGGTCAGAAAATAATTTTTTTTATATTCATGTCAAACTATTGTACATCAGTTCTCTTTTCTTAGCCTAGGCTAACGGGATTTTTATGTTTCTTTAACAGAAAGGTGAGACAGTGAAGAAGATGAGGGAGGAGGTAAGACAAGTTTTGATGTCTTCACTTGCCTTCCTTTCCAGCTCAGAGAACAGTGAGTTCATCGTGTGCAAACCGATGCTGCCATCAAGCGGGCAGATCATTTAACATCCCGCTTTGCAAGCTGTGGGGTGTAAATATGCTGGCCTAAATTAAACGTTGTTAATGTAATCTCCTTATCACTGTAACAGTCTGGAGTCTTTCAATCCGTTAGCAATGTGCCTGGTGCTGCCTTATCTCAGGAACAGCTCACAGCATGGTTCTGTGCATCAGACCCGCTGTATCTTTCATTAACGTACCAGCATCAGTCCTGCACATGCCTTGCCCTCCTGGTAGAGTTTCCAGAAATTTGAAACCAAGCCTTAGACTGATTCACGTCAAGTCTGAGGGTAGACACAAGCTTCAGCGGAGCTGGAGCCAGATGTGTATAAGCCAGAGCATCTCTCTGCCATGTCTTGGCAAAGCTTTAGCTCTTCCTCATTTTGCAGCTGTGAGTAGGATATGGGCAGGGTAGACACACACACCTGCCATTAGCATCCTTTGAAAAGGATGAAGACAAAGAAGGATTAAAACAGGGCGCTGCATAAACCTCAGCCTCCCCAGTGTCTGCAGGCTTCTTTCCCTGCCACAGAGCAAGCTGTGCTATCTTCAGAGGAGTGTGCTCAGGTGGAGGCTGCAGACCCACACTGGTCCTGCAAGGCAGCACATCCTGCCTGGAGATCCATCTAATTTTTCTGAAGCAACTGCTAAAAGTGTAAGTCAAAAGACAAATCCTACTGTTTAAAACTTTAGGAGTGTATAAAGGATGTCTCAAGAAAAGTCATTTTGGCTCTAGTAAAGCTGCAGTACGTTACTGTGTCAGCTGCTTTGTTGTTTTCTACTCTGATAGAAGGTCTGTGGCAGGGAAATGTCAAAGTATTTTAGTAAAGAAAATTGCAGACATCCATCTTTAAATATACACAATAGGGATTTCATTGTCAGGCTGACTGAGTTCTGAGCTCCTTTTTTGATTACATGTTTTCACCCATGTTATCACATGTTTGCTAAGACTTAAGGAAAAAAAAGGTAGTAAAAAATGTTTCCAGTGTACTAGGTAAACCTAACAGTTGATTAAGCACATTTTAGTTTAATTATTAATTATGATCATGAGCACATATCTTTGTATATAAATGGTATGCACAGAAGGAAAGCCATCATTGGAGAGTGCTCCTGACTTCTGAGTAAAACATCTTAGAGAATACCTATGATCCTTGGTCGGTCTTTCAGGATAAATATCAAATGTTCTTCTTCCAATCCTAGACCCCTGCTGTCATGTTTATGTGGTCAGAAGACACTTTAATTATTTGGTTATTTTTTTAAAATAATGGAATTTTATGCATCTTTATATCAGCATAAGACTAGGAGGCTGTATCTCCACATGATGATAACAAATGACTGCCTTTTTCAGTACTTCTTTAAAAGCAAAATACAACTTTTATTTTGACTTTCCTGGCAGATGTGGCAGGGTGCACCCCATCTTTATGGTGTAAAATGTAGCTCTGTCTTTGGGGAAATGTCAGAGACAATTCTGTCCGGGAAATGTCAGAGACAACTTCAAGCCTAAAGGAAAGTACAGAGTTCTCAGTTCTGTGCCCAGGTCTGTGGCAGGAGAATTTTTCTATCAGTGGTGTTGAGGCTTGGTTTTTTTTATGTTGTGTGGTGGTGCTGTCATATGGGGAAACATAGTTTCTTGCACTAGAGCAGCAGCATGGTGTGGATAAGGGCTGGGACACAGCACATCAGCAGCTGTGTGGTGACCCGCAGGCAGAGGGCCAAACTTACCCAGCTTGTCTCACATTTGCTGCAGGCCCTGATCCCAAAGAAGGTCAGTGCCTGTGGGTGAGTTGAGGCTCCAGAGACTTGTTAGGCTGCATTAACACATTTCCAACACTGAAACCTCAGAGAATGCATAGGGTAGCTCTTACCTGAGCTGGATTTGATCATTACCTACACTAAAGATCCTCTTAAATATATATTAAAAAGTATATAAATTTCTAAATGTATAAAACTCCCTGGTTGAGACATTTTCTCTGCACTGCCACAGTGGCATAAAGAGGACCAAGTATACTTGAGAGCCAGCCTAGCTTCTCTACGAGACTTCTAGTTTTCTCATTCCAACAGGCTCCTTGCCCTATGGACACGGTACTGTTGGTGTTTCCTGTCCTACCACTACTCCTTTAAAGAGATGCTCAGTGCATATTGACTGGCTGCCTTCACATGAGGCACATCTACAAGGAGCCTTCTCCACAGTGCAAAGCAAGGCCCCAGTAGAGAGGCAGAGGTGCCAAGCCCCACCTTAGGGGCTCCAAACCAGAGAGGTGTATCATTCCTGGGAAATTCTGGTGCTCCCTGGAGACAGCCACCCTCTCTTAAATTCTGCAGTTCCAGTCCTACTTAAGGTTAATCCTGCAAGAAGGAAGGGAAAAGACTTGATTATGCAATTATTTACAACTTGGAGTTACAGAGGTGCTATTTGCATACTGCGAAGAAGGCTGCATAAGCATTTACCCAGACAGATTCCAGCTTCCCGCAGTTACATGAATTTTTGGAATGTGATCAGTTTATGCTGAAATTATGTGATGTTGGGGCTGCAGTTGTAGGGGAGGGAATTAGATGCCTCAAGGTATTCCTTCCCAAACTATATCCCTAATCCTACTTAGTTGGCTCCCTGGGAAGTATAACTTTGAAAAATGTTTGTTCCTTTTGACAGAGTGGTGCTCGAATCAATATTTCAGAAGGCACTTGTCCAGAGAGAATTGTGACAATAACAGGCCCAACAGATGCAATTTTTAAAGCTTTTTCTATGATTGCACTA
Source organism: Rhabdornis inornatus (assembly GCA_013397075.1). Taxonomy (NCBI): domain Eukaryota; kingdom Metazoa; phylum Chordata; class Aves; order Passeriformes; family Rhabdornithidae; genus Rhabdornis; species Rhabdornis inornatus. The sequence continues at coordinate 94,787 of VWZS01000470.1, forward strand.
AAATTTGAAGAGGTAAGCATATAATTTTTTTTTCTCTCTTCAAGTTGAAATACAAACACTAAATTTTCTCTTGCTTTAATGTTAAATAGGATTTGTTTAATGTTCTATTTGTTAGCAATGAAAGTGATTATATTTTTATAAATGCTTTTGGCAGCAATGCTGAAGAAAAATAATGGGTCAATTTACAAGATATTTGATCATTTCTTTTGCTTTTTGGAGGCTTCAGGGAAAAGCAATTGCTTCTAGTAATGTGCACTAATGGTAGGAAAAATGTCTTGGAAAAATTCTATTCCCATTGTGGGTTTGATTTGAAAAGAATAATTGCCTAACTTTTAACTCTGTTTTTGTATTAATCCAGTTGGTATTGATGTAAATTTTACATATGTCAAATTGAATATATAACTCATTTAACTAGATTTTTTTTATTTTAAAAACAAACTATATGATTACCAATTACCACATTTTAGGCTTGTCTTTTAAAATCAATTAAAGGCACTCAGAGTAAGTAAGGCAAGAGTTCAATTCACTGTAGACTATGTGATCTGTGCAGATATGTATCTAAAATGCTGAGATTTCCTTCAGTTTCATGGACCAGCTACAATTAGATACGGTCAACATTTTAATGGAGAACCTCACAGAAAAGGCAGCAGAGTACAGAACATGAACCCTGGTCGCTCTGGAGAGGATTTAACTCCCTCTGCTTTTGAAAATCATGTCTAGTCCAGGCAACTTTCCTGTCCTTTCTGGAGAGGCAGATGTCCCTGCAGGAAGCAGTTCACCTTCTCCTAATGGAGGAGCTTGCAGACAGGTAAACTGAGTCACCTGCAGCAGAAGCAAAGGGCAGGGTCTCTCCAGAATGGATTAAACTAGAGGGATGTTAATCCCTTTCTTAAGAGTTCTTATTTCTCCAAGTCAGCAAGGTTAGTCTCCACGTCTGCCCATAGCACAGGAAGATAGTGGAATTAATGAGAATTGACAACATGTGCCTTTATTTACACATGGAAATGGTTCAAGTTTCGAGCAACACAGCTAGAACAGAGCTCATAAGTCACCAGATGCAGTTGTCCTCTAGAATCAACTGTATGTCTTGAGCTTACGGCTTCAAAGCATGATCAAAAACTAGATTTTGTTTTTTAGTTAGATTTTTTTTTCAATTTCCTGATACTGGGTCCACAGCTTCAGGTTTCTGATAATTAGGCACCTTCTTTTTACTCCTCACCTGACTTTATTCATGGCTGTTAGTTTAGATAATTCTTACCTTTCCATCCCTGAGGATTGCCTGTCTAGATATATATTTGGAAACTGATTTTTTCCCTGCACACCCTTGCTTTTGCCAGAGAGAATGATCCAAGCACAGTCTTTCAGAAGATACATTCCCCACCCCTCTCATGTCTCTAGTAGTCCCTTTCCACCTTTTTCCAGTTACATTTTATGTAAAATGTCTGCATTAATTGTGGACAGGTTGCAAATTAAGTTCCACAAAGGCTTATTTAGTCCCCTGTCCTATTTATCACGCTGTCATATCCCTGCCACTGCTGGAAATGCCTCATCTCCTACTAGTGCAATGCATTGCACACACCCATGCTTTGCCTGGTGGGTGTCCCCAGCTCCTGCTCAGGTGTTTTCACCTCTTCAGTCTTTGCAAACATTCCTGTCAGGCTCCAGACAAATGGCCTTTTTGTTTTAATACTGCAAGTGTTAATCTGCAAATATTTCTTCAATCCTTTATGGGTTTTCAGATATTCCTGTGTGATATTCCGAACTTTCAGTATGTTGATAAAATATCTTAGTTTTGTGGCATGGCACATTTTATTTTTGTGGTTTTTGCCAGTTATTAATGAAATAATAATGATTTTGAGCTTTAAGCCTGCAGAACCACACAAGTAATTCTGTCTAACCCTATTTCAAAACCTCCTACTGTCATCTCTTTCTCTTCTTCATCTCCTACCAATCATGGACCAATCCCTGTTTCTTCTAGTTTAAGAGGTAGCTTGGCATACAGTGCCATACCCTCCAGTCCAGAGAATCCTGTAGAGAGCAGTGTCTCTGCTCTCTACAGGAAAAACATGTTTCTCATCCTGTAAAATGCTGAGATAATCATTAGCACAGATAATCTCTCCAGTTCCCACCAAAATGAGTACCCACTGGAAATAATGCTGCATTTTTCATACAAACATCAAACACTGCATGGCATCAGATCCCCAGCCCACCACCCAGTGTGAAATATTCTTTGAAGGTGCTGTAGGTAGTGATAGGCAAAGAAAGCTGAAAATCAGGCATCTGACTGGATTTTGTGCTTATTTGCACTTGCAGGTTTTAGAGGGTAACCTGGGCTCTTCATATGAGCATTAGCAAAGGAGTATTGGCACTCCCTGCAGATCACTCCCTGCTCTGAAATATCTGTATTTAGTTTTAACATAATTGGTTTGTAGAATATTTAAAAGAACAGCAGTAAAGAAATATGTATACATAATACATATTTTATATATAATACATTATATATGTAATCAGTTAGGTTTCCTATAAATCTTCCTGCCAATAAAATGAGGTTTTGCTCTGGAGGCAAAATTAAGTGCTGTTTCAAAAATTACAAATTAGCTAACTACCAAGCTCTATTTTTCATGCATATCTTTTTGCTGGTGATTTCTTCAGCCATTTAAAAATTCAGTCCAGCTCTGGTTATTGCAGCTGTGTTGAAACAGAAGAAAAGAGATGTATGTATGAGACTGCTGCTTTGAAGGATCTTTTTGGTATTTATTATGCAGGCCCACATGAAGACCTTGGACCCTTAATTTCCACCCTTCAGCTGTATACCTGGAGATAAGCAGGTCTAGGAAGTCCTAGAATGCTTTTCTAATGTTAGTAAAAATCTCAAAATGTGTCAGATAGACAGAAGACTGAGAAAGGTTGTGTTTGTCGTGTGGTTGCTCTGTAGCCTTATATGTCTGCTTTGACAATCTTCCTAATGGAAGTTGCTTTTCTAGCAGTCTTATGATTAATTCACAAGCTAAGTAGATATTTACATAAATACCTAAAGCGTTTACTGCAGGGGAGAAAGAGAGTTGTTAGAAAATGACACTAACCTAGGCAGACCACTGGAATTGCAAGAGGGGACATTTTAGTGCAGTCATTTCCTGACTGGAGGCTGAGACCCAAGAAATGCAGCTGTAACTTCACTGGTGAGTGGGGCAGCTCTAGCTTTGCTTGTAAGTCTGCATAATCCTCTGAAAGCACATGGTACTTAAGCACTGGAATAACCAGCAGGCGCAGCTCAGTAGTCAGATCTTCTCAGATAAATAAGAGAAGGGTTTCTGGACTCCTTGTTCCTCTATAAACATCTGTGGAGAACTTGCTCAGCTCTATGAAGAAGGAGGAGAGAAAAGGAAGGTGATAAGAGCAATCAGGGTGATGCCTTTCTGACAGACTTTAATTCTTACCAGTACAACTGTGGTCAGTCCTTAGGTGGTCATTTCCAAGTGAGGAGCCACCTCACAGAATCCTCCTTGCTGTCGAAATTTGACAGTTTAACATTTCCTTTGAAACCAGAAAAGAAGTATTTTGATATGCTTTTTTCCTTGGAGGCTTGGTAGATTTCTGAGCTGCCAGGTTAGCTTGTCTTGGGAAGCCTTATGAGCTATGACCCTGGGATGTCAAGAGCTAGGGATGCTGCTGACTCTTCAGCACTTCCAGGCTCCCAGTTAGCCTGTTTTGGCTGAGGAGCCAAGCAGGGAGAAAGCCACACAAGGTCCAGCTGTAGTGTCTGCCAGAGCCCTGAAGAAATGGATGTGATGCACAAAAAGTTAGAGGTTAAATAAATAGGAATCTCCCAGTTTGAAAGATGACTATTCCGTGGGAAAGTCTCCAGCCATTCCTACTCAGAAGCCTGCAGTTCTGAAGAGGATTTTTTTCTGCTTATTTCTCCTTTGTCACGTTTTTAAGCTGGAATAATTCCTGTATGCACTCCATGCTGCTGAGTCCCCATGTTTAGATTTTGCTCTTCTTAAATGATGAGGACAAAATAAAAAGAGTGGCTTCCAGTTACTGCAAAGTGCTTTTGAAGGCAGAAAGTTCAGTGAAGGCTTTGAGGCCAGGCTGCATATGGTATGGGAGTAGGAGACATTATTACGTTTCATGCTGTGTGGCTGAAGAGGATTGTTCACCTACATGTGCCTCCACCTGACACAAACATGATACAGTGAGATGGCATCTTCTAGCTCAAAAATCAGCGTGACTTTATCTCAGATACGTGGGTACTGCAAAATTCTGTTATCCCTCTGGCTTTATTTTGGATTGCAATCTCTCACTGACACAGCCACTAAACAGAATGTGAGTTACTACTGGCTTGGCAAAGCAATGATTTGGTAGCTGTCTTGTCATGTGCAGCAATGCCTTGTTCCATTCGAGATTTTATTTTCTTCCATTTTAAGCTAATTAAGGTCATACCAAGCCTTTTCTTGGATGGAAGAATGCTGCCATCACAACTGGGGAGGTACTGCAGGAATCAGTGCTGGTGTGAACGGGCTGCCACACTGGTTCAGTGAGATGTGCAGAGTTGCTTGAAGTGCTGAGTAGTTTTGTTGTTGAGTTTTTTTATAACTTGGGGTCCTGATTGCACAATAAAGGCACTTGGTGGGGTTTTTTTGGGTTTTTGGTTGGGGTTTTTTTAAGTGATAGTCTTTATAAGCATAGGAAATCACATCAGTTCTGTCTGCTGGAGCTCTTGTTGCATCATAAATGACTTAGTAGGAAATGCAAGTTTTCTCATTCCTGTCCTAATCTTTTGGTAACATTCCTGTGGAGGGTGTAATAGCTGTGCCATGCTGCCTCATGGATGAGTCTTCTCAGCTCGTAGCTAGTGTTACCAAAACACTCTGAGATTGTCATGAGTTGTTGAGCAGCTGCCGTGCAGCTTGTGGCTTTTTATTTTTTCATCCTAAGTTCTCTCAAAGCATCCCACTGATCAGTGGGAAGATAAGCTTTATCTTTTCCTCTGTGATGAAGTCTTTAGAGGGATTGTTTTGTCTTGCCTACAAGATTTTGAACAAACAAAATATATTTAAAACAATTTAAACCTTGCAACAAGTAATGTATTGAAGTGCTTATGGAAGTGTGTAATGTAGTCTCATTGGATAGTGGGATACACGGATGTGTGTTACATTACCTGGACACAGGCAATTACTGTTCTGCTGAGCTTTTTGTACTCTGGTTACATAACCACGATGAAAAAGATTTTAGAAATTGTGTAGTGCTACAAATATTTATGGACCTGCTACAAAAGAGAAATTAAATCTAGAGGGTGGCAGAAGACTTACGAAAATCATCTGAGTTTCTCTGCTTCAGATCGTTCATATGTCCTTTGTCATTCCTTTTTTAAACCATTTTCCTTTGAATCAAATCTGGGAAGAGACATGTGAAATGTAGAGACATATTACACAGTGTAAATATTCTAACTGAGGTGGTGAAAAAGAGACAAAACAGACTGAAACAGGTTTTGGAAGCCTGTGAATCCAAAAGCCTCTTTGTCTTTTCCACCTGTTTTGGCTGCCTCCTCCTCGCCAGTCCTGCCCTCTGGTCTCACAGCATGGATCTTGCAATGCCAGACATCTGAAGGGTTCCTCTGGCACAAGTCACTTCATGCTTACAGAGTATCACTGGCAGAGCTGTGATGGGCTTTCCTTACCATAAGAACCAGCCACAGCTGGTTGCACGCTCCCCAGGTCTCCACAGACAGCCTGGGCATTTGCTCTGAGCCCTTCAGTGCTCAGCAGGATGGCAAACCCTGCGCTAACACTTGCTGACACTGTGATTACAGGACATAAACGCTTCGATGACAAACAGCTCGGTGACAAGCAAACCGCCCGTAACACTGCGACTCGTCGTCCCAGCAAGCCAGTGTGGGTCCCTTATAGGAAAAGGAGGTTCCAAAATCAAAGAAATCAGGGAGGTAAGTCTTGGGATGTGTGCTGTGGGGGCACTGGCTAGCTCACCATCCTACTGCAGTGTGCCCTGCCAGCATCACGCACTGCACTTTGCTGATCACACCAACATGAGCATGTGTCAACTGAAAAACCTGGAAAAACCTCACTCTGGGAGAAGCAAGGGGTCCAGCACAGCTGGACTTGTACTTTCCTTGACACTAAAGACCATGTGTGAAAAAGAGAAACAGCTTTACAACGTATAAAGTCTTTCATGCACAGTTAAGCAAAGCAACAGTGACAAATGGCTCTTCAAGTTTCTCTTCCAGCACAGATCCCTGCCCACCAATACTCAGGGGACCCCAAGTCAAAGAGTTGCAGGCATTTCCAAATTAATTACCACCCTTACAGTCAGAGAAAAGCCCAAACAGCACTGGAGATTCCAGGCTAGTAGACCTACTTTCTAGAAAAGTGTGATTTTCATGCTCCTTCTCTATTTCTCCTTAATGTCACTGGGCCACAGGTAACCTGATCTGATGGATTCCAAACACATGCAGAATTTAGTTTTAGTCTAGAATTAAGCTGGAGGTATTCATTCAGCGTGCTAGGAGCCACTTTTTTGTCTAACAAAAAAATGCAAAAAGTACCATACAGTGCCTGTTTTAACTCTTCCACGCATGACTGTAAAAATATAGCACATGCCAAGCCAAGAATCTGGTGGTTTTAATCACTCATACAGGAAAATCAGGTACATGCTCAGTTACATAGAGAAAATCTGAATAGGACATTTCAGAAAATGGATTGTTATTCTGGAGGAAGTGACAATATTCCTTCTGAATTTGAATTCATTCCAGCATGGGATGAAGTGTTGAGTACTAAGATAACATGTTGACCCATTTTTTAAATTTGCATGTGTCAAAACAAAAGGGTTTTGACAGGCTTTACGAAGTTGAAACTCCATTTTTTTAAAATCTAAAATGTGGATTCAAGACAGTAGGTTTTGTGGAGCTTCCCAGTTGATTTTTTAGTTGTGTTAGAATAGGAGCAGACACGCGTGTGAACTCTGTGCTAGTGATTGCTTAGCTCTAGGTTTTACAGCTTTGGATTTTATATTCAATATTGGTAACTCAGAGCACTGTGGGAATGTGCTCAGGACATAGGTTTCATAAAGGTGAGATTGGTCTGTTGGTTAAATGAAGTGACTGCAGTGATTCTCCTTGTGAGCATAGTTTCAGAAGCAATTGCCTATAGTCTGGTAAAAGGATAATGTTTGGCCAAATAGGTGTTTTGATTAGGCTAATGCAGTGAGAAGCCACACTGCACATCTTCCTAAGCATAGGGGTGATGGACAAAATATTACTTGTTTCTTGCTACTGATATATGGCCAAAGCCAGAGAGTAAACAAGATTAGCACTGGGAGTAAATGCATAAATTGCTCTGGTATTTGGCAGTCTTTTGTACTGGATGTACAGATACCCAGGAATGTTCATTAAAAAGCAAATACCAGGAAAGAGGGGGGAATCAAGGAGCATCCAGCCCAAGATGTGGTCTAATTTCATCATCACACAACGCACTGAGCAGTTGCAAAAGGAGTGGTCTTTTGTGTTCAGTCATGCATCCAGGAACAACATGTAGGGTTGCAGTACTATTTTTGACATAAGATTATGAAAAAAAAAGAGGAATTGATCAAATTAATGGTGAAATTCCAAAGCCTGTTATAGGGCCTGGAATTGATATTTTAGTCTTAAACAGCACTAGTGAACAGAAGATGAAATCAGTACATTAATCAGTCTGTAGAAAGAAGGATAACACATGTGTTGTATATAATTCCCAGGAAAACAAATTAACTCTTTGCTGACTGATGCAAAGTCAATGGTTACTGCAAAAACTTGTATTTTAAAGCCCAAATACTGCATTGCAATAACAGTCAGGAGTAGATCTTTTGTGCAATATGTTAAAGAGCTTAGTTATCATCAAAAGCCTGGGGTTTTTTCTATTGACTGAAAAGGTCTTTTATGTTTGTGTAATAATGCCAAGGGTTGTTTGGGCCTCCTGTATTTTCTTCTTCCTTTGCTTTGTTTTGTTGGTGTTTTTTTAACTAACACACCCAAGATCAAATTTTAAAAACAGAGCAAAAAAATCCCCAAAACAGGCTCATTACTTTCTTGGGTTCATTAATGAGCTAAAAGTTGATGGTATGCATATATTTAATCAACACTAATTATGATTTAGAAGTGCTTCTGCACCATATAGCATAAGGAAGCCCTGAATTTCAATAAGAGACACAAGTCAGCCATCAGTAGATTAAAGAGCCATTTATTAGTAGATTAAAGAGTGACTCATTTGATTAGCCGAGCTTCTTGAATTATTGGGATTTTTTTCTTTTTTTTTTTTTTTAATATTGAAGAGTACTTCATTTTACGCTTTTCACTTTCTAGTCAGCATTGCAGCTGTCTGTCTTTTAGATGGTTAAAATGCTTCTCCTGAAGTTCAGGTCCCAGTTTGATTCACTAACAGCTACTGAGGACTAACCTCCCCAGAGTGGTAGTGTTGGCCAACTGGCTTGAACAGCCAAATCCAGGTCTGGGTTAGGAGTTTCTTTATGTGCTCTACCACGTTCAGCAAAGAAAAGACAAAAAGTTTAGGGGTGCACCCCCTCTGTTGTATCAGTGAATGACCGGAGAGGTGGCATTGCCTGCATGGCAGTGACAGTGTCTTTGCTCTGTCTGTGCTGAAGTCCACAGGAGCCCAGGTGCAGGTGGCAGGGGACATGCTGCCCAACTCCACGGAGCGCGCGGTGACCATATCCGGCACTCCTGACGCCATCATCCAGTGTGTGAAGCAGATCTGCGTGGTGATGCTGGAGGTAAGCAGGTACCCAGCCTGTCCTTTCTCACTCAGGAGATGCTCAAACACATTACTAATAATTGTCAATGGCCATGGGTTCCCCTGGGGCACTGCCTGCCCTTTCCATGCCAGGCATTTCCAGAGGCTCTGTTAAACTCTGCTTTTCCTGGTGTTTGAGAGCCTCTTGCAGCAAGGTTTAGCACTCAAAGGCTGTCATAATATTGTTGAACAACAGCCAGGTCCAGCATAGAGCTGCAGTCATTCTGAAAGAAACACATTTTATTCTGATGTAGAATAGGGCAGAAAACATCCAGGTCTTGTTTCAAATAGAAATAATTTTGACCAGCCAGGACTTTTTGCTTCCTTAGGGTCAGGTTGTTGCGTAAGACCAGTAAATTTCATTTTGATGGCAGTTTTTTTTAGCCCTTGGATTAAATGAGACACAAAATAAATTTATATAGAAATCCAGGCATTTTAACGCTTGCTGAAAATACCCATAATTTCCAAACCATTGGCCATTTTCAAAATGGTGCCCATGTTTCCTGAAATGCTTAACATGCTTAATGAAGCTGCATAGCTTCATCTGACAGTGGTAGTAATGAAACCACAGGTGTCGCCATTGCCTGTTTTGGCCATGCACTCGGGTCCTCAGCTCTTCCCTTGTAGCCCAGACAGGAGCCCTCTAGCGTGCTTTTGGTCTGATGGGGTGGAGGGCAGGGTGGGCTGGGCTGGGTAATCTGCATGCCTTGTTGTCTGAGGTGACCAATATTTATAAAAAGAGACATCTTTTTAATACAAGCTCTGCATTGTTCTGCATTTTGACTGCTTTGTGTTTTTGTCTGCAGTCCCCACCCAAAGGTGCCACCATCCCCTACCGTCCCAAACCTGCCTCTGCACCTATCATTTTTGCAGGTGGCCAGGTAAGAGCAGACACCATTTTGGCTTCAGCTGGAAACCACACCGTCCTGGCCCAGCCTCAGCCAGCGCCTGTTAGTTTTCAACTTTTACTCTTTCTTGCCTGGTATAGTATTGATGTGCTTTGTCTACTGTGTGTGCTTACTGTTGCTGGACAGGAGAACACTGCATTGCAAACTTTACACAAAATTGTGATGATCTCGCATACAAGATTTAACATTCACTTCTGTAATTAAGAAAAGTTTTCCTTTCTGCAGATTGAGAGGTGTCCAGATCAGGAGCTCATTTAGTGGGGCATCCCTGCTTATTGTAGTGATTGGGGATTTTTTTCTTGACTTGCAGCTTCACTAGCAGTAAAAGCAGTTTTGTCAATTTTCAGAGATGATGAAACAGCAGGATATTTCTGCTAATGAAAAATGTGATTTTTCTCTCATAGTTTTCATACTTTTTGGAACTAATTAGTGCGTTTTGCAGTAGGGATTTACACACACATAATTTCCACTGCCTGTAGTCCCTCGGGACCAAGTAGTAATGGAATTCCGAGGTGGCTGGAACTACTTATATGCAAGTGTAGACCTCCCCAATCATGGTGTGGAACAGCCTGATTGGTAATACAAGAACAGCATTCCTGTTTCTTTTTTACGTAAGGAAGTTTTGATCATTCCCCCTTCACCTTAAGCTGTATCAGTCAGGGTTCTCATCTGCCTTTAAAAACCCACATGCAATTGGTTCTTCTGTGTTTTTAGTAATATCTGAAGTGGGTCTGCAGTGTGTAACAGAGGCATAGCAGGAATGCTCTGCCATCATCCTTTACAGGGGGAATGCAGGTTTCACTGAAGAGCCAGTGATGAACAGAGCTGATAAATACCCTAAAAACACCAAGGGAGGGTCACAAGGGGACCTGTGCAGCCACCAAGCTTCAAGCAGTGGTGGAGGAGTGAGATACTGCAAGCCCTGCCTAACTCAAGGGGAACCCAGCCTAGAGGAAGGCAGACATCTCTCTACTCAGGATTAACATATGTAAAGCCTCTCTGGCAGTAAGGCACCCCCACCCAACCAGATCTTTTCCCCAAGGTGATGCCAAGGTCTCTTTTTAAGCAATTACCCAGTTACCTGCACGGTGGAACATCTGCAGGCAGGTTCCCCCTCCCACCTCGGGCAATTTGGAGATCATATGAGAAGCTGGACATGGAGTTCCTGGTGGGGCTGAGTGCCCAAGGTGCTGCTGGCACTGTTGGTGTGATAGCTGGTGTATAAGGAAGCTCCTGCACCTCCCAAGCATATGCCAAAATGCTTCTGACAGCCCTTGTCATGAACTGTCTCTGGGTTTTTTTGTCTTTTACCTTCTACTCTGTAATGATTTGTTCTGATTTATACCCAGATTTTCATAATCTGGATGTAGTAGCTTTCATCATGCTCAAGCCTACTACTGTTACTTGTTGTCATCAAAATAAGAAATCTGCTTCCTTAGTGACCAAAGTTGAATTGAAATGTAAAATAATGTGCCAGAAACTGGTCTATGACTGAAAGTTCAAATAATTTACTCCATATGTGTAAGTTTACATTGCAGTGCTTTCCTTTAAGAAATGTGTGTGTATATATATGTAGCAGCCTATTCTACCAGTGTTGTAATTGCCACTGCCTTCAAAGACTGTATATGATTACTCAAAAGCATTAAAACTGTTTGCTAGAGGGTTCTGAGCAGTTTGTATAAATAATTTAAGCTATCCTATTTTCAGGTCTAACAGCTCCTGTCATTTTCAGTTTTATCAGTTAAAAAAATGTTCTCACTTTTCTAATGCAACCTTGTTGACGTGAGAAAGAGTGTAAGAGGCAGACACCTTCTGTGTGCTCTGACTAGGCAGAATTTTTAAGAAAATGCTTAAGGTGTGTTTGGACACCAGTATGGAAAAACACTTTAACCAGGTTTCATTAGTGGAAATTAATATAAGAAAAAATTTTATTGGCACTGTTAGTTCCATTCAACCTTTCAGCTAAGCTATCAGAAGTTATTTTTCTATTCTAAATTACATCATGGCTGTCTTGAAAGGATTTTGTTTGTTTCACACTTTGTATGATAAGTAACATTAGCAAAATATAATCTCTAGTTTTCCTTAAGAAGTTGGGGTTCTTCCACTCTTAAGTATTGCTTTTAATTCTCTTGTGCTTCTCTGATACTGCGCTGCATAACAAAACTAAAAGGAAACTGAACACTGCCCTGCTCTGCCCCTACTGTTATTTAGCATGTCCAATGGTTAAATTGGAAATTTCTACCCCATGTACTACACTGATGTTTAAATGGGTACTCAGAGGGTGCAGCTTTGCTTTATGTCTCTTGCCAGTATGACAGTCTAAATTGAAGAAGATGTGCAGACCAGGTCATCCCTGCTGTTACATCAGTAGGGAAGTTGCCCTTGACTTTGATGGAAGCAGATCCATAGCCCATGTGCTCAGTGGAACATTGCAGGACAGATGTCTCAGTAGCCTCTAATCAGGCTTGAGCTTAGCAAGCGCTGGCCCTCAGCCCCAAAAACACATGGCTCCCCTGACAAGGGGTAAAGCAGACAGAGACTGTTTTCTCAAGCTAAATAAATCAAATTACCTATTGTCAGCCTGAGAAATTAAAACCTTTCTTTCTCTTTTTTTTTTCTTTTTTTTTTTTTTTTCCCTGGGGAAGAAAATTCAAGGCCCATCTTGTCTGTTTTGGTTTGATGGTTTTCATGGACTGTCAAGCAAAGTAAACCTGGTCTGAGCAATGAATGATCATTGTTTTTGTTACTTCTCCATTTTGTTTTCTTCCTCCTATGTACACATGGAAGTATGAGGGAGCAGAATGATGAGGGAAGGGGTGACTCCTATTAGGTGCACTGGTGATTTTTTTGTGATGGGTTCTTGCTGGTTTGCAAACCACTGCTTGGAAACCAGCCATGTAAGACATGTTTTCTCAGCTGGGTTTCAAATATGACTGAGACCAGAAAAGACACTTGTGATCCAGCACAGACACTCAGATACCAAAGTGTGATTCCCAAACCCACAGTTTGCTCACGGACCCAGCTGTAACCTCCCTGAAGCTGCCGCTGTGCTTGACTGAGCACAGGGCCCCTTCCCACTCAGGTTCTCCTAATTTGGTGAAACAGTTAAACAGTTTTCGCTTGCTTGAATACATTTCCTTTAGACCCACTGATGGCAGTCATCTCTTGTTTTTGTGGACTGGAACCTTTTTTCTGATTTATAACCTGTCAGTGATGCCCATCCCTTGTAGATGCTCATGCATGTTTGCCCATGAACCTCCCATTGAGCCTGGTACACACACTTCTCCCTGAAAACTGCTCATGTGCATAATGTTTGCCAGATTATGGTCTGACTTTATAACTAATTTAAAAATTAAATGAAATGTTTCTGCTCCAGAAGGGAAATTCTGCTGCAGAAATGTGCATCATGCAGTTGAGACATTAAAGGTTTTAATATCCGAACTCCATTAAATGAATGGTTTTATCATTTCCAGAGGATTCATTACTTTCTAAGAGGCCTTTTGTCAAATAAGCATTTCACAAACTAAGCTAATCAGCTCTGTTCCTGTTTATAATTCTCCCACTACAAATATTTATGTTATAATTTGTCCTTCTGCTTTCCTGCCTGTCTAAGCACGAGCACATTAATTTTTTTCTGACATGCCATTCCTTTCATATGTAATAGAAAATCATAAACTCTATGTAGTTTTTTTTTGTAAGCCACTGCTTACAAAGAGAGTTGAACAGGTCCCTCTAGAGAGACAAAGGGCTGTGCCAGGCATGCCACCCTATCCCTCCTCACTTGTGCTTTTTTGCCCCCACACCTCACCCCAGTGCTGCCAGAAGTGGTGCCAGAAATTACATCCCTTGCGCTGCTCTTGTGGTGCAGAGTGGCTGGATTTGGAAAGAGGATACTTGGCTTGTTGTGGAAGATAAGACCACCCACCATGTTGGGGGTCTCCATGATGCTCCTGTCTCCAAACTGGCCTGCTGACCCTGTGCCCAGGCACTTCAGGACAGTGTTCAGGTACCCAGTGGCATGGCAGCCTGGGCATGAACTCTGTGAGGTGCCCCAGGGCACACTGTTGCTGGCACTTGGCATCTGTGGCTGCCAGACGGGGTGGCTCAGAGCTGGCTGGCACATGGCCCTACACACATGTGGCAGTCAAGAGCTGGGAGGACAGGGCCAGGCATCCCCTGAGCAGGTCTGTCCCCTCCTCACTGTGTCTCTTGCTGCTCTGGCATCAGCATCCCTCTAGGTGCATTGGTGTCACTGGCCACCCCCTGTGCTCCTTGACCCCCTCAGTGTCCTCAGCTCTGCTCCTGGTGGACAGAGCTGGACTAAAGAGAGGTGCTGAGGGCCAAGATCATCAGAGCTCGGGCAGCGGCACTTGGCGTTCTCTGCTTGCAAGGGGTACATGGGCAGCCTGACAGACACCTTTCTGTACTGTGCCAAGGGTTATCAAGCAGCACAAGACAATTAAACCTCACTCGGTGTGGAAAGCAATGCAGGTAGCATTTGTTGGGAAGGGCCATGAAAAGCTTTTCTGATGAGAATAAGAATGCTGCTTGTCCCACCTGACTAACCTGTGTTTTAACTATGCTTGTTTCCAGGCATTCACGATTCAGGGGCAGTATGCCATCCCTCATCCAGACGTGAGTCCAGCACATGTAAATTACTCCCTTTTTGTTCCTCTCCCTCTTATTTGTTCTGGGCAGCATTTGCTTTCTACAGTTAGCGATAAAGACATGGCCTAAGGACACCTTTCCTGGTCAACACACTGTATAGCCGAGTATTAGCCCAGCTGTATCTCTCACCTTGTGTAACAATTGCTAGAAAGTACAATGGCCCAGGAACAAATTACAGTTATCTTGGTCTTTTTGCATGTGATATATTTGAGTTCTTTTAATATGTAATTCTACAGTAATTAGTTAATATTAACAATAGCCATTACATGTAATAACAGTAGAGATGTCATTTATAACCAGTTCGGTTTTTTTTTTTCTCTACGGTAGATTAGAATGAATGATTAAACCTTTTATTTTTCAATATAATTTTAATTAATCCAGTTTTAGAACACATAAAATGGTTTCTCTGCTCTGAAATAATTCCATTTGATTGGTTAGTTCTAATTTCCCATCCTGCCCTGCAGTTGACCAAGCTTCACCAGTTGGCTATGCAGCATCCCCCCTTTACTCCCCTTGGGCAGACCACCCCTGGTTTCCCTGGTACGTACCCATGACCTCCTGGGGATGTCCTTCTTCTTAACAGCTTTGTTTCCCGTGGTCATTACATCATTTTAATAATAAATGTGGTCAATGACCAGCAATCCTTCTGTTTTTACACATTAATCTCTCTTCTTCCCTCCCGTGCCTCTGTTACATTTCCTTTCATCATTACTAAAACATGCTTTGTTTGTTACTTTTATCAATCACAACTGCTTCATTTGTGCCCTTGGCTAAAAGCCCTGAGTTTCTTCTGTTCAGTCCTTGCAAAGTTATTGTGGACCATACAGTATGTACCAGTTGGTTCTGAGGGAAGTGCTTGGGCGTGCTTCTTGTCCATGCTTTGGTGACACGGATCAGAGAGAAGCAAACATGGGAAAACAGTTTGTACTCATGGCGCAGAAACACCAGTTAAAGAAACTATGGCATGCTGAAAGTTGAATTCCTGTAGAGCGAAATGTCTTGAGAGCATCTGTAATCATCACTGCTGGAACAAGTGCCTCACTTCCTACTAGATAACACAGATATAGCTAAAAAATGCAATGGAAATTTAGTTAAAGACTTAAAGTTTGCTCCATACTTAATAAAGCTGAGGCTGAATTCTTGATTGAAGAGAAGTCACTTAAGCCTGCAAATGAAGATTTTTACTGTACTTCACAACATACATGCTTGGCATCTAAAAGCTTCCCAGAACAGAAGTGCATCTGGTACATGCTTTGTATGGCAAATAACATTTTATCAAATACATCACAAATTCTGTGAGCAACTTGACTATTTGATATTCAGTGTGAAATAAGCTTATGCAATTCATAATTGAATGTAAACAAATAAAATTAGTCACTTTCTTGTTGAATTTTTTTATATCCTAGTTAGAAATTACTATTCTTGGCATGTACAGACAATACAATTTAAAAAAAGAGAAAATAAGAGAAAGACTCATGACATCAAAACATACTTTTGTTTCTTTGTGATGTATCTGATAAAATACCTACAAGTAATACTAAAAGGCCTTTCCTAGCTTTGTATTTTCCTTGTTCTTGTCATTAACATCCTGCTCCTTAATCTTTTCCTGGTTATATTTGTGAGATGTACGTTTTTGTAATGTTACTGTGTGTTAGAGCAGTAATTCCATTTTTCCTGAGCATTTTCCTTTTGTCCACCCAATTTACAAACAAATGTATGCAGCTTAGAGTACTTTGTCCATTTCCCTTCCAAAATTACCCTTCCCAACGTTTCTTCAGCAACTAATCCCACATATAATTTCCAGATTTTCTTAGGTTAATTTCTTTGTCCTTATTTTAATTATTTTTTGTTATTTTTCATAAATATATATTTTGTTCAGCTAATTGTTCATTCAACATCCACTTTAATTTTCCATATTCTAGAATTCCTAGTAGACAGGTCCAATTTCAGCCATCCATTAATTTCTTAATTGATGTGTTTAGAACAAGCTTCCGGAGACTATTTTTAGAGGAAACCCTTCATTTGCTAGAAGCTTTTTATAATAACCCTGTGGAATCTCATGTGACATTTGTTGCTTTGGTGGTTAAAGGTTAATTAAAATAAGACTCATTTAAAATTAGTCCAGCCCTCTGAGTTTTGCATCCTTTGCTCTCTTTTCTGTTTCACTAGCAGTTCTCTATTTTTCTTTGCTCCTTTCTTTTCTCTTTTTTTTTTCCTCTCCTTTCTGTGTGTTTCCTTCTTTAAAATTTCATTTGTTGTGTCTTGCCCTTCTTGCAAACAGCTGGCGTAACATTTTCCCTCTGTCCCCTGAATAGGACTGGATGCCACTACTCCAACCAGTTCCCATGAACTTACTATTCCCAATGATGTAAGTGGACCAATAGTCCGTATCTCTTTCTCTTCTCTCACTCCTCTGCCACCAGCGGGGACACCTCTAACCTTTGGCTGATCTGTAAACACCAGAATAAACTGTGCAGCACTCAGTCTGTGGGGAGGGGTGCAAGGGGTTGGTGAAGTGCTGGATGGCAGCAGCAGGAGTGACTGTCCCCACTCATGCCCCTTGGTGACAGCGCCATGGGGCTTCTCTGGGTTCCCAAAACTCATCTCTCAGGTGGCACTGGGATGAGTGGTCTCAGCAGAGAGGCCAAAGGGGGTGGAAGAATTTGCAGCTCTGTGTGCTGTGTGTTGGGCTGGAGTCCTCCATGCCCATCTCCACTGAACCCCACCCTTACCCAAGATGGCATTTTTCCTGAGCCAAAAAGCTACTTTGGAAATGTAAAGGTGCAGTATAAGGGTTTATTTAAAAAACATGGGCTAGAAACACTCCTGCTCCAGCAGTCTGGGTCAGCTGTGATCGACAGGCTCAGTGTCCTTGAGCAACATGGTGCTGAATCTTGAAACAGTTCAAAATGCCCAACTCATATGCTGGGCATCACATAAAAATGCCTTCCCATTTAATTCAATTTCATTGCAGACAGGGTTGTAGTCTTTTTTCAGTTTTCATTACAAATGAGTCACTTGGAAAATGGAAGTTTTCCCCTCCAGTAAAAAAAGCTTTGAAGCATGAGTGGGATCACAAATAGCAATTAGATTACTTAAGAGATACTTACAATATTGTGCAAGCCATATTGAACTCAGTGGCAATGATTTACAGTAAGAAAAAGATACAGAATCACAAAGAAGTGGAGGTGTGAGTGCTGTGATTTCTTACGCTGTTACGTAAAAAATTCGCTACTGATTTATCAGTTCCTGCTTTGCAACCGGATTCATTTTATGTTGAGAATTTTTTAGGAGCACCTTCTTTATCCTTACAGCACAAGTTTCTTAATTTCACTTTCAGGCAAATATTGCTCTTGCCATCAGAGATGTAAATCCAAGGTCACTCTTCTGACTTAGCCTCTTTTGTGGTTCATAGCAGAGAAAGAGAGAGAGAAAGTTGGCCCTGGGTCCCATAGTGCAATAGGAAATTTTTAAAAACCATCAGTTTCTCATCCATGAGGTGTGAAAAGCCCAGCTCAGCACTGTCAATGAAAAGCAAACACGAATCTGTACAATCCTTCTCATAGAAAGTTTTTCTGGCTACGCAGTGTTTGTCTTGCTGTTGTTGCTAAAGGAGCAAAGCCAAGGCCAAAATGGAGTTAGGCTTAGGAAGAGCCTGCAGGAGCTCTGCAGCTGGTGAGAGGGAGTTGTGATGTTTGCATGGTGTCAAGGTGTGCATTAGAGGAGCGAAAGGTTGGTGCTGCCCACCTGAACTCCGTGTGCACCTGTCTGTGTGTGCACACCCAGGGTTGCAGAGCAGAGGGAAGAACAGGCTCTTGTCCTATCAGGTAGCAGGAGCTGCTTGGGAGTTTTGCAGGTGCCTTCCCTGGGGTCTCCCAGTGTGACCATGCATACTGGTGTCCCATGTCCCCATCACAGATGTACTAGGGCTGCTCTCCAGGCAGCCCAGGGCCAAAAGTTTATTTCTTTGTATGAGCAGTGGTGTGACCAGCAGGACCAGGGCAGTGAATGTCGCCCTGTGATTGGCTCTGGTGAAGCCACACCTCAAATGCTATGTTCAGTTTTGGGCCCCACAGTTCAGGAAAGACGTTGAGGTGCTGGAGCAAGTCCAGAGAAGGCCAGTGAAGCTGCTGAAGGGTCTGGAACACAAGTCGCATGAGGAGCTGCTAATGGAGCTGGAGTTATTTAGCCTGAAGAGGGGAGGCTCAGGAGACCCCTTTGGTTTCTGTAACTACTTGAAAAGAGACTGTAGGCAAGTGGAGATTGTTCTCTTCCCCCAAGTGAGTGATAGTAAAAGAGGAAATAGTCTCTGGATGTTGCACCAGAGGAGGTTTAGTTTGGATATTAGGAGAAATGTCTTCACTGGAGGAGTGGTCAGACACTGGAACAGGCTGCCCAGGGAAATGGTGGAATCAACATCCCTGGAAGTGTTCAAAAGGACATGTGGAAGTGTTCAAATGGACATTGTGGATGTGGCACTTGAGGAGTCAGTTTAGGGGTGAAATGATGATGCCAGATTAATCACTGGGCTCCATGACCTTAGAGGTCTTTTACAACCTTAATGATTTGAAGAGAAATGAGGATAAGAGGGAGACAGAGGGAAATGAGGCAGTGAGGGAGCAGGGTGGGAAGGCACTGGCACCATCAATCAGATGCTGTGTGTGGAGGGAGGTCAGGGTGGGAGGGGCAGCAGCAGCTGCACAGCAAAGCCTGCATAGGCAATTTGACTTTGCTTTCCCAATAAGCACCTCCTAGTCCCAGTTTTGATGGACAGGCTGTCAGTGTGGCACAGTGATTGTTTATCTGGCTGAAGGTGAAGGAAGCTGCAGGCCCTGGCATGGAACTGCAGTGCAGCCTTGAAGCTGCCCATGGTTTGTCCGCTGCCTGCTCCAGCTCCAGGGATCCCCTGTGCTGCACATAGTTCTTTCTTATCATTTGTGCTTATCTGTGTAAAAGTCCAGCACGTATGAGAACACCACGAGATTTCCAAATACCTACGTGCTTTGCAACTACCAGAGAAATCAGTGTATAGCTACATGTGCTACATACTTTCACATACTTTTTAAGACCAAGGTAATGATAAGCATGCCTCAGTAAGAACATGATAGAGCAAAATCAGATATAAAGACGAGGAGATGAGAGTTTAGCTTAGTCTACAGCAAATAGATATTAATAGCCTTTTACAAATTACATAGCTTCATATTAAAATAAATTTTCCTCACTCCCTCTGGCATTTAGGCAATGACAGAAATTTATTTTTCTATATTAATAATTTCTGTAACAACATCACGCTGCTTTCTTCATACAGTATGCTGACAATTGCAGTTGCTCAATAACAAAGCAATACTGGAGAATTAAAAAAAAAATGTACAGAAAGTTATTTTCCACATGCTAAAAGCTGAGGCTTCCTCTCCGAATAATGAATTCAGAAGATTTGCCTTTCTATGTTTTTCATAACTTCTATGTAACTCCAAAAAGAGAACAAAGAGGACAGTTTTCACAGTCCATCTCAGAAGTCACCTTGGTGCTTATCTAGTATCTCATTTTGCTCATCAAAGCCTCTTACAGGGGCATTTGGTTGCCTTTCTTTCCTTGCTGGATCTTGTCTGTCCTTTCACTGCTGCTGAAATTGCACAATATAAGTGTTTCACCTAAATCCCAGAATAAAGTGGCATAAATAGGTCCTTAAAAGAACCTTAAAAGAAAGAAGAGATGGTACCCTTGGGTGTAGATGTCTTAAGATTTCTTAAGTCAATACCCCAAAACATCCATTGAGAGTAAATGAACAAACCAATAACTTAAAAATCTGTCTCATAAAAATTAGGCATATTTTGCATATATGTGGGAGAGGCAGTCAGGGACAAGCAACAGGAAAGCAACTTACCCCACAGAAGCACCAAGAACATTTTAAGGCAGCTGTAAATCTGATCACTGCTCCATAGAAAGAGAAGTGTCCGTTCATCCAAGATGGATATAGCAGACATGAAGAATTGCCTTTATTTCCCTATGGTACCTTAAATATTTCCCTGCCAGTGAGTGGGACCCACATGTATAAAATATTCTCAGAGCAGCCCACATGACTTCTCAGTTTTCTATATGGCTTATTGCAAAGTCTGTGCAAGTATTGTGGTCCAGATTTTGCATTGTTGCGGCAGGGGAATTTCTTAACATTATTATTGTTTTGTTCTTAAGAGATACAGACTATTTCAGTATTTACAGAGTATTTAAGCATCGTTTTCCAGGCCCTGCTGAAAGTTTGTAAAGAACCATAATCTGCCTCAGGAGATATTTCCCCCTGTAGAGTACTCTGCCCCAGACCTTCTAGTTAAAAAACACAAAACAGACCAACCCAAACCTGAAACTAAGAGTTCCAGCCCAGTATCTTTCTGAAAAGAGATTGAAGTGTCTCATTCATGATGGGCACCTGCTTGCTCAACTAATGCAGAGGCTGCGCCAAAGCAAATCAACTTGCTGTGTGTTGGCAGCAAGGCACCAGGGGGAACCATGAGTACCTGTGGACAGGTGTGGTCAACCCCTCTGCTCCTGACAGCAGATACCAAGCTGCAGTGGCTTATTCTTGGCCCTTTTCACAAGCACTACATTGTAAGAAAGGAAACTGATTCTTTTTTACCAGTGTTTAAAATCTCCATGCCATTTCTTGTGGCAGTCAATGTCAGTGCTTTAGCATTACAGGAAAATAAATAAATAAATGAATATATATATGTGTGTATATATATATGTATGTATGTATGTATGTATGTATGTATATATATAAAGCATTCATATTTAGCATTATGGGGAAGATAAAAAAATGGAAGAGACGTACCTGAACCAGAGATCCCATAGCATATTGGGAGAAACTATTGGCATCAGTAATTTGGATGTGGGAGGAATTATAGGAGGCCTTCGAATCCCACCCTTTAAGAGTCCAGACTCCTGATTTAGTCCTGTTTCCATTCGTGCCAGCAGAACTTTATTGAAGAATTTTATTGAGGAGTAAAGCTAGAAAAAGGCAAAAAACAGAACATGTGTTTTGGGTTGGTTTGTTTGGAGGTTTTTTTGGCACAAGGAGAAATGAGGTATGTTGAAGTTGAGAGGACAGACACAGGTGGTGTAGGGAAAGTGGAAAGGGAACCATTTTTACCTGGTGCTCACAGATCAAGAAGGCTGAAATATTGGGGTGTACAAACAAATGGTGATACTTAAACACAACACATCAGCAAGCTCTGCAAGTCACTGCCATTGCCCTTGAACAGCAAAAGGAGAAACAGGTTCAAAAATAAATTGTCAGACAGATGGACTGTAGAGCATAAAGACAGAGATAGCAGCTACTGCTCAGGTGGTCTGTAAGCCTTAGGAGGAAACTTGAAATACCAGTGGAAATTTTATTTTATACCTCACACTGGTTTTATCTTTTTTTTTTCTTCTTCTATGGGTGGGCTACTTCCACAGTCAGACACAGACTACTGGGCTTGATGCACATCTGATGTGAGCTCTTTCCAACAAGTCTTGAGAGAGTCAAAATATGTGTATATTATAGATACTAATAATACAAGTATTCAAAGAATCACAGAGTGAGTCAGGTTGCAGGGTCCAACCTCCCTGCTCCAACAGGGTTATTCTAAAGCACATGGTACAGGATTGTGTCCAGATGGTTCATGAATATCTCCAGTGAGGGAGGCTCCACAACTGCTCCGGACAACCTGTCCCAGTGCTTGCTCACCCACACAGCGAAAAAGTTCTTCCTCACATCCAGGTGGAACTTCCTGTACTTCAGATCCTGACATTCATGAGGTCCTCTCTCAGTTGTCTCTTCTCAAGGCTGGACAGCCCAAGTTCCCTCAGCCTTTCCTCATAAGAGAGGTGCTTCAGTCCTTTACTCATCTTTGTTGCCCTCCTCCAGAACCACTCCAGGAGCTCCATGTCTCTCTTGTCCTGAATAGCCCAGAAATGGACACAGCACTCCAGATGTGGCCTCACCAGAGCTGAGTAGAGGGGCAGGATGATTTCACTTGATCTGGGGGCAGTGTTATTTATTCCTAATGCTCCCTAGGATCTCATTGTCCTTCTTGGCCCCAAGGGCACACTACTGGTTCATGGACAGCTTGTTGTCCACAGCTTGTTGTTCCCAGGTCCTTCACCTCAGAGCTGCTTTCCAGCAGGTCAGCCCCCACATTTGTTGAATTTCAGAAGGTTCCTCTCTGCCCCATCTCTCCACCCTGTCGAGATCCCTCTGAAAGGCTGCACAGCCCTCTAGGGTATCAGCCACTCCTCCCACCTTTGTGTCATCAGGGAACTTGTTGAACTGCACCTTCATCCGAGTCATTGATTAACAAGTTAAACAATACTGGGCTCAGTATTGAATCTTGGGGGACACCGCAAGTGACAGGCCTCCTGGACCCTGTGCCACTGATGATAATATTTATTAGTAAGTACAGTATTAGACTACAGTATATAGTAGGCTTGGTATAGTCTGTGGTAGGTCTGGCTCCTTTCCCAAATGGGCCAGAGGTGTTCGGATGCAGTTTCCATCTGATTCCATCTCAGAGCAAGGCATCTCAGGCAGGTGTCTTTATGTAAAACCAAATGCCCATAACCAAATGTCCCTTGAACTTCTTCAAGAACACATCAGCTCTTGAATACTCAGATACTGCTCAAATTTCAGTGTATGTAACATGTAATGAGAAAGGTACCCCAGAGAGAGCTCAAGCACTATTTTCCTTCCTGCATGGCAGATGGAGTTGTGTGTTCTGCATGAGCCGTAGGCCATGTCACAGCTTGCAGAGGGTGTCCAAGCATCTTGTTGTCACAGCAATGAAGTGTGACTTTGGAGAGCTTCAGGCCAAAGGTTACCAAACCTCTCTTCCAGACACCAGTATCACCAGTGTCCTTGACCAGTGTGAACTGAATCCTTACTACCTAACTCAAACTCAGCTAGCAGACAGCACATTCTTTGCACTGACCCACCTGGGTGACAAGCTGGGCATCACTGGAGGAACCCCAGCACATACAAGTGTCAGCTTGCTGTGTGACCCAGCAGCTGCCTTCTCTGTCTGTGCTCTGGTGCTCTCCTCTCCTGTGCCAGCTTCACTTCCTGCAGACCATGGAGGCCAGTGAGACTGAGGCATCAGAAGCAGAGGCTTAAGGATCCCTGTGCTGCCCACAGGTAGCCAGTGCAGGCACATTGGTGCACACACAGACAGGCCAGAGGCTTCCTGGTGAAGCTCACACCAGTCCTCTGCACTGACATGTGTAGTCACACACTGAGAGAGATCCTTGGGATAAGGACAGGCAAGGGCCTCCTGTTGTAACAGGATGGGGAAATCCTGTGTGCGTTTCCTGCCACCCCATTTTCCCCCCCTCGTGGTTGCTCCTCTTGTGCTCGTCACAACTTGGTCTTTGTTTCAGCTGCCTGGGTATCCACTTTGGCTTTCTGTTTGTCCCTGAGTGTGAAGCAAGGGTTGCCTTTGGAGGTTTTTTCTTCTTTTGATAAAATGTCTGGACAACGTGAATCTGTTTCTGGCCAGTTACTCCAAGTACTACAGTCTCACAAAGGGTAACATGTCAGGGCCTGAAGCAGCAGGGATAGTGGAAGAGAAAGGGCAGTCTCTACATCTTGGCGTATCCTTCTGCAAAATTGGCAACATTAACCCAGCATCAACAGACCTGTGGAGCAAAGTTTCCATTTTCTACTCATTCTGGCCATGTCTGAGCTTCTCAGCACCCATCCTTAACACAGAACAAACCCCCCCTCGCCACCCTCACAGAAACCAAAACCTCTCGGCCTCAGCTGCTGGCTCCGTGCCCACTTGCTCCTGGGGGCTCCCCATGCTGGGGAGCAACACCCTGGGACACACATGCACACACATGCAGCTCAGGCTCAGTTCTATTCACAAAATAAGAGTTTTACTAAGTTTCTGTGAAGGAAGGCAGACAAATTTCAGTCTCTTCCTATGCCTGCTTCTGCCTGCAGTCAGAGAGCTGTAAATCCCACTGATTTTAATGCACAGTACCTGGCCAAGCAAGAACCATGTGCACCCAGGGAGGTGTAGGGCTGTCAGTGCTCTGGAAAGGTGCAGGGCCACATGCAGCAGCTGTGGATGGTCAGCCTGACTTCAGCTGCTGCTCTTGGCTTGCTGCTGCCACTGGCAAGTCAGGCAGGGCTGTGGTTTGGTTTTCTCAACATCACAGCATGCTCCATTTTCAGCCATGGGAGACAGTGAAATAGTCTTGAAATACCAGAAATAAGATAATTACTTAACCATGTAGCAGAAAAACTGGATCTAGAAGCATATGACCATAAAGCCAATAGACTGCACTAGTGATTCCTTCCAAACAGCAGAGCAAAAATCTTTTTGTTTTGCTACTGAGCTGCTCATAACCATGTTTTTAGCAATACTACAGATTGCAGTTAAGTGGTTTTTGCTTGTGTCTGTGGCACTAATCTCAGTCTTTGTCCCGCTCCAGTTAATAGGCTGCATTATTGGCAGACAAGGCAGTAAGATAAATGAAATCAGGCAGATGTCAGGAGCGCAGATCAAGATTGCTAATGCCACAGAAGGCTCCGCAGAACGACAAGTAACAATCACAGGATCCCCTGCAAACATCAGCTTAGCACAGTACCTCATTAATGCAAGGTAAGTTGGCTTTGTAAGTGATCATGCTTCTGCGAGATTGCTCTGTGTGCTCTCCAGCAAATGTCTGTTCTGGGTAGATCCAGAAAGTTGCTTTGCAGTGTCCATTTTGCAAAGTATTTCTCAATTCCTAATGGTTTGTAAAGCCTGTATCATTAGAACCTGTGTTTGCTGTTGGTTTATATGGAAAGGAACTTAATCCAGTGCGATTCCAGGTACATGTTGAATGACAAAAGCTGCAAAATCTGAATACTAATTTAGCATCCACCTAAAATATCAGTGGATAAATTAAATGAAATTACAATCATAAATTGTTTAGAGGAAAATACTTTTCACAGACCCATTTTACTGTCCTGAATGGCAAATATAGTGAAACAGATTGCAAAATAGATTTAATTTACCAAGTGGAAATTGCCACTCAGAGTTGATAAACTGACATTAGGTTGCTGAAGAGGCACAGGATTTACTTCTTCAGAGACAGCACCACAAATCTGTAAGAAGCATTCCCTAACAAGACAGGGCGAGACTATCTGCTTCTCCACTTCCTGGTCCCAGAATTAATGAAAGCACTGGCTGTTTAACTAAGCCATGGTGATGGCTTAAGTCTCTTAACAGTTTTTATATGATTATTTAGAAAAATATTAAAATGTATCCCACTTTTATTTGCAATTATGTGGAGAAGAAAGTGCAATGGATATAGTGCTGTCTCATAGATCTACTTGTAAATGCTGTACTGAGGCAAATATATGGTGGGGGAGGGGGAGTAGCTATGTATTTTATGGAGCTTTTTTTCTTTTATTTTCTTCCCCTGCCCTCCCCCCACCCTCCCCCCCAAAAAATACTGTGATGTGAATCAAGCTTTGTGTTTAACTATGTTTGCTGTTAAGGTAGTACAAAGTATGTGATTTATGTGGGAGCTGCAGACACAGCAGGTCTACAACTTCCTGTAGGTCCAGCCTCCTCTTCATCCCAGTTTTGTAGAGCACCACTGCAATGGCTGGAGTGGAGGAATGGGATGTTTGTACAGCTCTGTGTTATATCAGAGAAAAATACTGCTTTTTATAATTTAGTCTGAAAGCAGCTTCCTAGGGAAAGATATATATAGGGGTGGCACTGTGAAAACTAAGATAAACCATTTCCAGAATCTTAAAGCAACCTACAGATCTTTTGATTTATATTCTTTGTAGCAAATATAAGTCACTTCCGTAAGCCCTGTAATCAAATAAAAATGTGTTCCCTCCTTTAACCCTTAAGGATATGTTCTTCTCTTGGTGTTCAGGGATTCCCCACACATCGAGACGAGAATAGACCCCTTCATTATTAGTTGCACAAACACCATATGGCATGCATCTGGATCTCGGAAGATAACAATTTAGGATCTTGAAGACAGCTAAAGCATGCAAATAAAATAATGCACTTATTAATGGAGTTGCAGTGAGCTGCTCACCAGAGACAGAAACTCTAGTGAACAAAACTGTTTGACTCACTTTAGAAAAGTCTGTGAACTCTCACACTTCTGTTGATTACTGTTTAATAATTCTTGTGGTGGAATGGGATCTATATGAGGTCTTCTTTTAACATACTTTCGCAAAGAAGAAAACTCCTCAGCAGTCATATACCACGGATCTCTATCTGTACCCTGTAAAATCAGAAACAAAGTATTTTGTTCCTGTTAAATTTCTAGATAGAAGTCATTTGTTACCATCATCTACAATAAACCATCATATACTATTATGTACAATGCGTTGGAACTGTATTTAGATGAAGTGAGTTCATTTGTAAATGAAGACTCTTAAAGTAATGTGTAATAAATTAAGTTGTAAGGTAACATAGGCAATTAAGGTGGCTTTTTCATTTTAAAAAGTGACACTGTTCCAGACGTCTCCTTTCACATGAGACAATGCTATCCAGCCAGGTGCCACCACAGCAGCAGTGCGAGTTCAGTCGCACTGGAGGAAGACAGAGAAGCTGTGAGGCAGGTGGGAGATTTGCTCTAGTGAGGTTTAGGTGCTGGGGCAGGACAGAGGTGCAGAGCCAGGCTGCTGCTGCTGCTGCTGCTGCTGCCTCTGTGTGCTGGGAGCTACCTCCTAAACCTGCCACAAGTGATGCCTCTCTTTTAAAGATGGTGGCACAAAACAGCTTTGGGGAAGAGACGAGTACAGCACCTAGACCACCCAAAGTGCAGTCTGGTATGTGAAAATAATAATTATAAGAAATAACAACCGTATAAGCATTCAGCATAAGGTAGATCTTTTTCTCCCCTACAAGATCTATTGTTCATGGGACTCATTTTCCAGGGCCAATATTTCTGCATAAACCAATGTCTTTCAACAACATAAGATGTAAAAAACCGAAATTATCTATTCTGAAACATACTGTGTGTGTCTTTAAGCTATCCTCCAACCAAAGTTGCTATCTATAGAATAATTTATCGGCTTGCTTTAAGAATTTTATTGCAATCTGGTGTTGGATATGTACATAGTATATTCTAAATTATAGATACATAAATATATTGATATAATATCAAGACAGAGATTTAAATCTTTCTAAAGTATTGGTTTGATTCTGTATTGCTTACCTGAGCGTTGGCCTCTGTACGAATAGAGCGTGTCTTAGCTTGTTTGCAGTAGAAATGTCTTTTTACCTGTAAAGCCTTCTGCCTCTTTAACTGGTCTCCACTGTAGTAAGTAGATTTTCATTACCCAATTTCATCTTCTTGCTTTTATTAAGATTGAACTGCAGTTTAGTTTTCCTGTATAATATCTGACTTTGGATTATAAATGAACTTAGCCAGCAGCACTTGCTCCCTGTTGAAGGGCAGTTTTCTGAAGGTATTTTTTTACAAGAGAATCATTCACAGACCCAACAGGACTGCCAAAGCCCCACGTGCTCTGTTATCTTCACCAGTTTCAGGTAATGCAGGATGTGGCCTTCAGTGTATGTATTCAGAAGGTGCAGGCCTGCAAAGGGACAGTGTAAAATTGTCACTGTGAAATTTTGTATGAAGGCTGCCTCGCCCACTTTCACATGCAATGTTGTTGCATCCACAGTTGGTTCAGGAAACTGCCACTGCCATGGCACAGCTGATAGCTAACCTGATAAACTCCAGCCATATGTGTTACCACCAGTAATAAATGGGAAACAGGGCAAATTACTGCTACAGTCATACCTGTGAGAGTAAACCAGAGAGAGGGGGTTGGAATGGCTGCTACCAACACCAGCATTTTGGCCTGTGGGATCTGTTCTCCCTGCTGGTGCAGGAAAAAGCTTAGGCTCAAACACCACCCCCCTCCATATCAGTAAGGATTTTTTTGTTTTTGTTAAATGCACAGTAGACAAATTTGGAATCACTGAAACACTGAGTCCTGCACTACCTTTCTATGGGCCTCCCTCCCAGAATAATACTGAGTAATACTAAAAAATCCACCTGTATAAACTGAGTTTTTCAAAACATACTAAGGTATCACATGTAGTTCCTACACCCCTAAGTCGAGGATGCACAGTGGAGTTGGAGTCTCTGATTCAGTGGTCTTGACATAAACCCCTCTGTGTGATGGCGAGTAGCATGGCCAACAGCACAAGGGTGCTCTTCTCTCTGCTTAGAAAAGCTAGGAGGGGGCAGATAAAGACTTTGGACTAGGAAAATCAAAACTTCACCTCCCTCAAAGGAGTCTGAATTTCATGCACTCGCCTTCCTTCCCTTCCAGCTCCTCACAGAAGATGCACTCCTTCCAGCTTCCCAACAAAAGGTGCTGAGGTGTTTATGCTCCTCTTTGTGGAGAAGAGAGGAGCTCGGTGCTCAAGCATTTCCCTCTCTCCTCCACACTCCTCTCCCCAGCTCAGACCCACTTCAGGTGTCCTTCAGACTTGCCATCAGCAGCAGTGCTTTGGGAAGCTCTAGTCCAGTGTCCCCATTCCCTACATAGTGCTGGTTGATCCTTGCATCCTTGCACAAGGCGGGCAGTGCGCTGGTCATTGCCTTTCTCTGGAGCTGTTACTGTCAAAATTGTGTCTAAGGTGAGAAAAAGAGAGGTTTTTCCAAGCCCTGTGTAGGGTGACCATGTTTCTTTCCCAGCCTGCAGCCTGGCTACAGTTCTCTCCAAGCCTGCTCACCCAGTCCCCAACAGGGACCAGCACAAACCCTGTGCTGGGAAGCCTTCCTGGGTCTGATGGGGTGTGGTAAGAAAGCACCAAGTCCTCTGCATGGCCAGCCAGCAGCTTGCTGGCACTTCACTCTGGAAGCAAGGAGCTGCTACAGCTCCTCAGCTCACCTCAGGAGAAAGCCCAGGAGTCTGACAAGTTAGTGATTGCCAAAAAGACAACCCCAAACTTAGTAGGAATACACATGTAACTGTAGCTAGCAAAGGTTTTCTAACCCATAGTGCTATTTCTATGCTAGGCTGCCATAGCTCCCAGCTGGTCACCTGCAAAAAGCATCCTGAAATCAGTATTTGTGTTATTTGCCAAACCCAAAAGCCAGTGCACAAGCTGCAGCAAGCAAATGGGCAAAGGGCTGATTTATTTTATTTGACATACAAAGAAAACAGTGTGTCCTTGGAATTACTGTATTTTAATGTCTGAAAATGTACAGAAAAGCAGGAGTACGTGGGCCAAACTCATCTTGCCTGCTGATGGGTAGAGTTAGATTAAAGTGAAGGTGGTTTGATTCCTACACTCTCCCAAGAGCCCATCACTGCCCTGGGCTCAGAGGTTGGGTCAGTCTCGAAGTTCCTGGTGCTGGCGGGGTCTGTCTGAGGATGTGTCTGTTGTATCCATGTAGTACCTTGTCTGTCAGCTGGAAAGCTTTGTCATGTTCACTGTAACCACTGCATAAGCTCAGGAAGGATACCACTGCTGTGCAAGCCAGGGTGTTCTTCAGTGTTCCTTTTTACTAATTTACTTATAATTAGATTGCATAAATATTTTGTTGTGATATTTTAAAAAAGTCTGGGGAAAGTACAAACCAAAGTGAACACACTGGCTAATCTGGTTTGTTTTATATGAAAAATGCACATTGACCTCACAGTGAATGAAATGAAAAACTAACTCACTTAAAAAACAAAAAAACCAAAACAACCAAAACTTTATGCCTTAAATGGAAGCAGCAAATTGTTGCTCAGTCTCCTCTCATCCTAGCAAAATGACAAAGGATACTATTTATGTCACAAAACTGACAAATTGAAAAAAATTACCAAAACCCCCCGCGTCCCCCTTTCAGAAATACCCTAATTTTGAAAAGCAAAATTCACCATGTCAGTGCTGGGGAGTAAACTTCATAGTTATTTTGTTTTCTTTTAAGTTTCGTTTTTTCCATCTTTTTGCCATTACCTGCATTCCTTAGATTTTTTTTTTCATATGTAAAATGAACTAGCAACACCCCCATACCCTCTTCCTTTTTCTTTTTTTTTCTGTTCTGAAAGAACTTTAGAGTCTCAGTAATATTTTCCCCATCAAATCATGGAAAACCCTTTTGTTATTTCTCTTCTTTAACACATAACATGTTCCTCCTTTGACCCTCATTTTCCCTTTTTTTCTCTCTCTCCCCCTTCTCCCTCCCACTCGTCTGTCCCCCTCGTCCACCGATCTAATCCTGGATCCTGCCCTTTCGTGGTTGCTGTCCTTCCCTCTCTCCTTCCCTCCTTCCTCCTCCTCCTCCTTCTCCCGGCCCCACCGCCCTGGCTGAACCCTCCCAACCTGTTTGTTCCTCTTCCTCTCTTCGTTTGCAGCTTAGAGATGGCTAAAGTCAGCACCCAGACCGCTTCCGTCACGACCCCTGTTGACCTCAACATGAACCTCTCTCAGTCTGCCACCCCTACCTCCACCCCCACCTCCATGGCCGTGCTGGCGGCCGCCTCCGCCGCTACCGTCAGTACCCCCCCTCCCCTACCAACTCTGCCAACCACCCACTATGCCGTTCCTGTCTCCAGTCTGCTTGGCATGAAAACTGTCCCACTCCTGGCACTAAATGCCTCGGCCGCTGCGGGGGCCACGGGGAGTTTGTCCGCTTACACTGCCAAAATTCCTTCGACGAGCGGGGTTAAGAAATCTGACCGCCAGAAGTTTGCTCCATATTGAAGGGATGAGACACAATGCAAGCTTTGCCAGCTCTGCCAAGAGTCTGTGGTAGATCCTAGTTATCAAGGAAACAATACGGCATCTTTTATTTTCTGTTCAATTGCTAGTGTTAACTGTTGCCAACTCAAAGTCGTCTTCCGCTCTCCATAACACCTAACACCAGGCACCACCTACCAACTAGTTCCAACAGCCAGCAGGTGCCAGCCCGGGCTCTTTCTCCCCAGACACAGGCTCAGCCAGGGCTGGCCCTCGGCAGCCCCACAGCAAGGTAGGGTTGCCCCCGGCCCAGCAAGGGAGATACAGTGAAGAGAAGGAAAAATGTAAATGAGGCAAAATGGTGATAGCTGGGTCCTGCTCCAGCATAAAAATACACTTATATCCATTTGCAGGTATCCCTCCAACTGCAGAACAGTTCCTTACGGCAAACTGGCATCTTTGATGTATTTTTTCTATTGCTAGAATGTGCAAATCTGGCACTTCTGGTGATCACTAGTGCCCCTGCAATGCCCTGTGAAGTGCTGCTGGCTCTCTCAGTCATTCTGCTGCTCGCAGAGGGCCTGGAGACCCCCATTTCCCTGTCCCAAAATCTGCCTATGCCTAGGAGTTGGAGGTTAGGAGGTACCAACTTCAGGTACTTCTGCATACAAGGAATCCTTCTGGTCTGAGAAAAACTGCTAAATTAAAATGACTAAAACAGTAAGGAGAAAACATCAGGCACCTGTGCCTTTCCATGTGATTCTTTTAAAGGGCACAACCATTTTTCTGTGCTTTGGAAAAACATAATTTTAAGAACTCTGCTTTAGGGGGAGAGGGAGAGACAGAGAAGAGTGCAGGCTCCTCCTTTTCACTCAGATGTTTTAAATATACCAACACAGTACTTATTTCTGTAAGTACTTCAGAGCAAGTACAAACCAGATGCCATCACTATCTGATAGTTGCTCTCATGTATGTTTTATTCAGCCAAAATGACAATTTTTTATTAGGTTTCTGCACAAAATACATCCCTGTTTAACTCGCTACTAATCATGCAGTCAGGTTGTATGGTAATCATGAAAAACATGCAGCATTTTAGAGGTCATTCAAAGGCTGCTGCCTGGACAGATCCCATCCCTTTACCAAGCACTTCAGGATGTTCAGATTAATGAAAACGAGACAGGTAATATCAGCCAAAGCCAAGAGAGCTGGGGAATGGAGTGGCTGGTTGCCAGCTGTTGGAACTAGTTCTTAACTGCATTTTATGTTTGTCCATCCACCTTCTTTTTAATTTCTGTTGCATAACTCAGTAATGCAATATTGTTTTCCTCACCGCTTCCAAATCCAGTCCCATTAGCCTGCCATGTTCATCCACTCTGCACTCCTTGGACACAAAGCTTTAACAATTGAACTGTATTCAGTGCATTTTAATATAAACTAAAAACACAATGCAAATGCAATACTTTTTAAAACATGGTATTTCAAAGTGTGTCATTGTAGAGGGCTAAGTACTCTTTCAGTATTTTGTGTCATTGCTGTATTCTGTGGGCTTTTCTTCACCTTAGCACCTTTGCACTAAGTTTTGTCACTGTAACCATTGTAGAACTGCCATTGTTACAATTTGCACTTATCCAAATAGGGTTTTTGGTTGGTTTTGTTGGTTTTTTTTTGTTTTGTTTTGTGGAGTTTTTTGTTTGTTTGTGGCTTCCTTTTTTTCTTTTTTTTTTCTTTTTTTCTTTTTTTTGGTTGCATATAATGAAGGAAAAACTGGGAATAATGTCAAGATACAACAGCTATTTAAAAGCTCTAGAAAACTGCTGTAAAATTGTTCTGGACTATTGTAACTGTTTCAATAATTGACATTTTAAAAAAAAATCCACCAACCTCTGTGTGAGAAAACTTGCCTGCACTGAAATGCTGTTCTATGCTGGTTGTACTCAAGTGGTACTTTTTTAATAGTGAGAAGATTTTTTTTTCTTTTTTTTTGCCTTTTTTTTTTTCTTTTCTTTTCCTCGTTTTTGTTCCTACATTTTAGGCTGTCTTCAGAAGTTACTGGCCTGGGGGCTCTGTAATGTATCTCATCATGCCCTAGTGCATTAGCCACCAGACAGGACTTTTCCAAAGCCCCATGAGACAATGCTTTCTATGGACTAATCTACAGAGGAGTTTCTGCCATTTCTAACTTTCTTATTATTCTGAGACATCAAAAGAAAACACTTCCTTTACTCTTTAAGCAACTGTGCTTCCTAACTCTTGTGTTGCTTTCATTACTGTTCCAGTTTTAACACTGTTGTGGCTCATAACATAAAGCAAAGACAAGTTATTTTTGGGGGTTAATTTTCATTGATGTTCATGCTTTGGCTAATCTGTATAAAAGCATGGGCTGTTAGTGTTCTAAACCACTGTATTCAGCTAGAGACTCGACAGTAAGTTAAATGAGACGTTTTTATAAATAAATTTTTTTCCTGATTAAAAACCAAAAAAAGACGTGGTAGCTTTGTGCATACAACTGTTGTGTTGTTTAAACTTTGTTCTTTGTAACCGAGTTGCTAACTTGTGATTGAAGAAGCACTATTTTATGGATTGTCAAACTAAGATCACAGACAAATTGCTTGTTTTCAATTAATGATTAAAGGTTTCATATCATCACGCTTAAGGTCCCAGTGCTCATTGGGAAAGTGTAACACCTGTGCAAGACTGGCAACCTTAGTAAAGATGTTAGCCCATTGTCAGGGATGATGAGTCTCTTCAGGACTTGAGGGAGCCAGATGGTGCAATTAGTAGAGTAAGCAGTATTTCTACAAAACTTTATTTGGTTTTTAATGAAGCTGCTCGTTGAGAACTTCTCACACTGCATAGAAAAGACAAATTTGGTTTCATGTTACAAGCAGCCACTGATTTTTATCTCTGGTCTTTTCCCAGACTGATCTATAGAACAGATACTGGGGAAAGAAAAACAGGAACAAAAGAATGAACTTGGATGCTGAGTACTGTATTTCTAAGGCCCTTTGTACTTGCCCATTCCCAGCAGCACTGCCCAGTGGTGAGGCTTCTAGTCAGCACCTTCCACCCTGCCAGGAGCCAGCCAGCAGCAGGGAGGAGCATGGCAATGTGCAGTAGGAGGGGGAATGGAAAGCTCAGCCAGCCCAGGAGCTGTCTCGTCCTGCCCTGACACTCTGCTCCAGCTGTTCAAACCCTCCTTTGGATCTGCTGAAGCACTGCAGTCACAGCCTCGAGTTCTCTCTTTATACACAAGCAAAAGAAAGGGGCTAGCCCCGAGCATTACAGCACCCTTGGCTGTGTTCTGGCTCTCAGGGCACTGGCAGTACTGTCACAGGTACTGCTCTGGCCTCATGAGGAAGCCGCTTTCTGGCAGTGCAGGAGTGTAGCATCCTTAATGACACAAGACTGATAGTACAACCTTCACCTCCCTACTCTGTTAGAAGACTCTACCTGCCTTCAGGGATTAGCCTGGGGTCCTGCTTCCCCTCCCTGAGCTTTTGGGGCATGCCACGATTATTCTCCATGGTCTCCAGGATACAGACAGCTCTCCAGTCTGAGCCTGGAACTAGGACATGACCAGGACGTGCATGCAGACTTGGAGACCTGTAGAAATCAACAGCTTTCTCAATACAGATGCAGCCACAGAACAACCCCTGATGATGAAGGGTGCCAAGGGGCATTACAGAACAGCTCAGTGCACCCCAGCACCCAGGAGGCTTTACCCAATGTTGACAATTAGCTATTCCAACCCTTAGAAAAACTACAGGCTCTAATACTAATTTGATAAAATTCTGCATTATTATTACTTAAAATATATTTTTATTACTTAAAATGTATTTAACCTCTCATTCTTGAATGGAGAGATGAAGCTGCTTTCACAGCAGAGACCTTAATAAGTCTTCATTTCTTCAACAGCAAAAGCTATTTCTGTGGCTAGCCTAGCTACTGTAAATGAAAAGAAAAAGAAAAAGAACATTATTGCAGCTCAACACTAAGTAGGTCAAAGCTTTGCTCTCCCAGTAAAGCTGCCAGGCAAAGGGCAGCAGCAGCTCTGGGGTGTATAGTATCTTTCACATTTATAATTCGCGTGTGCCTTGCAGGATTAAAAGATTTAAACAAAGTAGTGCAGGGGCACATTTGTGTGAGGAATGAGGAGAGGTAAAATAAAGACACATGGACAAAGAAGGAAGTCTTCTGAGAGGGTTTTTGCAAAAATACAGGCAGAAATGTGATAAAATCTAAGCTTATTTTAATTTCATTATTTTAGTTGGAAAATATTTCTGAATGGCAAGAGAAAGCTCCTAATAGCTTTACTATACAAAACAGACAAACAAAAGACAAGGTGGTAAAGAAAAAAAGAAAAAAAAAAAGGGTAAAGAATAATAGCAACCGAGACAGAAAAGTAAACCACTCATGCCCAAAGGTAGATAAGAGGAAGCATGTACTCGCTGTGAAAAGGTCACTGCCCACACAAATGTGCATTTCCAGATGAAAGACAGCACAAGTTCTGCAGCTTTTGCGTCATTGAATTGGAATTAGGTTTCTGGAAACATCTCAAATGAATTCAAGCAGCTCTGTTGTGTTTCTCAAAAGAAAAGACATTGACAGCATGAATGCTGGCTGAAACCAGAAGGAAAATAAACAAACAAAGTTAGTCCTCTGCTAATACACAGAGTGCTTTCTGTTCTCCAGCATAGCCAGAGGGCATCTGTGGGCTCCAAGGTTCACATTTGTGCCAGTCAAGCTCCTAGGAAGCAGCACAGTCTCAATGGTGCCATAAACAGAGGCACCTGGGAAGTGCCTCAGCCTCAGAAGGCTGCACAGGCAAGGTGCTGTTTGTCAAATTTCACAAGACAGTCTGAAAATCCAACTTCTTCCACAGCCTTAATATCAGCTGAATGTATTTCAGCACAGTTTGTATTCTTGGGACAGGACCTTCCCCTTCTGGAGGGAGTGTCATGATTATCTAAAAGTCACAATGCTCACTGATCCAGTGGTTCAACAGTGGCACAGCTTCTGCAGGGAAGACTGCAGGTCAGGCTGCTCAACTGAAGTGACACAAGAGTGTGTGTTCAAAGGACAGCATCGAAAGGAGGGATTTGAACAGAGAACTCTTCTATCCTCTGTAACTTCTGCAGCAACCAATGGTGCAAGGCATTACTACCTCCACTGTATTTTTGGAAGAAAGACCTGTTTTAGATGTCTACACAAAGGAACTGCTCACATTTGTTTTCCTGGCTGTTGGGCCAGGATAATTCTAACTGAACTGATGAACAGAAGACAAATGAAGGCAGACACTGAAAAACTGCTTCACACCTGAAATTTCCATCTCTTGGCCTGAGCAACACTTTCTAGGGATGTAAGTACACACTGCCCTTCTTGGCACTGAGGTGTACTTAATTCCTTGGTTCCAGGAAGGAATGCAGTACTGTTGATTAAATCAGTTTCTGCATCAATGCAGAAAGACTGGCACATCTTATGACACGTGTCTTACAACAGTAACTGAAATTAGAGTCAAAGTCATTTGATGGTACCTTCATGCAGGCTGAATGTCTGATTTTCTAGGGCAACCTTTATGGATTATAAGAAAAAAGTATTTTTAAGTGCTGAGAATATTTTAATAATATGGCTTTTATAATTTCTAGCTCACTGTTTTTAAGATGATAAAATGCAGAGAATCTAATTATAGTGGAATGTAGTAAGAAAAATCTGTCTCTCCTCAAACTGAATTTATTGGCAGACAGCCTGGCCAAAGCTAATGTTCTTTTCAATCAGTATTTGCAATCTGAAGCAAATTTTAAAATTAAATGCTGTAGTAGAGGAAAAACAATCATATTAGCAAATGAGAACACTGGTTTGTTGTTATTTGGGTTTGTTGCTTTGCATGGTCACTTTTGGGCTCCTCTGTAGCAAATACAGACCTTGTTCCACATCTAAGGCATGACAGCAGCAGCTTATTTCTTCAAGAGCAGGAGAGAAGTTAGCACAGCAATTACCATTTGTGACTGCCTGCCTTGCCAGAGGAGAGCTCACTGCCAGCAGCTGTAGCTGTGGCAAGCTGCTCCCTGGAACTCCATTTCAAACATACAGGCACACATGTTCTGCCCCTGGAAGTCACTTACCAGCTCCAAAACCATCAAGCTCAGGAATCTCAACTGCTTTCTGGTGGCATGAAATTCCACAGTTCTTAACTTTGGACAACACCTTCCATTATTATATGAGTAAATAAGGATTACAAATGTCTTCCTCTCTAACTCAGGTACTTCAGTTTTCTGCAAGTCTTGGAGATCAGAGAATTAAAATAGTCTTCCTAATTAAAATTAAAATTTCGTTTTTAATAGTGGCTATTGACAGAGCTAGTTATTAGGATTAATTTAATCTTTATTGCTAAAAAATATAATTCAAGGAAGTTAAGAAGTGAGAAAAATTAAGGAAGCACATATTTTTAAAAACAATCATTTCCCCTGGTTAATAACCTAGCTGAATAGCTCATCAGAAGTATATAAAACTGTTTTCTAAAACTGAAGACATACTTAAGATGACAAACTAATTATCCCTATGTTTTTCTAAGATACAGGAGATTATTTCCCTTAATAAATTAGCTTGACTACTAAATGAGGCTCAGATACTTCCCTCTTCTCCCTTATAGCCATGCTACTTTCATTGCTAAAAAGCAGGATGATTTCTTGCCCTCTTGACACAAAAGCACACGCACGTCAGTGATCTCAAGGGACAAAGTCACTGCCGTCAACTTCATAAAGCTCTCTAAAAGCTTTGTTTCAAATGCTGAAGAAAGGTACGGTTGTATGCAGTAAGCTGTAAAAAACTTGGATACAACATTATTTGGAGATCTGTGAGATTCCCGCAAGGAAAAGAACACCGCCTCCTAAACAAGGCACAGCCAAGAGGAATGGATGCTGTCACTTCCCCAGCAATGCAGACACTCCCTGGCTGGTCCGTCTTTACCCCTCCAGCAAGTTGTGCAAGGAAAACAAGTAGAATGAGTGATCTGGTGTTTATTCCTGCCATCTATTCCTAATAACAACAGGCTGCACTGGTTTGGATTTGAATGTTCAAGATCCCTGCACTATAACTAAATGCACTGCCTTTAGCTTCTTACCACAAGATACCCTAAGATGAGGGCAACTGGACTAAAACAGCTGCACTGTTTTAATGCTCCGTTAATTTTCTACTCATTCACAG
Organism: Rhabdornis inornatus; assembly: GCA_013397075.1. Taxonomy (NCBI): domain Eukaryota; kingdom Metazoa; phylum Chordata; class Aves; order Passeriformes; family Rhabdornithidae; genus Rhabdornis; species Rhabdornis inornatus. The sequence goes on from VWZS01000470.1 coordinate 133,052, forward strand.
TTGAAGCCATGACTTGCAGATTTATGTGCAAGATTAAAGTAAAATTACAGAAAAATGTACAAAAAGTGTCATTTATAGACTCAAAGATTAGCATTTTTATACAGTCAAAACATGTATGTCCATGATGCTCAGTGTAACCTGACATTCATTACCTCTGTTTCTCTGATATTAAGCCAAATGCACAGTGCTTCTGAAGTTCAGTGTTAACAAGCCCGTGTGTTAATGGTGAGTGGGGTCAGTGAAAAGCAAAGATAAACAGAACAGTTAGAAACTAAGCTTAGCTTTTCTTAGAGGGAAACTGAGGGAGTGTGTTTTTCGGTTTGTTTTGAAAAAGACTGTTTTTGAAAAGTCCTGTTAATACTGCACCACCCTCTCAGCTGGAAGTTCTCTTTGCAGGGATAAATGGATCTAGAGATCTTTCACTGCAGCATGACAGGCACCTTAGACATTGATACTCAAATGTTTCATGCTATACAAAGACATTTTATTTCAGTTTTGGTCCAACTAAGTTTCTCCAACTTGTCCAAACATTCATTATTTATTTCAATATTCTCTGAACACATATTCTGTTTTTTACTACTCTCTGAATGTTGCTATCTCAGTGACAGTCCTAGTTCATGTAAGACTTCAGTATCACATCAGACATTTCAGCAGCAACAGCTACTTACTCTTACTAATGGCTGTAAGCCAACATGTGTGAGCAGGAATGCATGGATGCAGTAAATATAAACCACTAAGGGCCATTGCCTGAATTTTGACAGCTTTATAAATAGGAAGAGCTGAACTCAAGGATCATGGAAATTGGGAGTGATAAAAAAGCATCTCACTATAAGGAAAGGGCTTCTGCCATGTCAAATGTTTCCCCCAAAACAGGCAAATCAAACATGTAAGTTTAGTTCTTTATTGTTTGGTTGATAACCATCTCTGAGGCAAGTAACTGGAGTGCTTTCGTAAGACCAAAGCTAGTTTTCTCCCTTTAAAATCTCACTAGTTTTAAATCTAGAATATTAAAAAAAAAAGTTATCCTGTTCTTAACAACTTTACTTTTTGGTATAAGTCAAGCCACACATCCTTCTTATTTTTAAAAAATCATCAGAAATTTTGAAATATTTGAAGATCTGCAAAAGTAAAAAAAATTAAAAATAGACACTTACCAAAGGTAGCTCTGCTTTCCATGTCCCAGTCTTGTCAAGTTTGTTTGTTCTTGATTTTACTTAATCTGTGTTTATCAGAACAGAATCAATTTTAGATGCTTTCTGTGCTGAAGATTGTATTTTAACAAAATTTCCAGTATTTGCAGCTATTATTTTACCTCCTCAGTTTCCAGTGCAGTACCTTCCTCTCAGGCATTTTGTCACCCTTCATTAAGTGATGCAGATATGTGACCACTGTGTTCTCATCCCTCTGGTTCAAGAAATGTGAGGTATGCTACATGATGGCTGCACTATGCAAAACAGGAGACTATGAAGAAAAATACTCAGCAGTTCTATGGCACACAACAGGATATACAGTGTGGAGAGGCTGTAGCTCAGAAATGCTTAGTCCTTACATACACAGAGAAACTGTAACAGACCCCCCAAAAAAATGTACATATTTTATTGGCAGCTGGGGCAATAGACAGAAGGGCACCTACATATTTTAAGAAAACATAAATGCTTAATATTTTCCTTTCCCTAAACTCCCAGTCTAGGAAAACTTTGTAGACTATGCACTTTTATAGACAATAAGCCAAGTCTAAAAATTATCAAACTGAGTTAATGCTTCCAAAGGCCTAGAGATTCTTTACAGATTTATTAATCCCATTAAAATATTTATGGTAGGAAACCAGTCATTTTAATAGGAAAGGTGCATTCAATATTGTAAAACATTTGCAATATACAGTTTTTACAGCAAGTAATACACCACTGTAAATCTACCAATTTTTTTTAATAAGTTTGGCTCTTTACCGCACAATCCTCTTTAAATAAATATTTAACAAAAGAATCTCCTTTCTAACAATGGAAGTAAGATCACAGATAAAAAGAGTATCAACCATGTTGCAGAAATGCTACAACAAAGCCCCTTTCACCCGCCAGTCTTGTGACAGCAAATCCTGCAGCTCTTCTTCATCTTCACTACCAACATCCTCCTCCTCTTTCTCTTGTGCTGCTCTTAATCTCATAGCTTCCTTTAACTTCTCCTTCATCTCATCCTGGCGGTTACGCAAAAGCTCGACACGGCGGTAGCATTCACTGTTGGAAAATGAAACACCTGTTAATATTTGGAGCCTTTCCCTATTAATTTGATCATCTCCAGTGCTGGATTTTGCTTCTACAACTTTGGATAAAGAAACTTTACAGCTTCCCATCAATGAGAAAGAAATAACCTTTGATGATGCTAGTGCACCTTCTCAGTGTTCACCAAGTGAAAACAGACCAAGGAGAAGAGAGGTGTGATCAGTTCTCTAGCATGAGATCTAATCCAAATACTTAACAACTGCATTACAGCCACAAACCATTTTTCAAAAAGCACAGAACCAATATCCACTTCCACTCAAGAAGGAACCATTCTTTGCTCCATTTATGGTCTTCATGAGAGAAAAGTGTGACATCAGTTATTAATTTTGGTAACTTAGTGGTGGCATCTCTGAAAATAAATAAAGCAGCACAAAGTGTTCAGATTCTTTATCTGCTTCCTCTGTACTGTAACAGAACATTTTAAGTAAACACAATCCAAAAGCTTCAGGTTTCCATTTACTTAAAAAGTTCTGTCCTTGAATTGTGTTTTATAAATGTTCTAGCCATTTTAAACAGGGTATTTTTTGAAAATGCCAAGTAGTACCAGCCTGATGTAAATTCACCTTTGCCCCTTTCATTCTTATTTGCCCAGAAGGGTCAACATGGAGGGGTTACTTTCTGGATCCTGTTTCCCCTAGCATATCACCAATATAATTCTTACAGGCAGTCATAGCTGAAGATTTGAAGGCCAAGGAATTAATTTAATTTTCAACTTGCATTTGACATACACTCAGAAGTCAAAATAGCCTGCATTTGAATACACTCAGAAGTCAAAAGTTATAAAAAGTCTTTAAAAATCTATTTGGAGCCGTTATTCTGGGGAAAAATAATTACAATAAGAAACTTGAAATACTCTACATATTTCTTAATTTGGTTCTAGGTATTTACAGCAGCCTTAGCTAGTGAGAAAAATACATAAGAGAGGCAGGTTTAGCTCAAGCCCTCTCCAGAATTACACGAACATTGTTAAAAGACATTCCTGTAATAACAAAGTTCAGTTTGAACCCAATGCTGTTGTTACCATACACTGATTATGTGCGGCATCTAAATCTGCCCAGATGGTTGAAGTGTTGCTTTAATTTCTAGTGTCTTCTTTTTGTTGCCTCTCTTTTCAGTCACTGCAATTGCCATTTTCACTGTTAATATCAGTGTGTTGAGCTACACGAAAATGGTAACAAACTGTTCCACTGAGCTGAATTTCAGATTACTTGAATTCAAACGAATGCACATCCAAACACCACAGCCACCCTTTCAGCAAAACAAAATCAAACAAACCACTTCATGTAATGAAGTGCATCACTCCACAAAAACCTTTAAGTAAACTTCTACTGGAATCAAAGAGGATTTGCCACAGGACAGGACATTTTCAGTACAGGAAATGTTTCTTAAAAATTTTCACATAAATTCTACATCAATCAAAATTCCCAGGGAAATACAAACTAAGACATTTGATGGGGGAAGAGGGACAGTTTGTTCCAGGAATTTGCCTTGTGCACTTTCAGTGATTCCAGTGCATTCTCTCTTTGGAAAAAGTTACATAACTTTATACCAAAATCCATGTCTTTATTAGGTATCATTCTGCAATTTGAGGGAGTCTGTCCTTCAAATACTCAGATAATTAATCAAAGGTAGTATCGCAGATTAAAAGTATTTTTATCACTCTAGTCAAAGAGCAATCCATTACTGCTGGAGAACAGAGAATTTGAGGAAAAATTGATCTACTTACATCTGCTCATCAATTTCTCCAATCTGGCGATCTAGTCGTCCCTCCTCATCATCTTCTGCCACTATTGCTTCTGAAATCTAAACCAGAAAAAAAAACAAAAAAAATCACCTTCATCCTGAATTCCACTTCTGCTCCTTTACAATGTCTGTGTCCTCCCCTGCTCCCGTCTACCTCAAGTCAATCTCCTCTGTGTATATTCCCATCTTCACAAGGGCAAATACAGAAAAAAAAAATAAGTCTGGTTTAATTTGAAATGGAAATGCTTTTTCTTAAAATCAAATGTAGTTTGGCTGCTTTGGGGTTAATCTTTGGAAGTTTTCAATACACTAGGATTTGAACCTGAGCATAAACAAACTACACACACACCTACAGTCTGAGGCTGCAACGGGATCTCTATCCCAGTGCCTGGGACTTAAATACACACCACTTATTGAACATAATGTTTAAATATTCCCACTAGATCCCGAAGTGTTTCTAACCTGTTATTTTTTTCAGCATATACTTTCTCAAATCTGAATGTCTGGGAGATGCTATGCAATCAATGGTCCACGCATAACTGAGAAGATTCCTCCTAAGCTGAAGAATTATCTGAATGGCTTATGCTAGCAAAATGTATCCACCACCGCTTTTGTATGAACATTCGCTCTGTTTATAGTGCTGACTGCTTTAAAATGAGCAATGATACATTTTTCTGCACCACTTTCTCAGCAGTTGACATATGAGTAACTATTTACAATTAAAATAATTAAAAGGATAGTAAATACTCTAGGGGAAGACTGAAAACACCAGGCAATCTGTAGTACACTTTTATATTGTACACAAGGGCAGATAAACACCTGCTACAGGAAGACTTTCCATGCAAAAGTAAAGAGTGAAAAATGGAAGTACAGAAAAACTGTGGCAAATTTACGTGTCTCAAAACTCTTTTGTCACTTTCCCAGATTTTGGAGTTCCATTCCAGTACATTTAAATTAAACATGAAATCTGGGTTACCTACACTTTATAGATACTTTTTCTAAAAGACAGAAAAATGGGTACTGTTTTTAAAACTTAAAATATGACTATAGATCTAAAGAAGAGCCCACGATTGTGTCCTGTTTAGGTACAGGACACTGATCTGAGGTATATGCTAGCTAAATAGTGTTTAAATAAAATACAGTGTAACAAATGTAACTAGATACATATGACTGGATCTTGATTAAGTTTTCAACTTAATTTCCTTTAAGTGGAAAATACAAGGAACCCTTTGCTCATTTATAAAGTGCATTTAACCACACACTGCATTGAAACAAACAGCTGACAAATACAGATGTCAGCCATTCTGCAGAGCTGCATGAAACTGTTGTTTTCCTTATTGTGTATAGTATTTAGAATCAATAAATATAGATTCCATTACTTACTGTGTTGACCTGTCGCATTGCCTTTTGAAACTCATCCCATTCTTTGTCCATCTGATCCTTTGGAGCATCAACTTTTCTCACCTAAGGAACATGAAAACTTATAAATTAACAATTTAAGTCTAATGACTCTTTGGGGCACTGTAAGAAAAAAACAGGAGAAATAGGAAAAATTATGCTGTATTATCAGAAAAGTCTGGTTGATGCACTTCAGTTTAAGTATCGGATATGACTGAGAGAATGCAGCTGCACAATGGTTTCAGAAGAAAAATCTGACTCTGCTCCTGGATTAAAACAACATCCATGACTGCAGCATTAAAGAATAATTATTGACTAAAAGTGGCTGGTGTGGAATGTCTGGAGTAACAAAAGTGAGTTTGATGGTCTGTCATTTCACTGTGTCAGGTGATAACTATTAAATTCTTCTGTAAGCTGCCTGTACAATTGCATACAGTAGCCATTTCACATGCCAAAAAGCAGTGAATTGTTTGCCTTTGGCATAACGTAAAGTATCAAACTTTTCAGTCACTAGTCTGCTGGCGTTAGTTAGCCTGACTGTATTTCAAACCTAGTCTAATTTAGTTGGCTAACAGAAAAAACTGTACATCTACAAGCCAATTTTAATGACATGCAAAGCTTTTTATTCTGTGGTAGATGGCATTTAGTACTAAGACATGAAGTCTGAAAAAGTAGTAGTGGTAAGAATGTGTTTTAAGATCTACAGCCAAGGTAATCAAAGCCAGATTGTGCTTTTAATGCAAATAAATAAACAAGATAGTCTACCTGTGTAATTGAAACTTCCACAATTCAAGACTGGAAGATGTGGCATATAATGTATTTTAGAGGACAGATTATGCCTGACTCAGGACTGGGTAGAAATTATATCGCTAGGAGAACTCAGCAGTTTGAACATAATAAGTCATGACACCATCTTTTTGCATTAGTTTTATTTTCCCTTTATTCATTCTGCTCTTTTGGTGACATGTCAGTCACCACCTTAGTAAAGACACAGTTTGGTGCATTTTGTTCCTGAGTGATTAAATTTTGTTCCTGAGTGATTATACAAAATCAAGTAGTATGAATTAAGTTTATAGAATAAATTAGAAGCTTCCAAGCAAACTCATACTGGAAAGTAATAGTCATCATTTCATTTTTCTGTTCTGTTATTATTTCTATCATATGTGTATGTACTGTGTTATTATGCATTGTGGTTGTCTTTTGTAATTCATAATTATTTGTATTTCTTAAAATAAATTTAAACGCTAAAGTTATTATTTTTTCTTGAAATATTTATCTAATCCAGAATTTATATGCTTTACAAATACCTGATGCAAATAACAAGCATTTTTCATGCCCACAATCTCCCTTTCAAATGCCCAGTTAATTCCTAAAATAATTATTTTGTGTATGATTCCAACACAGAACCACCACAGCCACCTCAGTATAAGTGATGTCACAAACATTCTCCTTCCTCTGAGTATTAGTTACATTCAGAAGGGGCTGAGCCTCTGCAAGCAATTCAAGGAAGAGCTGACTGGAACAAGTAACCACTTGTAAATTTATCAGTGGAGGCAATAACCAGAACAAAGGAACAAAGCTGACTAACCAGTGTCCTCACAGATCTAAGCAGATTCTCCTTTGCCTCCTATATTCCTATATTCCCAACTTATAATGAAACTAAGTATTTGAAAAATTTAACACTTCAATTAGACACAAACATGATACAGCCAAAGCATGGCTTTTTTAGCTACCTATTTCAGTATTCGAAGTATCATTATTCAAAACTATTCACAGTGGCAACACATAGGCATGAGAAGTGCCAAAAGAGTCTTGCCAGAGCAAATAAAACACCTAGGCTTGTTAGCTGGGCCAGTGGGACTAAGGACTAACTGAACACGAAGAAGCATTATTTGGAAGGTCTCCAAACTAGATCTTATGTCTTGGCCTCACAATGCCATTTAAATACACCAGCAGCCTTCCACTGTGTGAACAGGAAAATATACTCTGAGAAAATAAAAAAAGACTTAAGCCTACACCACTATATTTCAATAAAGAAAGCAAGAAAGCCACCAAATCTCTGGCAAATTTTACAAAACAAAACAAAAAAAGGCTTGTTTTTCAAATACCAGTATTTATTTTGGTCATCATTTGGCACTGTGCAAGCTGAAGGAAGTAGGAATGTTTTTGATCACAATTTCAAGATTTTTAGTTGTGGGGATTTTTTGAGAAACAAGGTGAATGCCCACATTTCTTTTCTTTTCTGAGCATCATAAACCCCCAAAGTGGTAAAAGACAAGAGGGCTGAAGACCAAGTTCAGTCTTGTGGTGTAACCAGTACTACAGATGACATTGTGTGCCATAATGGAGCTATTTTCATTCCAACAGGATGCACCCTACCAGTCACACAGTAACTCAACATTTTTCAGCAGGATCTCACAAAGGACTTATATCCCCAATTCCAAAGTAAAATTGAATGTACAAAGTAAGTGAACTGCTTTTCCTGGGACAACTCACAGAAATAAAGGTAGATTGTCCAAATCTCAATTAAGTATTCCAACCAACAAATGACATTTCTTTAAGAGCCACAGAGGAACCATAATCAAAAATACTTTCCAAGAGATGATTTTAACAAGCTCTTCCTGCACACCTCCATCCCTTTTCATGTTTTCTAATCCACACAGAATGAATGTTTAAAGCTGCACCAGGGGAGGTTCAGACTGGGCAGTAGGAAGCATTTCTTTACCAAGAGAGTGGGCAAGCAGTGGAACAGGTTCCCTGGAGAGATGGCCGATGCCCCAAGCCTGTCTGTGCTCAAAAGGCATTTGGACAATGCCCCTAATAATAACTTTTAGCTTCTATTCAGCCCTGAAGTTTTCAGGCAGTTGGACTAGATGATTATTATAGGTCACTTCCAACTGAAATCATCTATTCTACTCTAAATCAGTTCAGTCATCTTCTTATATGCCAGTATGACTGACTACCTGGAAAAGCATCCTTACTACTCAGAAAATCATTACAACTGGCAGAAACAAATCCAGTAGCATAAAACAAGTAGATCACTTACTTTTGCATCCACTTCAGGATCATCAAAGAAACCTTCTGGCAAAGCTTCAGCAGTGTTTTCTTTCCTGAAATATTTGATTACTATTAGCCCAAGTTAACCATTTACAATGTGCTTTATTGCAGAGTTAAAAAGAGTCAAGAATGAAATTCATAATCCTTCGTCTAAGTATGTAGAAACACAGCAAGTTTTTTAAGCCCTTACTTTTATCTACAACCATCAAAACCTCCTCCTTCAGCTTGGTGTTTCCTCACCAAGAAGGAACTGCACAGAAAGGTTTCAATCTCACTGAAAAAACAAGAGCTGGAGCTTATGCTTCTTAAACTGTTCTTTTCAGTGTGCTGAGAACCCAAACATTGTAACAGCATAGTTGCTACTTCTGAAAGACTAAAGCACTGTCTAAATGAGTGCTCAAGTGAGCTAAACCATTACTACAAAAAAGCAGTTTCCTTTAAACAGTGGAAAGCAGAGGTTGACATTAAGCTCCCACAGTTAACCCTATGTTAAACTCTCCAAAAAGTTGTCAAACAGACTCTGTATGACATTGCTCCATCTTTTCTTCTATCTCTAGGCAGCAAGATACATGTCTGAAATAATGCCTGAGGCTGACATATATACAAACTATTCTGAATGCAACCTAACAATAAATTTAGATCACAGTCTCTATTTCCTGGAAGATAAATGTTTATTTACAATTCCTAAGACTATCAATGTTTGATTTGAGTACTTACCTTTCGACTACCTTCTCTTGTATCTCAGCTTTCTGTATGGATCCTGAATGGGAAACTATAGGAGCAGCTGTAGTTTTGGTGTCAAAAAAGTCTATAGGAAAGGACAGAAGTCTGTGACAAAAAGAACAGCTGTTCGGGCATTTCCTAAAATTCCTACTAGAGAGGAATTTCAGTTAGTACCTTACTGAATCAAGGAAAGAACATCCAGATGTTACTTCCCTTGGCAGCCTCAAACAACTAGAACATAAAATCAATAAGCAACCACCGCACAATAAGCGGAGATTCTTTGCCAGTTTATCTCTACTTCCAGTATTACACATCCTCACCATCACCTAATTACCCATCACCTAATGGCAATAATTAGAAAAATAAAAGCCTTTCATCATCAGCTAAATCACAGGTTCTCCTTACAGAATCACTTACTGTTTCAGTCAGCATTACCTGCAGGCAGAGAATTAGTTATTACTTCTTGAGTTGGAGGTGGAATTTCAGTTTTATGCACAACAAAAGATTTGCTTGACTGTTCTTGTTCCTCCTCTTCTTCATCATCGTCGTCATCATAATTCCCTGACAATAAACTGGGACCTGGGCCCTTGGAAAGCTGTACACTGGCGCTGTCTTGCTCTGCTTCATCAAAAAAATCTGCTGGCAGCCTGGTAAAGAGCCCACAACACAATTGTTTGAAACTTCACACCAATGACTCCAGTCCAGCACCAGCAGCCCAGTCCCTCTGTGAGCAGTACAGGCTGTGAGAAACTGAGCAACGCCCTGAAGTGCACAGCTGCCAACACAGCCACTGTCTGAAGGCAGCACACACTTGGGGCTCTCATTTTAAGAAATGCCCAGGTTAATTCTAAAAACGCATTTTAGATCCATTTCTCTATTTGCATATTCCTTATCAGAAACATTAATAAAAATAACCTGTAGCAAACTGGAATGGTAGTTACAGTATTTTTTTTCCACCTACTAAGTAATTTGCTACCTATTTTGGGTACCTGCTGCTGTCCAGGACTGCATTTTAGAGCAGGCACACAGGCTCAGCAGTGAGAAAACATAGATTTGCTGAATAGCTGCAGCCTGCAAGCCAAACACTTCTCCACGTTGTATTTTAAACTACTCATACCAACAAGTTCAAAAATGGACAAACCTCTCAAGCGTTAATTTTACACACAAACTCAAATTCCTATAAGGAAACAGCACGTGGTACCTATGAAAGATAGTAATTTATCCTGTGAAGTGTAGAGGAGACCCACAGGTGTCAACTGACATCTGCCAACTCTGCAAAGATGTCCAAATACCATCAGAAATTTTTAGGGGCAGTTGAGATGCTTAACCTAACCCCTTTAAGTCAAATACAGTCCTATATTTGTAGAAGTTCAACTGCAGTATATGCATCCACATTAATTTTAGGTGACAAAAACCATCCTAAGGAAGATCTGCCATTTGTTAGTTTTTGTTAATAAATATCATATAATTACACATTCAAAATTTGTCTTAATTTCAGACTGCCACCTCTTCTGTAGGATGCCAGCATTACTAGAGTACATGCTACAATCTAGTTATGTTCAAGCTGTGTAATGGCACCACATGTCACTCCTTTAAAGTCTGTCAGCGACAGTAAAAGAATTCCTGTTTTCTCACAGTCTTAAGAGTTGATACAATTATTTCCACCCAGGAAGATGCTGCCATGTTCAGGAATCTACAACTCTGTCAGAGAATGGGCAGAAGGAGGGATCTGCTGACTCTCTGAACCTTTGCCCTTGTCTAGGAAGCAGAGACAAGGAAGAGCTGGGTGAGAATGCAGCCATTAGTAGTTAGAAAAGAATTTGTATGTAATAACAAGATCTACTTACCCCGACGAAGACGTGTGTGGCTTTTCGTCTGTACCTGTACAACAGCCAAGAGTAATTTCTTAAAATCCACGCTTTTAAATGAAACATCCCTAAGACTTTTATGACAGCATCAAGCCCCAAGATGCATGTGTATTTAACATATCTCATATATTTACATGTCTGGTAGCACCAAGGGAAAAATTCACTGTTTTTCCTTTGGCAAGAATTTTGGTACATGATTTGAGGAAAAACAGTGACTTGATCCCACTGAAAACGAGTAACACCACTCCTAGGCAAGTGCTCCTACTGCTTAATTTACCCTGCTTCTTGATCTATTTGGGCCAAGCCCACAGTTACATGACCTAATTTAACCCAATAACCCAGAAGAAAACCAGGAATACTTCCAAAAGCACAGTTTTCTCCTGACACAGAACTCACAGAGAAAGAGCAAGCAAACTTTTTCCCTCTTCAGCAGCAACAGGCTGACAGTAACTCAACAGTCTGGTGTATTCATACTCACTACCACAAATCAAACCGAAACCATTCAGGATGTAAAATGGATGGATTCTGGCAAGCATTTCTCTCTCATTACCTTTTACTCTCTTTAGGTCTGTATTTTCTGTCTCAACTGTTTTTCTCTTGACAGAATGAGACGATGTGCCAGCAGCTGAGCCAGTGGCTGTCTGCTTTGTGCCTTTTAATTCTGCAACTCTCTGTAAATAAAAATTCAGGACACGTTACTAGCAGTAACTTCTGTATTGCAGCATAAAATATGGAGCTTTTACAACAGCTCATCAAAGCGAGCTAATATGTCTCTAGAAAAAAATCACTGAAACAGACACCACAGGTACCAAAACAAAGACCAGTGTTTCTGTCAGCCTCTGGAATGATGTGACATGGAGGAGGAGGAACTGACACACACAAGGGAGGCTGTACCAGTAAGAAAGAAAAGACTAAGAGCAGTGATACTGACAGCAGTAAGGCACTGGAGAAAAGAGCAGGAAGGCTGGATTTATTCTAAGGTCCTGGAATATTAAGAGTTTTAAAATTAAAGCACGGTACTTCAGCAGCATGAAAGACATCACCCTGCTTTGCCACAGTCATCCAGTCTGAATGCAGGCAATGAACTGGAACCCCTCCGTTCCTTTGGTCTTTTCCTGAGTACTTGTAAAATTAAAGTCTCTCAGTTTTTGCTAAGAAGTAGCAGCAGAACTTAAAAGGATGAAAAAAAAAAAAAACAACGGAATCGCATCCAAGTTACAAACTCCCTGACTTGCTTTACAAGTTCTTTATCTTTACTGCTGAATTAGAAAGAAAAAAAAAAACGTATTTTCTTAACCCCGCATGAACTCACTTGTCAGCTCACAGGTCCCCGAGTAAGCAGCCCGGGGAGGGGTCAGGGGCGGGGGGTGTTTCCAAGTCCGAGCTGCAGACAAGTGACAGCCAAAAGCTGTCGCTAAGGTGGGAACTGCTTCACCTGATGAGCGGACCCCAAAAGACACCGGACCCCCTTCTCAAGGGCTGGCTTTTCCATCTCCGCACAAGCTTTAAGAGAACAGGACCCAGACGGAACAGCCAGGCTGGTTCCCACCCTCATCCCGGCGGGCGCTCCGCTGCTCCCACCGCCGCACTTCCAGAGTCCGGAGCAGCGACCCCCAGGCCCCCGTTCCGGCGGTGCGGCCTCTCCCCAGTCCCTCCCCTTCCCAAGTGCCGTCCCGGTGCTCCCCAACAACAAAGCCCGGCCGAGCTCCGCACCCTCCGCGCCGCCGCTCACCTCCCG
>VWZS01000470.1:146718-165090 GCA_013397075.1 Rhabdornis inornatus
CGTGGGTCTGCCAAAGCAGCTCGCCCTTCACGGGCGCGTTGCACAGGGAGCAGCTCAGATGCCCCAGGCTGTTGTACGTGTCGGCCGCGTTAAGGGAAGCACCGTGCGGAGCGCGGACCCCCTCCCTCCATCCATCCATCCATCCCTCCCTCCCTCCCTCCCCGCCGAGCTCTAGGGAGCCCGCTGCCGAGGATATTTGGCGAAGGGCGAGTCGATGCGCTTCTTGCCCGCGTTCTGGCGCTGCTTCTCCCTCATGAGGCGCCGCAGCTCCTCCTGCCGCACCTGCTTCCGCCCCGCGCCCACCCCCGCCGCCGCCATCTTCCCCCGGCGCGCGGGGCGCAGGGGCGGGGCCGGCGCGCGCCGTGACGCCAGCGGGAGCGCGCCGGGAAGGGGAGCGGGGGACGGGGGAGGAGGATGAGGATGGGGATGAGGAGGAAGAGACGGACGGATGGACCGATGGACGGACGGATCTATCTCCTTCGTCGCCTTCCTCTGGATGTTCCTTGGTTGCGCCTTTGGAGCACCAACAGAGCTCGCTAGACACATCGGTCGAGCTGTGAGACACGCCTCTGAACAAACTGCCTGAAACATACCCCACCCGTCACGCCAAGCCACCCAAGTAGGTAAAAAATAATAAACATTGCATCCTGTACATCCAGACCCCGACAACAGACAACACAGAATCACAGGGTGGGTCAGCTTGGAAGGCATCACAGTGGGTCATCCTGCATTGTGTCCAGATGGTTCTTTAATACCTTCAATGAGGAAGGCTCCACACCCTCTCTGGACAACCTGTTCCAGTGCACGGTGTGCAACACAACAGTGTAAGTACTTTTCGTTCTTTTTTTTTTAAAAAAAAAAAATAAAAAAAAAAAAAAAAAAAANNNNAAAAAAAAAATAAAAAAAAAAGCCACACCTAACCCAGCTTTATAAAATCTGTGTCTCGTTGCCAATCCTGGGAACACTGGAGGCCCCAAATTACAGCGCCCTCCATGAGGCCCTGCTCGCTGCCCTTCACAGCACACATGGCAGCACCAGCCGGAGCAGGGTGTGCCTTCCCCGCTAAAATACGGCCCAAATACAGCGTTTAGTGACTACAACATGACCAAGCACAGCAAAGAACTTTCCATGTTTTATTAATATCTTTCATTTATCACAGTACAATAATGTAAGTTAACAAAAAAAATCTAGTGCCAACTTCCATGGTGTCAGGTGCTCCACTCCAAACCACAAGTGTCCATTAGAAGTCAAAAAGTGTTGCTCCAGGCTTACAGCGACATCACCTTCCAGAGGACTTGGTCATGGAGGATGCCACTATAATTTTGTGCTGTTTCCAGAGAGCAACCCATCCCATGGCTCCAGACTCCACATTTCCCTGAGTTGGGTTTGGTTCATCTCACACCAGCCCACGGGATCTGGGAGAGAAAATGGGCCAAGGGCGTGTGCAATTCAATTTCCATTTTGATAAAAGACAAATCCTGTGGTACATTTTGCCAGGATAGCAAGTCCAAGGTGTGTAAACACAGGCAGAGCAACACAGCAACTGGAGGAAGATGATGGGATAAGTGCAACTATGGCAAAAGGGAGGAACTTCTGTTTTGACATGATCATGGCAGATTGTTGGGCTGAGGAAACGATTCAGTAGCAAAACAGGTATCACAGTACACCTGGACTACAGAATCAGTGAGACTACAGCTTAAGCTTGATTATTTATATTTACAAATTCTGAAGAATATTTGAAACCGCCTCTTCTTTCCCCTTCCTTCCACAATTGCAGTTTGCTGCACTTTTGAAAAGCACAGACGCTTGCTTTTACTGAATTTAAGGCTATTATGACAAAAAAATGTTTACAACTCCCCTCTCTAAAATCAAATATAAAAGTCAATTCACTCTAGAATGTCTTGGATAACTCTAAATGCAACCATGTGTTTTCCAAAACAAATCAACTCCTTTTTATATTTGGAAGACAAAACAATTTATACTGAACAAGTTGGTCTTCATACACAGACTTTTGTCCTAGAAACCAAAGCACTTAGAACTGCAAGGTAAGTTTGGCTCAGGACACCCACCCTCTGCTGAACACAGATGTGCTGGTGGGAGAGCATCTTCACACTCTTTGCCTCAAAGCACCAGACCACCAAAAGATCTGCTATGGAATACCCTGAAGTTAATCCACCTTGCTCTGAGATGTACTCACACAAGCACATCTAAGGAAGCAGCAATTTCTGGGAAAGACTGCTGGGAAGACGATGTCTGTGTGTAAATGTTCTCACCCAAGAGAGAAAACTACACAGGAGCAGCAGAAATGAACACAGTCCTAGCCATGACCACAGCTCCCAGTTCTCTCCATGGGCACAGGAGGATACTTGCTCATTGTATGTGCACCTGAAAGCTCACCGCATTGGAGAAACCACATCTGGGAGGGTGAGAATCCTTTCCATCATAGGAAAGTGGTTGATTTTCCATTCCCTGAATTAGGCAAGTGTTGCTGGTAGTTTAAGAGTCAGCTGAATCTGGTTCAGAAGCAGCCACAGGCTAAGCAGGGCTTCACAAAAATGACTACAACCAACGCTTCTTCCTCTTAACCTTAAAGTGGTGGGAAAATGCAGCATGACAAACTAGTTAAGCCTAGGAAAAAACTTCCACAATCCTACCATACCAAATCTTAACATGATAGATAAGGTTCCTAGGAGTTTGGACTATGAAATCCTCCACAGATGCTGAGAAGAGAGTTTCCTAAGGAAAAAATATAAGCTTGGAGTAACTGGTTAACAGCAAAAAACATGGCAACTCAAATCTTGGTATGGCCAACCAGCATTTTTAGAATACAAGTGACCCTTTCTAATGCACAGCTATCATTTCATTTGTTCAGTGCCATTTTTCACTAAAAAAAAAAGTTCCTCCAATTACGAACATCAAAGACAATACTGAAGTAATTACACTTTAGGTATTATTTAAGCTTTATAACTTACAAGAAGTTAATATCTTTTTACATACATATCCTATTTTTATCTTGAAAGGACAGCTAACCTTAAAACATATGGATAATGGCTCACTACCTAAGGGCCAATTCTAAACATTCTCAGTCTGACTCATTTGGGATGAAGAGGTTATTTCTTGCACAGAAAGAGGCTCCTTACCAGTCCCTGCTTTGCCAGCCACTGTGTATCTGGCTGACCTCTCAATGAGGAGCATCAGTGAAAAAGCAGCTCCTGAACATTTATGTTAGCTACAGGCTGACACGCTTCACAGTCTGCTCAGAACCTCTGAGCAACCACTGCAAAGTTGGCTGCACCCACTCAAAGGTTCTGTCTCCTGCAAAAGCTGACTTCTCACTTAACAGAGAAGGTTAAGCACGGCATGTATCTGACTGCAAGACTCAGTCATAACCCTCACACAGATGGCACTGCTAAAATAAACCTGTGTCTCTTTGCAACATCATAAAAATTCACTGATTGCCTTAACATATTGGAATAATCACTGCATCTTCCCATTAAATATAGCATCATGAATTCAGTAAATTCAGAAAAAAGTATAAAAAAAACCTTTCAAAATAGCTCCTTAGTTGCACCTTGCTTGAACTGAACCCTTGGTATTTGAGCAGCATGAGTCATCTCATTTCATTTCTCAACATAACTCAAGACAGAACACAAATAATAAAAATACAAATAATCTATAAAAACCACAGTACATCAGAAATCTTTGTAAAAAACATACATCTGCATCAAGGAGCTCAGTAACAACTTAAAGCACCACTCAAAATTAAGTACCATACATGTTACAGTACATTCCATTTATTATGACAATTTAAGGCTAAAATAGGTACGACTCCCTTATAGTCAAGCTTTCTTATATTTATAAATGCATACAAACATTAAGTAGATACAAATGTGTAGGGGTTTTTTATTGCTCTGAACTGTCTACTAGAATGTTCAACTTTCCCAGATGTTGTCTCAGTTTGCCTTTTTCAACCAAGCTGAAATCCTACAACTGCCACTTATGGCACTTGTACGATTATAGACCTTTGATTTGAGCTGTAAATAAATTCAAAGATATATCAGACAAAATTGCCCACCACTGAAAACTTCATAACTTAGTTAACTAAACTATCTTATCATCCATGAGATACACGATTCATCACGAAGATTAGTTCAGCCATTCTTCAGGAAGGATTTTCTTTTCAAAATAATAGTTCTAACCAAGCGGCAAACAAGACAACCAGCAAGAAATGATTGACTGGTACCAGTCTAACAGACTGGGTTTGGGGCGGGGAAAAAAAAAAGGAAGCTGGATATGTGCTCCAAAACAAAGAGCAAACTTTTTTCTTGCTCATAGAGCAATTATGTTTCCTAATTATGTAAGGCAATGCCTCATTCTGCCAGTGCCAAATTCTTTGACTGTAGCTTGTCCATTTCTTGACCAATATTCCCTTCAATGGTATCACACTGGGCAAGAAAAACCTGAGAATAAAAAACAAAGAAATGTCATTGGATACACAGTTTGGCACTGGGAGGTGTTTCTGAAGAACTGAAAGTGCAGTTTTATTGTGAATTTGAAGATGTCAACTCAACAGCCACTTTTTGTTTTGGTAATAGCTTATCCACACCTGCATTTACCCATAATCCAATAGAAACATGACACTGGATAAGGCTAATAAGGGTAATAGCATGGCTGCACACCATCACCAGTCCTGATGCTGATGTATTTTCAGTTGATCCAAAGTCCATAAACAACAATAGGAAACATAAAGGTTCAGACAAGTTAGCACTTCATTCAGTTTGCAATATGACTTCTAAGCTCCTTTCTAAAACACCTACTTTAGAGGCCAAGGCTGGGAGGGATAAACCTACCCAGTCAAATTTAAAACAACCTTTCATTAAACCAAGAACTTTCTACTTCTTAAGACTTCAAGGCACCATTGAACCTTCATCTTCATCAGCAGCTGGTGTTCCTCAAAAGACAGAAGGCTCTATTCCAACACAGGCAGTCCACAGCACCTTATGCTTTCTTAGAACACGCCCATGAATTCTCAGGAGTAACACACAGAGAGCAATTGGGAGCCAGCAGCCCCTGGTCACTTTGGTCGGCCATACACAGCACAACACACAGCACTTTATACCAATAAACTGTTTTAGGCCAGCCCCAAGGTATACAAGTACTGCACTTTCTGAAAAAGATTCTTCCATTAGCTATTCATGTCTTGCCTTTGTTTTTGCTATGTCTGCACCAGACTCAGACAGTGAAACCGACATTTCATGTTATTTACATTAAAATGGCACTAAGAAAGCACTTTTCTTCTAGAGCAGTGAACTGTTGGGCCACGTGAATGTTCCTCAGCCATCACACTGCTTTGAATCAACTGTTTCCAGCCAGTCCTTTGAGCTGTCATCAACTCAGGCCTGTAAGAACTTGAGCGATGAAGAAGTGGAGGTGGTAACAACTGCAGTTGCTGGCTGCTACTGTTTCCTATTTATCACCCCACCCTGGAAGATGTGTGACTGCCAGCAGTAGAAGGCAGTTAATAGCTCCCCCTTGCTTTCATGGATTCTTAAGAATAATAAGCATAACTTGCCACTGTTTTCTTGTTCTTGTTTTCTGTTTTCTTGCTCTGGAAAAAAAACCTGTTGTTGGCAGTTCTGGTCTGAAACCCATTAGGATTCTTCTGCAGTCCTTAAAGGGTTCATAACCCACAGTTGCATAATGCTGTGCCTATAAAAGCACATAAATAACTCTGCTCTGCTCAACAGAATCCATTTTATGCTTTAACAGCAGTTCTTACACAAAGCCCCACTTACTTCTGCTGTAACTTCACCCAAGAGCTGAGATCCAGTAGCTTCCACAAAGTCGATAGCCACCAGTCTATTACAAGTTTTGCTGCCTTGGTTAGCCACATGGAATCAAGAGCGTGTTCAGAACCCCCATATAATACAGCCACACCAGCAACCACCTTCATTTCCATTTGCATTATCTGAACTTGTCTCAATAACTGAGTACAAAGTGCTCTGTCCCTCCCTAAAGCTGTAGCTAAAACTATTTCTCCTATGAAGTACGTCTTCCTCTCAAATAGATGGCTATTCTAAAAAACTGGTGAAACATCAGTGGGAAGTATTAAATAAGGTTACAGTGAAAGACAAAATCACTCAACTCTATATATATTTATGCAAGGCACTTCCATGAACAATTTTTAGGAGCCCAACCTGGCACTAAAGCTAGCACAATACAAATAAAAACAGTAATACAAGTAGCACTACCATTCATTTATGTAAATTTGAGTGGAGGGTGCTGAATTCCAGTATTTATTAACAAATCTGCAGTTCAAGGTCTCTAAGAAAACAATGCCTAGGAATTTACAAACATCATACCATAGCAAAGCAATTAAACCCTCCATCCCCAGCACAGCTACTCTCCTGTAGAGATCTTCAAGACCTAGTCTCCAAAGAAAGTTGCTGCATTGCAATAGAAGCTAAATCTTCCAAAGAAGACCTCTGGCAAGGTCAGGAGTAGGTCAACAGGAGTTACAGTTGACTGCATGCTTGTGCCCAGACCTCAGTCATTACTCCAGTCCACCAAGATTCAAAAAAGGAGGAATTATCAATCCTCTTGTGTTCACAAGTTATCAGGATTACTTCCCATCATCAGGCAGCCATAAGACAAACCATAAACGTAAATGACAAACATCTGAAAACAGCATAAGCTATGCAAATCTGTATTTTGTGTGCTGTTCTTTAAAGCTATTAAATACTTCTCAAAGGAAGGTCATACAAAATACCAATGTAAGAACAAACACTGAAAAAATCTAAACAGCTGATTTTCATAAACTCTTGGTATACAAGTGCCCAGCATTTATGGAGGGAAAAAAAAGGGGAAAAAAACAACCAAAACCCAAGAAAACTCACCTGGACCCTCTTCACCAACCCCTTCTTTTTCAGTTTACAGTCACTGAAATTCTCTGGCAGATTCTGCATTAAAATAAGCAAACAAGTTGATGCAGGTTAATGCTAAAATGAATGTATTAGACTTATAGCAATAACTAGAATTATCAAAGAATCCTCTGAATAGGCATCCTGAAAATACCATGCCCAGTCAGTCAGGATGATTACACAGGAAATAATATATAAGAAAAAGTTCTTGAAAAATCAGAGTTGCAGCATGCTGACTGCAAAGAATCGAGCTAGGAAATCTACCATGTGTCTTTAGGGAATATACAGCAACAGACTACACACACTGCTTTTTCTGCTGCGGTGTGTGTTAACTGTTCGGCTGAGCTTTATCTTCAGGGTTTTTTTCAAAGATTATAACATGAACAAATTTCTTACAAATACATTAACTCAATCACTTCCCATCATTAGAATGCATCATTAGTAATGCAGCCATTGCTAGTCTAAGCTGTACATCTGAGATCATCTCTGCAAAGTACTCACGGAAGGCAACAGATGTAAAGTGTTACATGATGTCAGCTTTTAATTTAATTCAAAGTGCATCATTTGCTATACTCCTACCACCCATTACTTTCATGTATGTCATCCTGGCAAGTGCTACATGCTTTGTCCTTTCTGAGCTATGTGGAATTGGGGTGTTGCTGAGGAATGGTGCTTAGGTTTATGATTTTTTTTTAACAGGTAAAACACCTGTACAGATGATTATCATTGTATAAAGTTTATGTGAACATTCTTAAAAACACTGTGTTCTCACTGGTGAAGATGCATAAAAATCTTGGGAGTTTCTCACTAGTTTATTTTACTTTCCACCCTAACTCCAGACCAAGAATAGTTAGGTTTCCCTAACCTAATCTGTTTCATTTCAGCCAAAATGTGAGCACAGTTGGGAGGTTTAGGTACACAAACTTTCGTAAAAATAAAAAAAACATTAAAAAAAGGTGCTCTTTTCTTTTATTGTTCAGACAAATGGATTCTACTCCTCCTGTTTGTTGCCCATGCTGTGTGTGCTGGTGTGAGGCACTTCAGCTGAGCTGTGGACAGTGTCACCTCCCTATGGGAATGCTCTTTGTCTCCTCAGAGGTATTTCACTGGTGTTTCCCTCTTGAGCCCCAACAGCATGATGGCTGGAGTAGAAGGCTACGACCTAATTTCCATTACTGAAACTTGGTAGGAAAGTTACAAAAGCAGTAGTCAGCATACAGGCTAAGGGAGGATGAAATGGAGGATGGAGCAGATACAACAACATGGAAAATTATAGGGAGAAAATGCGGTTGCTGCTCCCTGGATGGAATGCAGTCAGCGCACCTGACTTCCCACACAATGCACATGAAGGGGGCCTAAAGAGAGGGGGGACTAGAGACACCATGGCCAGGGTCTGTCCAAATCCTGCAAGAGGGGGAATGTGGTGGTACCTTGTAGCTGATAAGCCACGTAACAGCTGTCAGCCAAGGAAGGAAAAAGATTTCCTGCTGTTGAACCAGCAACCATGGCAAGATCCCACATGCCCACCTCTGTTCCAAAGTTTACCTTGGATGCAGTATTAATGCCTAGCTCCAGCCCCAAAGGTCACTTCAGATGTAATACTGACATTACCCATCTCCAAAGTACAACCACCCCCCACCGAACATGATGCATGACTAGAGTCACTCTAGCTCCACCTAAATGTAAAAATAGTATAAGACTAAGTTAAAAATGGCATAAAAATAGGGAAGACTCCATTATTGGGGATTAGAGCTGGCTAGTTCATTGCTTTAACGAAGTTTTTGCAGCCAGATACTACCACCAGCAAACCTGTCAGAGTTTTCTATTGTATTAATAAAGGAGGGCTATTCCATAAACTGGTGAAGTGAGTCCTTCAAGGGTACTTACAGTCACTGGCAGCAGGTAACGTATTTGACTGTGGATACCCACGAGGGGGTCCCTCCTATGCTGTTGTGTCCTGAATTTGTCCCTGAATCTTGCCTGGGGCATCAACAGACCAATTAAAGGTGTCGAGGTCCAGGAGGAGCCTCTCTGTTTGCATGTGACCCCCAGCAAGTCATCTGAACCACCCCTGCATCAAGTGGGCTGCTCAGGGAAGGGTCCCCATAACAGCATGCTGACAGACTGGTGGGGCACAAGGGTCTCAGCTAACCTGGGGCACTGACACAGAAATCAAACAGAAAGGGATGGAGAAAAACTCCCCTTTCATGTGACAATGCTCCTTGAGCTTTAGAAATACCTTTCTCTGAAGATCTGATTTCATGTTTACAACTCATGCTAAGAGATTAAGGAATTATAATAAGAAATGCTTATCACATTTTTATTGTGAGATAATTCAAAGATGCCAGAAAAATTTAAAAAGTTTAGTAATAGGATTTCATCTTATTGTAAGTGGAAAACTTCCTAGATGTCTGGAAAATGTTTATTACAGGAACAGTGATGGGGCTTTTTCAGAATACTTCTTTCTTTTAATCCTTGAACTGTTAATTTCGTATGGATTTATCCAATGACAAGTATATAGCAGAGACAAGGAGACAGTTAAATTTCATCAGAACAGCACGGTAATTTAAGTAAGTTCTACAGAGGAACTATAATTTTAGAAAATCCTCAGGAAAGGAGGATGGACCACCAGAGCATAACTATGAGTCAGCAGCGCTATCAATGTCCTCAATACTGATAGATGCAACTTGACAGATTTGTCGTGAACTTATGTTAACAAAATCAGTGACTGGTATTTCAGAAGAGAAAGCTTTTATCAATTCTTAGAACAATCTGTTCTCTGCAATATTGTCTTTCTACATTAAAAAATCTGCCATTTAATAGGAGACCATCTTGATGACAAAGCGAGCGCTCACACTGTGATACTGGTGAAAACATTCATTAAATCAGAGCTGGTTCACAAGTACATACTGTCATGACTGTGGATTCAAATCTTCCTACTGATCTCATTAAAAACTTGGCTTTTGCTTGAAAAAGCCTTTCAGATATTTAAAAACCCGAGCCGGATGACCAAGTAAAGCATTTCCTGTGTTCTTCTCACTGAGATTTGTAATAAATAGTGTATTTTGACTTCTACTTCTGGACCAAATGTTTTAACTGATGAAATAAACAGCACATCTGTGAATGCACACACACAAATCTTCAAGTATTGAACAAGACTCAACTGCATTCTTCCCAAAGAAAACTTCTAAGATCTGTGGCTTATGGCAATGGCTGACTGTGTCAGACAAATTAAAATTTTGTAAGATGCAGTGAAAGCGGTAGCTGTTTAAACACATTTATGTTACAATGAGTAAGTTACAGATGCTCTACCCAAAAGCATCCCTTCATGCTTCTGGGTGGAGCATCTTTTCTTTCACACCTCTGGCAGTGACAGCAGTGTATTTTTTCTCTCACACCCCACTACTGTATGACTGTAAACTTAATCCTCCACCTTCCAAATCCCATCTTTTAAATTCACAATTATTGAACCATGGTGTCTAGTAAAAGTATTTTGTTCCAAACTCAGCTTCTCTAATCAATGAGCTTCTGCTACCACTAAGAGAGTGATACACCTAGAATAGAAAGAAAACAATATGCAGGCTTCCTAACCCTTATCTCTCTGTAACCAACCAAATCTCATTTTGCATCAAGCTGTATAGTTTTGAGTGATCCAAATAACACACAGCAGCTGAGACACCTTAATGAGCTGTGACGATTCTGCCAAAGAAAGAAAGTGGAACATTTATAGTGTAAGCTTGCTGGTATGTTTGACTTCTACAATGCATCATCCATTCTTCTCAGTCACATTTTTCCCCTCTGAATTTTTTAACATGCTGTTGACTCAATCAACAGTACCTCTATATGTTCAATAGCATTTAACAGATGTGTCAGAACTAGTTTTTTACTTGACTGCTGAAAAGAACACTAATTCCTTGTATAAACCAATTCTATGATAAGATAAAATACTTTACTGCTTTGCATTTCTATTTGCTATTTTTTACTCCAGTGGAACTCATTTATTGCTCATACACATCCTTCACTACCACTCTGTACTGCTGCCTCCATACACTGCACAATCACAGTACAGCTGAGTGCTGCCTCAGTAACCTGTTGGCCTGTTCATCTGACCTGGTGCAATACCAGCACTACATGAAATGTGGGAGTTCAGAAAGATTCCACCCACCTACATGTATTTCATCTGCAAGACTGCACATTAGTCCAGTATTCATGACAAATCTCACAGCCAGCTTCATATATTAAAAGAAACAAATATGTGCAATGCAACTGCAGTCACAGGTAATCCAAGCCCTCACTTATTAAAAACAAAACAAAAAGACTTTTCAATGTCATAGGCTTTTATACAGTAAAGTAACAAACAGTTATTACAGATTTTGAAAGAAATTCATTATAACTAGTCTTAGCTCTGGCTGCTCCACTTTCTCAAGAAAGAAAACTTCAAGAAACAAAGTACAGGGAACTCCATTATTTCCCAAATCTAAACACTAGGTCACTGATTATAAGTCTTCCAAAACATTGTACCAGACCTAAAATCCCTTGTCCAGTACTATTTAGAGTATTTTGGATAAGGAGATACATCACAGCATGCTTTCTGTTTAAACCACGCAAAAAATAACAGAATTAAAAGTAAACTTGGATTAAGTTTGGATTAATCAGGAAGTAGTGAAACAGTTTTACAATGCTGCCTGCTGGGTTCCAGAACTGCACACCAGAAGTACTGAGTTTTTTTCTAAGTAGGATTTGGTATCAAAAACTGAAGGGGTCAGAAATAAGCTTCAACCCCATCCAACTGAGACAGTTGTCACCTTATCGACATTTTCATGACAGCACATAGTAAATCTGCCACTTCAAACAGGAAATCAGTTATATGAAGTCTTTATGTCTAACAGCATCCAATAACAGTCAGCACAATATCCTCCTCTATATGAGGCACAAAAGGAAAGAGAAATTTGAAGACTTCAAAATACTTAGAATACAGCAATTTTTAAAAAAAGTATTTAGAACTGTTGGCTATAACAAGCAGCAAAGACCACATTATCATCACAGGCTCACAATACAAAAGCAGGAAATTAGTAAGCTTCCCACCATTCCTAGGAACACATCCATATTACATAGCATTTGATGATGGGCACTTCAAATTATTACTCTTAGTCCACTGCTGAACTTTTTCAAAGAGCCCATCAAATTAAACTACATTTATTTCACCAATTATAGGTATTTGTATGGCATATTTCCGAAAAAATGCCAATAAAAGGTCACTGTACCAAGGAGGAGACCCAAAGACACCACTAACACAGAAAAGCAGCATTTTTCCTTCAGAACAGGCCATTATGATCTTGATATGTAACCTAACTATATAATGAGGCTCACAGAGAACGACCAGTAGACAGAGAAACAGAGTAAGGAAATACCCTGGTTGGGGCAATTTTCTATTTATCTCTGTACAAGACCCTTATTCTCATCTAGCTCTCAGCTACTACATGATACAGGAAGATGTGTATTATACTCTGGAAATGTAATGTAAGGTTATGATCCACTAATGACTGTGAAGCACTTGGATAGCCAAAAACTAAATTTCTTAGTACAGTACAATATCAAGTAAGTTTCTGTTGGGATTCGACCTTCTTATGTGGTTAGTTACTTACAATGGCATCAATCTGTTCAAGGGTCTTCATGAACTGCTCTGCAGTTCCTTTTATCCTCTTGTCCAGCTGTTTTAGTGCTTCTGCTTGGAGATCCTTTGCTAAAAATCCCTGAAGAAGAAAGAACAAAATTATTCCATACCCTACACAATACTCACCTTAGAAAATGTCAATCCACATCAGCAGCAAACATCTTTTAGTATTTCTGTATTTTCAAACATGATAGGGACTCCAATCTTAATCTGTATTCTTCTGTATTTTATCAATTCTTGACATGGTAAATGTAAGATCTATTAGGCTTACTAAAATGACAAACATGTAATAGACCTTCTTCTTTGGACTTTGAGAGAACTCTTAAGTTTTTCCAGATATAAAGAACGTAACTTATCCCATATGAAACAACATTTATCTTTTTCCAAACAGTGCCATGTCTCCATTCTGCAAAATCATAAATGGCATTTGGAATTCACTAAGAATTATTACTGACTCTTCGACATTTAGGAGGATCACCCTATTACTGACTACTCAAAACCTTCAAACTGTTTTGTTTGGGGTTTTTTTTTTAAATAGATATACCTACAAAACTGCTTTGCAAAGATATAAAGTGATACAAAACTGGCATACCTTCTGGATACTTGTGAACTCTTTATTAACTTCCTCTAACTTATTAGCTATTTGCTCCACTGACTTCTCCAAATCTTTTAACTTCTTTAATTCAGCCTCTTCTTCTGGACTATTCTGCGTATTCAAAAGTACAACATTCACAACTAAGGAACAAATAAAGACACAATGCAGCTAAAAAGCAGCAGTGCTGACACAGACATAAAGGCTTCTGAGGGTTTAGAATACACACTACACTGTGGCTATTCTTTCCATATTTCAGTACCTACCAAATAAGCTTCTTCCAAAGCTTAATTACAAGTATACTTAAATCAGCAATGTATATAAACACATTTAATGAGATTAATCCGAAGTGAAAAGGAAAAGTGCAAATTTTTTTCTTTTTGTCAACTTATATTTTTTAAGTATAAGCAATATTTACATTGTAAGATTATTACCTCATCCTCAAGTTGCAAAGCTAGCTACAAATCATCTCACTAGAAATAACCCAGATGATCAAGACTGAGTAGCTACAGCTGGGGAAGTTTTTTTTAAACCAGAAAAATAAGATGAGCAGATAAGGTCGTCAGTGCACAGAAACTTTAGGACCACTGACCACAGATTAGGCAGCCTTGTCAATAATGTAAAGCAGAAGCCAATCAATAATGTAATTTCAGAAAACTACAAACTGCAGTTATTTGCAGTGTAACATGAGACAGGACTCAACTTTGTGGATAAGTATACAAAATTAGGTTAATGCTGCAGCTTGTTTCTGTATTCAACAGCTGACTTACTGATGAAAACAATAGTTTAAGGGGTAAGAAAGGTCCAAAGGCAATGCTTACCCTTTTCCCAATCAACATGACTTTGCAACCGTTTTTAACACCAAGTGCTGATAATGGTTGTTCCAATTCTTTCAGAGACTTTCCTAAATGAAGAATCAGAGAGGAAAAAAAAACATTTGAAGTACAGTTAGTGGCATAGGAATGTCTTTTTGAAAATGTTCAAAACATGGACACCTGAAAGTGACTAAGATGAAAGCTTATCATCTATAAGAAACACAGAAGATTTATAAGTTACCTTTGTATATAAGTTTCTGAAAAGGAACTGGGACTCCAGTGACTTGTTCAATCAGTACAGCCATATCTTGTAGTGTAGGTTCACCATCTTCTTGTTGAGAAGCAACTTGAATACTATGCTTTTCATTACCTAGTAGAAAAACAGAGTAACAGTAATACCTATTGTAACTTAGAAAATATTATAGAAAATTCATCTCTAATATTTATTACCATCAATGCATAAAGTTCTCAAACCACAGATTCTCATGCAGAATCATAATTTTCAATCAAATTATTCTATTGCATTTCCTTCCTCTTGAAGAAAGGACCCCAGCTGAAAATTTTGGTTTACATTGGAATAACCTCAAGAGTTAGATTGGGTGTCTTTTACTGGTATAATTTAGCTCCTGCTAAATATTATTCCCTATCTCTTTTTAAGAGTACAGATGGTGTCCAGACATCCCACAAGCTAAAGCAGGAAAGCCCACACCTTCCTGATTCCACACCATTTCCTACTTCTAGTAACTTCTAATGACATGAGTCTTTGATATCTGAGACAATTTATCATTTCCTTTGCTCCCTTCTCCTCAAACATGAGAAACAAGCAATCATTGTCTACCCTGTTTCATGTCCACCACTGACCAGAGAGAATTCTCAGAGTACAAAATCTATTTTTCCCCATATTCTACTGATAAGCAGACATAACCACTTGGAGAAGTCCCAGCTTATCTGTCTCCTTCCACTTACAGAGCAACCTATTCGGACTCCCTAAGATAACTTGCATGCAGACAGGAGGTAGTTCTTAGGGGAAAAAAAAGGAGTATGCCTATTAATCTCTGCTTTGCAACAGACCCTTTCTACAACCCTCTGCTCCCACACACTTAAAGTCTGTCAATCTGAAAGCACCCACAGGAATCAGCCACCTCTGGCTGCAAGGGAAATCAAAACAGGCATTTTTTACTCTGCAGGAAGAGAACTTAACACATACCAGAAGGAAAACTATTCTCATGCCACTGATTTAAAGTGCACATATCTTTTACACAGGAGAGTGCTAGAAAAATTCATTTTAAAATGCCCCAGCCTCCCACAGTCACATGACAAGTGACACTGTAGCCTCAAAAATTTTAAAGTACTAACTAAATTTGTTATTCCAAAACCATTTTAAGCTTAAAATCACATTATTCCCCTCTCACCCAAGCATTTCCCATAAACAGCCCTTCTTACCAGTTTGTTTTGGGGAAAAAAAACAAGCCATAAAACACAACCTCAATATATCTCAAGTAATTTTGATATATACAATTGCTTTATATAAGCAGTTGTATATATCAAAATTACCTTTTGAAACCTTTTGCTTTATATAAGGGCTCTGCCTGTGAGCAGTTGAGAGGAAAAAAAAAAAACAAACATTAAATGGGAAAAAAACAGATTAAGTGTGTCTAACAATAGAACCAGTTTAATTACAAATTATGAGTACCACTTTGGACGGACTGTAAACAAATTTTACTGTAAATTTACAGCAGAATGAAATCACCATAAAAAATGACTCATGGGTTGCTCCAGGTGCCAGAGCTGAGATTCCCCTGCAGCCCTCAGTGAAGACTATGGTGAAGCAGCTGTGCCCCTGCAACCCATGAAGGATCCCACACCAGAGCAGGTGGATGCCTGAGAGGAGGCTGTGACCCTGTGGGAAGCCTATGCTGGAGCAGGCTGCTGACAGGGACATGCAGACCCATAGAGAAAGGAGACCACACGGGAGCAGGTTTGCTGGCAGGATTTGTGGGGGACACTGGAGCAGTCTGTCCCTGAAGGACTGCAATCCATAAGGGGAACGCACACTGAGCAGGGGAAGAGTGTGAGGAGTCCTCCCCCTGAGGAGGAAGGAGCAGCAGAGACAAAGTGTAATGAACTGACCAGAGCCCCCATTCCCCTGCACTGCTCAGGCAGAAGGAATTTGAGAATTCAGGAGGAAAGTTAAGCCTGGGGAAAAGTCTTTTTTTTCTCTTTTAGTTCTCCTTGTTCTTTANATCCATAAGGGGAACGCACACTGAGCAGGGGAAGAGTGTGAGGAGTCCTCCCCCTGAGGAGGAAGGAGCAGCAGAGACAAAGTGTAATGAACTGACCAGAGCCCCCATTCCCCTGCACTGCTCAGGCAGAAGGAATTTGAGAATTCAGGAGGAAAGTTAAGCCTGGGGAAAAGTCTTTTTTTTCTCTTTTAGTTCTCCTTGTTCTTTAACATGCTGATTTGAATGTTAATAAACTACATGTCCCCAAGTTAGGTCTGTTTTAACCATGACCTGGTGAGTGTTCTCTCCCTGCCCTTCTCTCAACCCGCAAGCCTTTTGTTGTATTTTCTGTCCCCTGTCCAGCTGAGGAGGGGAGTGGCAGAGTGGCTTTGGTGGGCATCTGATGTCCAGCCAGGGTCCACCCACCACACTTAGAGATTGTCAAGTCACACATGTAGGTCTACTGCCATTTTATTTCTCGGCCCTGATTTCCATCTTTCCCCACTTTCACTCATGCACACAAAACTTTACTAAAAATGTTTTGTGCAAAGTGGTCAAGCTGCATCTGACAGATGTAGGTGCAAATCAGACAGATGAAGCCCAAGCTGAACAAAGGCTTCTATTTGCTATCTACTAATAACAAAGTCATTATCAGGTAAGAAAACAGTTGGGAAGACAGAAACATCCTCAAACAAGCAGGTTGCTGGCAAACAGCAAGACGTCGGAATTATAAATATGTCAAATCTTTAAATTACTAACATCTTTGCAAAATGAAAAGCCCTCAGATCAAACGGAGCTCTCTGAAGGCACCAGTGAGCACACAAATAATGATGATTTAAACAGATTATTCTACAAAATTCCTCAACACTCTTAAACAAAACTACCAGGTGATAAAAGGAAACATTTTAACAAAACAATTTGAAACAGAATTTGAAAACAGGAATGAGCAAGCAAAAAAAAGGAAACCATAAGCTTTAGAGATGGAAAGAACATTACCAACATAGTGCAAAAGAAACAAAGGCAGAAATTATTATCCAATAATTTTTTTAAAAATACAATAAACATTACTAAGTTCTGCCAACAAACATCAGCCAAATACCTTGATGATTTAATACCTTAATACCCTCTTCATTCCTCCTCCTGTCTCACTTAGATCCACTTCAAAATTTAATCATGGTGTTTCCCATCTTACTTTTAAGAACTGCGGAGTCCAAGTTATTCTCACCCCTCTACAGTAACGTTTTATATTTATTTATTGACACAAGCCTATCTTCCTCTCCACCTTCTTCTCCCTCCTCCGGTTTGGAAAAAAGCCCAGCTGTGTCAGCTGGCCTTTGAGATGGCCATTCCATCAGGGCAGCACCCACCTGTCCTTCTGAAGGAACCACTCTCTGTTGCAGCCTTGCAGCTCACTAGCTGCAAACATCCAAGTCTCTTCAACAAACCAGAAGAAAGCCTACTGTGCAGCACCTGCTTTTAACATGCAGTGCTGACTTCAGCAATATATTTCATCTAAATGAAGATTACCCAAACAACAGAATCACAGAGTGGGTCAAAGTGAAGGGACCACAGTGGGTCATCTAGTCCAATTTCCCTGCTCAAGCAGGTTCATCCTAGAGCAACTGTCACAGGATTGTGTCCAAACAGTTCTTGAATATCTCTCTCCAGTGACGGAGACCCCACAACCTCTCTGGGCAACTTGTACCAAGATACAGTCACTTCCACAATAAAGACGTTCTTCCTCACATTCAGGTGGAACTTCCCGTGCAACAGTTTCTGCCCATTGCCTCTTGTCCTATTGCTTGGCACCGCTGAGAAGAGCCTGACTCCATCTTCTTGGCATCCCCCCCTCAGATATTCATTCACATCAACGAGGTTCCTCTGTCATGTCTCCTCGAGGCTGAACAGGCCCAGGCCCTCACCTCTCCCTTTTAAGAAACGCTCCAGCCCCCCATGATCTTCGTCGGCCTCAGACGACCTCTGCTCTGCGCTCCCTGGCAAAGACCGCCGTGCCACTGTTCCCACCACCACCCTTGCAGCACACCTACGCCTGCGATCAAGCTGGAGCAGACGCGGGCAAGCCGTGGCCAGTAAGGAGCAAAGCCTCAGCCAGCAGCCGGGATGCATCCCAGGCTGAGCGGGGGCCGGG
>VWZS01000472.1:3000-15215 GCA_013397075.1 Rhabdornis inornatus
AAAATCACCATCAGACCCCCCAAAATCACCATGAGACCCCCCAAAATCCACACAAGACCCCCCAAAACTCGACCACGACCCCCCCAAAGCCGCACCTCGTCCTTGGCCTGCAGAAGGAACTCGCTCCCGTCGCCGGTCCTGCAAGACAGGGACGTTGTCATGGTGGCCACCAGGACTTGGGGACATCAGAGCCACCAAAGCCAACAGGAGACCCCAAAAGTGGCATCAGGGACCCCAAAAATGGCATCAGACACCCCAAAAGTGACTTCAGAGACCCCAAAAGTGGCATCAGAACCCACCACAATGGCATCAGAACCCACCACAACCAACAGGAGATTCCAAAAAATACATCAGAGACCCCAAAATCAACGTGAGACCCCAAAAATGACAGCAGAGACCCCAAAATCAATCTTAGAGTCCCAAAAGTGACATCAGACACCCCAAAACTGAAATCAGAACCCACCCAAATCAACATGAGACCCCAAAAAAGGCATCAGAGACCTCAAAATCAACACGAGACCCCAAAAGTTACATCATAGACCCCATAAGTGACATCAGAAACCCCAAAAGTGGCATCAGAATCTGCCAAAATCAACAGGACACCCCAAAAATTACATCAGAGATGTCAGAGACTACATCAGAGACCCCAAAAGTGGAATCAGACACCCCAAAATCAATGTGAGACCCCAAAACCAACACGAGACCCCCAAAAATGACATCAGACACCCCAAAAGTCGCACCAGAACCCATGAAAATCAACATGAGACCCCAAAAACGACATCCCACACCCCAAAAATGACATCACACACCCCAAAATCAACAGGAGACCCCAAAAAATGAAATCAGAAACCCAAAAAGTGACATCAGCCACCCCAAAAACGACATCACACTCCCCCAAAATGACATCACACAACTGAAAAGTGACATCGAACACCCCAAAATCAACACGAGACCCAAAAATGACATCAGAAACCCAAAAAGTGACATCAGAGACCCCAAAATCAACAGGAGACCCCAAAAATGACATCAGAGATCACAAAATCAACAGAAAACCGCAAAAATGACATCAAACACCCCAAAAATGACATCACACACCTGAAAAGTGACATCAAACACCCCCAAATCAACACGAGACCCAAAAATGACATCACACTCCCCAAAAATGACATCAAACACCCCAAAAATGACATCACACACCTGAAAAGAGACATCGAACACCCCAAAATCAACACGAGACCCCACAAGTGACATCAGAAACCCCAAAAGTGACATCAGAGACCCCAAAATCAACACGAGACCCCAAAAATGACATCAGAGATCACAAAATCAACAGAAAACCGCAAAAATGACATCAAACACCCCAAAAATGACATCACACACCTGAAAAGTGACATCGAACACCCCAAAATCAACACGAGACCCCACAAGTGACATCAGAAACCCCAAAAGTGACATCAGAGACCCCAAAAACCCACACGAGAGCCCCAAAAACGACACCAGGCACCCCAAAAACCACAGACGCCCCAAGAAACGACGCCGGCCACCCCAAAACGGCCGAAGCCCAGAACTCACTTGAGCTTGAAGACGTTCTTCTTCTTCTTGTAGTCGCTGGCCACCTCGCTGGCGGCGCGGTGCAGGCTCAGCAGGGGCTCCCCGGCGTGCGTGGCGCCGGCCGCGGGGCCCTTGGCGTCCTTGTAGAAGCCCAGGTCGCCCTTGGCCAGCACGCAGTAGAGGTTCACCCAGGACCTGCTCGCAGGGCGACCACCGGGTTTCGGTGGAAACCCCAAAATTTTGGTGTTCGGAACGTTCGTATTGTTGAAGTTCGTGGATTTTGGTCGATCCTCTTCGTTGACCGACCAAAATCCAAATTCTGGTGGATGCCTTCAGTTGATGAACCCCAACCCTTGGTTAACCCCCAATTCTTGGTGAACCCCAACTCTTGGGTGGCGAGCCCCCAAATTTTGGTGGATTGTGTTCAGAACATTCATATCGTTGGTGAACTCATGGATTTTGGTCGATCCTCTTCGTTGACCGACCAAAATCCAAATTCTGGGGGATGCCTTCAGTTGATGAACCCCAACCCTTGGAGACCTCCATCATTGATGGACCCTCAACCCTCGGTGAACCCCAACTCTTGGTGAACCCCAACCTTGGTGGACCTCATCATTGGTGGGCCCTCAACCATTGGTGAACCCCCAAATTCTGGTGAATCATTGATGAACCCCAACCCTTGGAGAACTCCATCATTGATGGACCCTCAACCCTTGGTGAACCCCAACTCTTGGGTGGTGAGCCCCCAAATTTTGGTGGATTGTGTTCAGAACATTCATATCGTTGGTGAACTCATGGATTTTGGTCGATCCTCTTCGTTGATCGACCAAAATCCAAATTCTGGTGGATGCCTTCAGTTGATGAACCCCAACCCTTGGTGAACGCCCAATGCTTGGTGAACCCCAACTCTTGGTGAACCCCAACCTTGGTGAACCTCATCATTGGTGGACCCTCAACCATTGGTGAACCCAACTCTTGGTGAACTCCATCACTGATGGACCCCCAACCTTTGGTGGACCTTCAACCATTGGTGAACATCAACCATTGGTGAACCTCAACCATTGGTGAACCCTCAACTTTTGATGAACCCCCAAATTCTGGTGAATCATTGGTGAACCCCAACCCTTGGAGAACCCCCAGTTCTTGGTGAACCCCAACTCTTGGTGAACCCCATCACTGATGGACCCCCAACCTTTGGTGGATCCTCAACCATTGGTGAACCCCAACCCTTGGGTGGTGAACCCCCAAATTTTGGTGGATTGCGTTCGGAACGTTCATATCGTTGGTGAACTCATGGATTTTGGTCAATCCCTTTCATTGGTGGAGACTCAACTCTTGGAGCCCCAACCTTTGGTGAACACTCAACCTTTGGTGGATCCTCAACCATTGGTGAACCCCAACCCTTGGGTGGTGAACCCCAAAATTTTGGTGGATCTCTTCCATTGATGAACGCCAACCCTTGGAGAACCCTCAACTCTTGGTGAACCCCTTCCATCGATGAAGCCCCAACCCTTGGAGGACCCCCAACTCTTGATGAACCCCCAAATTCTGATGGAACCTCTCCATTGATGAACCCCGACCCTTGATGAACCCCCAACTCTTGGTGAACCCCCAAATTCTGATGGAACCTCTCCATTGATGAACCCCAACCCTTGATGAACCCCTGAAGAACCCTCCACTCTTGGTGAACCCCCAAATTCCGGTGGATCATTGCTGAACCCAACCCCTGGAGAACCCCCAACGCTTGGAGAACCCCCAACTCTTGGTGAACCCCTTTCATCAATGAACCCCAACCCTGGATGAACCCCCAAATTCCAGTGGATCACCCATGAACCCCAACCCCTGGAGAACCCTCAGCTCTTGGTGAACCTCTTCCATCGATGAACCCCCAACCCGTGGAGGATCCCCAACTCTTGATGAACCCCCAAATTCTGATGGAACCTCTCCATTGATGAACCCCGACCCTTGATGAACCCCCAACTCTTGGTGAACCCCCAAATTCTGATGGAACCTCTCCATTGATGAACCCCAACCCTTGATGAACCCCTGAAGAACCCTCCACTCTTGGTGAACCCCCAAATTCCGGTGGATCATTGCTGAACCCAACCCCTGGAGAACCCCCAACGCTTGGAGAACCCCCAACTCTTGGTGAACCCCTTTCATCAATGAACCCCAACCCTGGATGAACCCCCAAATTCCATTGGATCACCCATGAACCCCAACCCTTGGAGAACCCTCAGCTCTTGGTGAACCTCTTCCATCGATGAACCCCCAACCCTTGGAGAACGCCCAACTCTTGCTGAACCCCCAAATTCCACTGGATCATCACTGAACCCCAACTCTTGGTGAACCCCCATGGCCACAGTCCCCCCAGACCTGTTGGACGCCTTCTTGCCGGCGCCGTCGAGCTCGTGCTTGCGCAGCAGGAACCCCTCGTGCGTCNATCTCCAGTGGGACAGGAGGGGACAATGAGGGGACATCCAAGGGGACATGGAGAGGATACTGAGAGATCTGCAGGGGGACATTGAAGGGACAATGAGGGGACATCCAGGGGGACATGGAGGGGATACTGACGATCTCCAGTGGGACATTGAGGGGACAATGAGGGGACAATGANCATGGCCACAGTCCCCCCAGACCTGTTGGACGCCTTCTTGCCGGCGCCGTCGAGCTCGTGCTTGCGCAGCAGGAACCCCTCGTGCGTCACCGTGTGCGCGGGGGGCGGCGGTGGCGGGGGAGCGCTGCCCTGTGCCGGCGCCGACCGCGAGCGCCGCGGTTCCCCCGGACCCTGCGCCGAATCCTTGGGGCGCGGCCGGCGCCGAGGCTTCGGCCGGTCCCGGGCCCGTGGACGGTCCGGCCTCGGGGTCCTCTCGGGCAGAGCCTCGGGGCCAGCGGGGAGGCGCGCAGGGGNGGGGACAATGAGGGGACATCCAAGGGGACATGGAGAGGATACTGAGAGATCTGCAGGGGGACATTGAAGGGACAATGAGGGGACATCCAGGGGGACATGGAGGGGATACTGACGATCTCCAGTGGGACATTGAGGGGACAATGAGGGGACAATGACATGACACTGAGGGGACATCCAGGGGGCCATGGAGGGATTTCCAGTGGGACATTGAGGGGACACTGAGGGGACACTGAGGGGGACACTTAGGGATCTCCAGTGGGACAATGAGGGGACACTGAGGGGACAGGAGGGGACACTGAGGGGACACTGAAGGGTCTCCAGTGGGACATGGAGGGGATCTCCAGTGGGACATGGAGGGGACAATGAGGGATGTCCGGTGGCACATAGAGGGAACACTGAGGGGGCATCCAAAGGGACACGAAAAGGAATCCAAGGGGCCACCAAAGGGTCACCAAGGGACCACAAAGGACTCACCGAAGCCGGCACGGGCCCGCCCGCCTCCTTCTCCTGCAGCTGCTCCACGATGTCTGCCAGGGTGGCTTTGCTGCTGGGGGACATTTGGGGACCACAGTGGGGTCACCTCAGCCCCATCCCCTCCCCTCTGTCCCCACGGTGTCCCCATGGTGTCCCCACAGCCTCCCCTCGCTCACCCGCTGCCCTTCCCGTCGTGCCGCGGCAGCTCCGGCTCGCTGGACTCCTGCCGCTCCAGCCGGCGCTCCCGGCGCTCCCGGCGCCGCTCCGGCAGCCCCGGCCGGACCTCGCTGGGCTCCTCGGCCTTGGGGGCCGCCGGGGGCTCAGCGGGGGTGGCCGCGGTGACAGCGGCGGTGGCCGTGGCAGGGGGTGGCTCGGTGGCTCCTCCCTCGGTGGTCGGAGCCTGGACGCGGTCAAGCTTGGGCTGGAGGCGCTCCGGCCGCAGCTCGTGCCGGACGTAGGCGACGCGCGGCTCCGGCCGGCGAGGGTCAGCAACTCCCGGGGGTTCCCCCAAAAATTTGCGGGTCAGGAGCGGCGTCGGCGGCTGCTTGTTCTGCTCGGCCTTGAGCTTCTCGATCTGAGGGGTGGGGTGGAGATGATGGAGATGATGGAGATGAGGGTGGAGATGATGGAGATGATGGAGATGAGGGTGGAGATGATGGAGATGGAGATGGAAGTGATGGAGATGAGGATGGAGATTATGGAGATGAGATGGAGGTGAGGTGGAGATGGAGGTGATGGAGACGATGGAGATGAGATGGAAAAGTAGATGATAAAGATGGAGATGGAAATTATGGAGATGGCGATGGGGGTGGAGGTGATGGAGATGGAGCAGGAGATGATGGAAATGGAGGTGATAGAGATGGGGTGGAGATAGGGGTGGGGATGATGGAGATGATATGGAAATGGAGATGGGATGGAGATGGGGACAGTGATGGAGATTATGGAGATGGAGGTGATGGAGATGATGGAGATGAGATGGAAATGGAGATAGAGATGGTCGGAGATAATGGAAATGGAGATAGATATGGTTGGAGATGATGGAGATAGAAATAAGATGGAGATGGAGATGGTGGTGGAGATGATGGAGATGGAAATTATGGGAACAAGATGGAAATGGAGATAGAGATGGTCAGGGATGATGCAGATGAGATAGAAATGGAGATGGGATGGAGATGGGGACAGTGATGGAGATTATGGAGACGAGATGGGGATGGGGGTGGAAATGGAGATGGAGATGGAGATGATGGAGATAGAGGTGATGGAGATGGAGATGGAGATGGAGATGGAGATGGAGATGATGGAGATAGAGGTGATGCAGATGATGGAGATGAGATGGGGACAGAGATGAAGTTGGGGATTGGACAAGGACGAACATGAAGATGGAGACAAAGATGAAGATGGAGAACAAGATGAAGACAAAGATGAAGCGGACGAAGCCAGCAACAGAAACAACAACAGAGACGGGAACGGGATGAAGATCAAGGTCAGATGAAGAGATTCTGCTGACCCCACAGCTACCTCCACCCCGAGCAGGACCCATCCCTGGTGACGTCCCCAGCACCGTGGTGGCCGTACCGTGGTGAGGCGCCGCAGGGAGCTGAACCTCTCCTCCCAGGCGGCCGCCGCCTTCCGGAAAGCCTCGTGCCGCCGGATCAGCTGCTCCACCTCGTCCACGCTGCTGCCCAGCTCCTGGCTCTTGAGCAGCGGCTCCTGGGCCGTCAGCCACGCGTCGGCCACCACGGCCTCCTGCGCGAACTGGTGCACCTCGCGCACTGCCGGCACAGCCGGGGCCGCCCGTCACCGCCGCGGGGTCGCCGCGGAGGTTGGGGTCACCTCAGAGGCTGGGGTCACCCGTAATCTGGTGGCCCTCGTAATTTGGTGTCACCCGTGGTCTGGTGTCTCCCATCATTTGGGGTTCCTCATAATTTGGTGTCCCCCGTAACCTTGTGACTCCCCATAAATTGACTCCCAAAACCCAATGTCCACCCCAAGACACAATGTCCACCCCAACACTCAATTTCCACCCAACGCCCAATGCCCACCCTAAGACCTGGTGACCCTCCAAGGCTCAACACCCCCCAAAAACCTTCTGATGTCCCCTCAACATCTGGTGACCCCTCAGCATTGCCCCGGAGTGGTGGCACTCACTCTGCTGCAGCCACTCCCAGTGCTTGTCCCACTTCTCCGTCATCTCCTTCTTTTTCGCCAGGAGCTTCTCCATGTGGGATTTGATCTGTGGGGAGGGGGGGACATGGGTCAGGACACCCCAAAAGTTCCACCATGCCCCCTCCCCACATCCCCCACCCCACCCCGGGCACCTCATCGGCCGCCGGGCTCTTGCTGAGGATCAGGGTCTTGCCCAGCTCCAGGCAGGTGGCCACGTTCTTGGCCCGGGCCTCCATCTCGGTCTTGAGGCTTTGGTGGTCGTTCATCAGCAGCTCCACCGAGGACACGTCCCTGGGGCAGGGGAGGGACAAGGGTGGCACCAAACCCTGACACAGGTGGGGATGGAGGGGGGTCCTTGGTGGCTGGGAGGGGACATTGGGTTGGGGAAGGGTGTGGGGTCCTCCTGGTGAGCCAGGACTTGGTCCTTGGGTCCGTGGACATGGGACAGGGCATGGGACCTTGGGATGGGCCAGGACACAGGACCTTGGGATGGACCAGAACTTGGTCCTTGGGTCCATGAGAAGCCAGGACTTGGTCCTTGGGTCCGTGGTGGGACAGGACCTGAGTCCTCAGATGGACCAGGACAAGGCATGGTGGCACCACGAGAGGCCAGGACTTGGTCCCTGGGTCCATGGTGGGACAGGGCACAGGACCTTGGGATGGGCCAGGACATGGGACCTTGGGATGGGCCAGGACATGGGACCTTGGGATGGACCAGCACTTGGTCCGTGGGTCCATGAGAAGCCAGGACTTGGTCCTTGGGTCCGTGGTGGGACAGGACCTGAGTCCTCAGATGGACCAGGACAAGGCATGGTGGCACCACGAGAGGCCAGGACTTGGTCCCTGGGTCCATGGTGGGACAGGGCACGGGACCTTGGGATGGGCCAGGACATGGGACCTTGGGATGGACCAGAACTTGGTCCTTGGGTCCATGAGAAGCCAGGACTTGGTCCTTGGGTCCATGGTGGACAGGACCCAGATCCTCAGATGGGCCAGGACATGGAATGGTGGCACCACGAGAGGCCAGGACTTGGTCCTTGGGTCCACGGTGGGACAGGACAAGGATCCTCAGATGGACCAGGATACGGGACCTTGGAATGGACCAAGACTTGGTCCTCGGGTCCATGGTGGGCCAGGACATGGATCCTCAGATGAACCAGGACAAGGGACCTTGGGATGGACCAGGACACGAGACCTTGGGATGGATCAGGACACAGGACCTTGGGATGGACCATCACTTGACCCTTGGCCACCTCCCCCACCTGGGCTTCTCCCCGGCGCCCATCTGGTGCAGCACACCGTCCATCCACGCCAGCAGATCCCTGACGGTGCCCACGAAGCGAATCTTGTCGGCCACGCTGGCCACGTGCAGCCGGCACTCCTCGCACGCAGCCAGCAGCTCCTTCCACGCCCTCAGCACCTCCTGCTCGCGCCCGGCGATGGCCTCGGCGTTGTCGCCGGCGTAGAGCGTCCGCAACTGCGCCGCGCCCTCCTGCAGCTGCCGCACCTGCGTCACCAGCACCTCCACGTCGTGCTCGAAGGCGCCCAACGCCCTCTGCAAGGCGCCGGCCGAGGTCCTGCCCTCCCTCGCCGCCAGCTCGGGCAGGCGCTGCCGCTTCTCCTCGATCTGCCCCAGCACCTCCTTGCAGTCGTTGAAGAACTTGTGCAGCTCGTGGGACGCCGCCAACATCTGGGCGCGCGTCTCCATTAGCTCCAGGAGGTCGGCCCAGGCTTCGTTGACGCCGTCCTTCCACTCGGCGATGGTGGCGGCATCGGTGTGGCCGTAGTCAATGAGCTCGTCCACCATCTGGTTGACGGCGGCGATGCGCTCCTGGCCGACGCTGCCCGTCTCGCTGGCGAACTCCAGGAACTTCTCCTGCAGCAGCTGCGGTGGGCCAGTGGGGGGTGTGGGGCAGGAGTCAGGGGTGGGCAAGGGTTGGGACCTCCTGGGTGGGGTGGGGGTGGTGGCAGGACCACCAGGCAGGAGATGGGATGGCCAGGGCCACCAGGATGGTTCCGGGACCACCAGGATGATGCCAGGACCACCAGCCACGGCACCGAGGTGATGCCCAGGACCACTGGGATGGTGCCAGGACCACCAGCCAGGGGACAGAGGGGATGGCCAGGATCATCAAGATGGTGCCAGGACCTCTAGTCAGGAGACAGAGGGGATGGCTAGGGTGACCAGGGTGGTGCCCAGGACCACCAGGGTGATGCCAGGACCAACAGGATGGTGCCCAAGATCACCAGGATGATGCCAGGACCACTAGGATGATGCCAGGACCCTCACCCAGGGCACTGAGGGGATGGCCAGGATCATCAAGATGGTGCCCGGACCTCTAGTCAGGAGACAGAGGGGATGGCTAGGGTGACCAGGGTGGTGCCCAGGACCACCAGGATGGTGCCAGGACCAACAGGATGGTGCCCATGACCACCAGGATGGTGCCAGGGGACAGGGGGGATGGCCAGGGCCACTGGGAAGGGGCCAGGATCACCAGGATGGTGCCAGGACCAACAGGATGAAGCCAGGACCACCAGGATGATGCCAGGACCACCAGGAGGGTGCCAGGACCCTCACCCAGGGCACTGAGGTGATGGCCAGGACCACCAGGATGGTGCCCAGGACCACCAGGGTGATGCCAGGACCAACAGGATGGTGCCCAAGATCACCAGGATGATGCCAGGACCACTAGGATGATGCCAGGACCCTCACCCAGGGCACTGAGGTGATGGCCAGGACCACCAGGATGGTGCCAGGACCCCCACCTAGGGGACAGAGGTGACACCCAGGACCACCAGGATGGTGCCCAGGACCACCAGGAGGGTGCCAGGACCCTCACCCAGGGCACNCCAACAGGATGAAGCCAGGACCACCAGGATGATGCCAGGACCACCAGGAGGGAGCCAGGACCCTCACCCAGGGCACTGAGGGGATGGCCAGGACCACCAGGATGGTGCCAGGACCACCAAGATGGTGCCAGGACCACCAGCCAGGGCACAGAGGTGATGGCCAAGACCCCCAGGATGGTGCTAGGACATCCAGGATTGTGCCAGGACCACCAGGATGGTGCCAGGACCACCAAGATGGTGCCAGGACCACCAGCCAGGGCACAGAGGTGATGGCCAAGACCCCCAGGATGGTGCTAGGACATCCAGGATTGTGCCAGGACCACCAGGATGGTGCCCATGACCACCAGGATGATGCCAGAACCCCTGGCAGAGATCAGGACACACCCCCAGTACCCTGCTGATGGCACCAAGACCCCACCACGAGCCAAAACCTCCACCACAACCCCTCAACCGCGGCACCAAACCCACCCCACGCCACATCCACCCTTCCACCCGTCCTCACCGTGACGTGCTCGAAGTCCTGCCCCAGCTCGGGCGAGCCGGCCACCACCTCCTTCTCGGCGATCCAGTGCTCCAGCTCGTCCACCTCGCGGTTGAGCTGGTAGAGCCAATACTGCTGCTCCAGCTTGACCTTGCGCTCCTCCACCAGGTCCTTCAGAGACACGTACAGCCGGTCAACCTGCGACTGCCGCCTGCTGACCTGTTCGCTGGGCAAGGACACAGCGCCCGTCAGCCCCGGCGGCGCCGCGGCGGCAGCGCCCGGTGGGGCCGGGGGCGAGCGGAGGGTGGGCGGACCTCTGGGGGTGGCCGAGCTCCAGGAGGGCGCGGCACTGGCGGGAGAGTTGGGCGATGGTCTCCTCGTAGTTCTCGATGGTTTGTTCGGTGAGGAGGTGTTTTTTGAGGAGTTGGAGGGTGCTCTGTTCGTCCTGGTGGGGTGGGGGGTTGAGGGTTGGCGTCGCAAGCAGTGCGGTCAATCAATGCAACCAACCCAGTGAAAGACAACCTAATCAACTGACCAACCCAAAACACCCAACCAACCCAAAACACCCAACCAACCCAAAAAACCCAACCAACCCAACCGACTCAACCACCCAACCCAACAAACCCAACCCAACTGACCAACCCANAACCCAACCAACTCAACCACCCAACCCAACAAACCCAACCCAACTCAATTAAACCCAACCACCCAACCTAATCAACCGAGCAATGCAACCAACCCAACCTGATCCACCGACCAACGCAACCAACCCAACTAAACCCAACCTAGTCAACCAACTCAACCAAGTCAACCACTCAACCCAACAAACCCAACCCAACCAACCCAACCCAACTAAACCAAACTTAACCAACTGACCAACCCAATGAAAGCCAACCTAATCAACCGAGCAATGCAACCAACCCAACCCAACTAAACCCAACCTAATCACCTAACCAACTCAACCAATCCAACCCAACTAAGCCAACCTAATCAACCAGCCAACCCAAAAAACCCAACCAGTGCAACCAACCCAACCAACCCACTCAATCCAACCAATTTAACCCAACCAATCCAAACCAACTAAACCCAACCAATCTACTCAACCCAGCCAACCCCACCAACTCAATCAGCCACCCAACCCAACTCACCCAATGCATCCAACCCAACCCAACAACCCAATTCACCCAGTCAAACCAACCCAACCACCCAACCCAACAAAACCAATCCAACCTCATCCAACCCAATCCAACCAAACCAACTCAATGACCAAACCCAACCCAACCAACCTAACATCACCCAACCCACCCAATTCACCCAATCAAACCAACCCAACCACCCAACCCAACAAAACCAATCCAACCTCATCCAACCCAATCCAACCAAACCAACTCAATGACCAAACCCAACCCAACCAACCTAACATCACCCAACCCACCCAATTCACCCAATCAAACCAACACACCCTACTCAACCCATCCAATTCACCCAATCAAATCAAGTCCACCCAACCTAATCATTCAACCCAACCCACCCAATTCATCCAATCAAACCAACTCAGCACAACCAACCAAACGTCATGCAATCCAACCTGACCCAACCCAACCTCATCCAACCCAATGCACCCAAGTAAACCAACCCAATGACCAAACCCAACAAACCCAACCCAGCCAACCCAACATCACCCAACCAACCCAATTCACCCCAGCAAACCAAGTCCACCCAACC
Organism: Rhabdornis inornatus; assembly: GCA_013397075.1. Taxonomy (NCBI): domain Eukaryota; kingdom Metazoa; phylum Chordata; class Aves; order Passeriformes; family Rhabdornithidae; genus Rhabdornis; species Rhabdornis inornatus. The sequence goes on from VWZS01000472.1 coordinate 15,159, forward strand.
TACCCAACCACTCAACCCAACCCACCCAATTCACCCAATCAAACCAACCCAACCACC
>VWZS01000473.1:0-44533 GCA_013397075.1 Rhabdornis inornatus
TGCACTGAATGGTCTATTCTGTTCTCCCCCGCAGTTTGTGATGTGGTTGAGTCCTCCCCATCAGTTATACCCCATTGGTTGGGGTCCTGTTCCTCCCCTCCCCTTTCCCTGGATTTAAAACTGCCCACCATCTGCTGCTCCGGCTCTCTTTCTCTCCATCTCCCACCTGGAAGCTACAATAAACAGTGGGAACATATCCCACGGGAGAAAGAGCCTCCTTTGGTCTTTTGCCTTTGTTCTTGTTGGTATCCTCATCCCCCATGGTCCAGAGCTAGCCTAGAGGACCCGGGGAAAAGAAGAAAACCGACACAGAGATTTTTTAATCTGTTGCTCAGAAGGCACCATGCACATTGCTGATGGAATAATGTGTGTGCATCCAACTTTTAATCACACAGGTCCTGACAGAATAGTGAATTGATTCTTTTCCAGCACACAGGATAAGCTGTTAACAGTATAATCCCAATTGCATGTCAAACTTTGATGACTTCGGTTTGGTTACTGAGTAAGTATTTCACTACACTTTGCAAGTTAAAACAACAAGGATGAGATTTCAGAGTCTAAACCCTCATTCTAAAGTTTTGTATGTCTACTTTGGGCATAAATAGTGTTTTCTAACAAAATTTTATATGATTTTTGGGATTTAGTGAGCAAATCAAACAAAATTTGAGCACTCACAAGTAAAGACCATATTTTTCAGCAAAACCATATCCCAAATAAAGACTTCTCTGATAAAAGAAATATAATATTCATGAAGACCTAAACTAAGCTTTAAAAAAAAATCGGATCACAGTTGATAATACTGGTTTCATTTAGTGAAAGAGAGTATTATAACTTAAAAAATTGTCACAGGTTAGATTTCTTCATTTGTGCTGTTTTTAAAGATATAGTTAGAATAAAAGCTAAAAGAAAGGGGAAGGGACATGTCTCTTCTTGGAAAATGTTGAGGAACATGTGTCACCAGACTTCTCAACAAACTAAGCAGAGATGATGTCTTGAGACAATCACATAAGACTTAAGACAGTACCTACAGGACTAAAAAGACACTTTCAGGAGCTCAGAAGTTGAATAGATTCCCACATTAAACTTTATCCAGGCTGTGTTTTCAATAGAAGTTCTCCTTTATTTTGTCACAGGTTGACTCAGGCTGTGAGCTGACAGACACTTGAGAAATATCCAAAATGAGCACATACCAAAAAACCCCGAAGTTTACTTATTTTTGCAAAAAAAGTCACAGATTAAACAAAAGTCCTTAAAATTTGTAGCTTAGACAACTGTGACATCCTAATCACAAATCAATGACAAGCATATTTCTCAAGTCTCATTTACTGAGTAAGAACAGTTACTGTACTGCTCTGGTGTTAGCATTCTGTATGAATTCACTGACCTATAGTTAAAATGTTTAGCAATCAAGTATATAATTGAATCTTCTTACAAGATATGGTAAAATTCAGAGAAGAAAAGGTTGGAGGACATTACGACTCTCATGGTTTTTTCAGGTCAGTGATAAGTTCTAGTCTAACTTAGAAGCAACCTTGCACAGAAGTTTGTATTTTCGAAATCATATCTGGGGGAAGTGTTTTTGCTAAAATTACAGCTGGGATCAGCAAGAAGCTGAGGACACCACAGTATAGAAAATATATGAATATGAGAATGTTCCTGCATAAAGGGAGTTTTACTACTTGTACATATTTGTGCTTTCTCATTGGTTCTGAAAATAAGCTGATGCCTTACGTGCACTTAAATACCCTTGGATCACTTAGAATTGGTCTTGTGACTGGAAGCAAAGTAGAAGAGAGTGCTTTCAATTTACATCATTCGGACAGGAATTAAATACTGTAATAATGAATCCTAATAAAATTATACCTTCCTTAAAATGAGGTCATAACTATATGTTATCATTAGGTGGATTCAATTTTGTATTATACCTAGGAAAACAGAAGAGCTCAGCACAATAAATTGATCCTTTTCAAGAGCCGCTGGTGTTGATGGAAGTGTATATGCTGTTGGCAGAACCCTCTCAGTAGTGCTCTGCTCGAGCCTAAGGGCAGAACAAACACAAGCAAGTCATCAGTGAAACCAACTGCTCCACCTGCCACCACAAGTTTATGCTAACAGATAAGGAAACTGGGTTAACAGCTAGAAAGTTCCATCAGAAATATTAACACCTCAAGTGAAGTGGCTGGCAGGGCTGACTCTTTTGAGGGATGTATGGTGTCTGACCCTTCAGCATTGTAGGAATGAGGTAACATATGTCCAAATATTGACGTGACTCACCCTCCTACCGACCACTCCGTCCAACCCAGTTAGCCCATGAGGGCGAGGCTCTGCGACAGGAGCGGGCCGTCTCCCAAATGATCTTCGGCTAGGAGTACGGCTAGGGCTTGGGGGCCCTGAGCGAGAGACGCGTGTCCAGGAGCGACAAAGGATCGGGCGAGTCCTTTAGTGGGTCCACAGAGTTTATTAGGGAAGGGTCACAGGAGACAACTGGGCAGCAGGGAGGGGAACCACCAAAGGCGAAGAACACGGGCGAACATCAACTTAAATACGGGGGAGGTCCTAAGGGAGAGCACAACTCAGTATCCAATCGGGGCAACAGGTGGGAGGAACACAGGGAGGAGACAAGAAACTGAATCTCCAATGGGATAACATCTGGGCGGGGTACATAGAGTGGTGACAAATCACATACTGAAAAACTGACAACTGACATAGAACTTAATAGAACATTGGGAGGAGCCAGGGAGGATTGACAAGGACTGGGGAGTGGTTTGAGGAAGAAGGACAGGGAACACCCTGGGTGCTTAGGAGGGGCCAGGGAGGATTGACATTCAACTGGGAGGGGTTTTGGACAGCGCAACAGGACAGAGGCGGGAAAGGGAGACCTGGGGCAGACCATTTCAGGGGGAGATACAGGAAAGAACCATTACAACTATAAATAGAAGTCAACTTACAATAAACTTACAACTAGCACACCACAACAAACTATAAATTCAAATGTTACTCATGGTCTTTTAAACACAAGGCAACTTGAACTTTAATTGCTGTTTCTTTAGCATTAGAGGTAACTAAGTACATTTTAGCTCTTCTATCAAGAAAAAGGAAAATACACTCCCGTGGCTCAAATCACCACAGGCTGGAGAACCAAATGGAACAACTACTTTTCATGGTCTCTACAGTAACTCATCACCCATGTCTTTGGAAGCCATGGCCTTTATTTTGTACACTGCTCAACAGAAGTCAGTAGTTTTATTTTTGCCCTGTTTCTTGCATGAAGAGAGCCAATATGAGTAAGCTGAGCTAGCCAAACCTGGCGTCACATCAATTCTGCCTTTTTGTTAATCTTTGAAGAGTTAATTCTTCAGGTGAACAAACAGTATTTTTTACTTACATTGATAAAATAAATTATCATAGGGGTATTTTATTCTTAAATATTGATTTTAGAAAAAGAATGCATTAGTTTCTTGTCAAACAGACAAGAACATCGACCATGCAATTTACTCTGACATTGAGTGAGATACGATGTCAAAAATGGGAGTTTCTCAAGGTGGCAACATGTTGATTAAGGCAACCAATACACCACAGTCTATGCACACAGCAGTGAACTCCCTACCTCAAATTACTGCTGTTTTCACTGTGAGCCCAACATGATGGCCAGTGACCAAAGCACTGTGTGAGGTCGTGAGCTGGATTGTTAGTGAACCAACGTTATTATTTAATGCTAACAAAAGCCATGGTGGGAGTTATAAGTCCTTGCTACTTTAAGTGGAAAACACATATCATGGTAAATCTAAAAAAAAATGTAAATGTTTCAAAACACGTTTTAATAATTAATTTGAGCAAAAATGAAGACCTGAAATAGAAAGCAACACAAACCTAAGTTGACAACAACTTGTATTCATTTGAAGAAAAAGAAAACACTTCTTATACCAGGTCATTTGTAACCTTGCCATAGTTTTGGGTTTGTATGTGTCCGTCATTTCAGGAGGTGGTATTAGCTACATAATTATTGTTGTAATTAGTTCCTTGTGTTGCTATGGATTAAACAGTAACTTATCTGTAGTAATTATGTAAAAGGCTGTAACTGACTGAAATATGAATACTGCTAGTTTGTCCCACTGTGTTTCATATCTGCTGCATAATTGTTAATGTTCACAACAGTGCAGTAATTGAATTATAAAACATTAGCTACATGATTATTATGATTGTAAACTGCTATCAAAGGGAAGACTGTGAAATAAGACTCCAAACTCTGAAGTTATGAAATTCATACCAGCTGTATCTCGCCCACTCTTACGTCGCGGCAGGCCTGGGGCAGTGGTGGAGTGCCGCGACCTTCTAGAGAAGCGTCCTGGGGAGGACGTCGTCTGGGCACAGGGACATCCTCCTTGCTCCCGGGCGGAGAGTGATTTCAGCTCTTTTGTGAGCTCTCTGTTTCAGCCAACACAGGAGGAAGAGATGGGAGCCACGTATGGTGATCCAAGGCGAAGTTTTATTCTTCTTCCTTGAAGGTGTCCAGGGACGAACTGGCTCAAGGGGTCTGGGGGAGCAGGGTTGATACAGTCAGGGGGCAGGGTAGAGCATCTAGCAAATCGTCTGAGGGCGCAGGGGCAGTACAAGGGGGGAAGGGCCAATGGGGTACAGCCAATTAACATAGAATAGGGAGGCATGCCAGGAGTAACTTCTTGGCAACCACTATGAGGAGGGAGTGCCTAAGGGCATTCCCTCCAGGGGAGAGAGGCAGATTCTTTTGCTGTGAGGCTTTCGGCCTCCACACTCTTACACTGAGACTTGTTTAATCAATATGATAGCCATTACTTCTTTCACCTGTAAATTTCAGCACACACAACCAGCCTTATCTTCATGGTTCCAAGCTTTAAGTCTCATTTTGATGCAACTCACATAAGTCTTCCATGTTGCTAAATGGGCCAAGTTTCCAGTCCTGAAAAATCTTAATTATTTATTTGAATGTGCCTGCCTTCGAGAAGCATTGCGCAGATATCCATCTGCTCCAGGTAATCAGACTAGGGTCCTGGTGGGATTCGCTTGACCTAATGTCCACTTTAGGTTGGGTACCCAGTCTAAAGCAGACATACAGTTTCAACATACACAGGGGGGAAAATAAAAAGCATTTCAGGGAAGAATTCTTCACAAAGAAACATGTTTAAGAACCTGCAAGTGGATATTCTTGAGAAGTATTTCTATTGAGGAGCTTTGATTAAAACCCCGTTTTTCTGGCCAGTCAGGGTATGCAAAATCTTAGCATAATTTTAGTCTCATGGTATTGGTGAACAAAGGTCATTATCTTCTATAGTTCCTTACATGTACTGCAATTGAAATACAAAGTTATCAATCCAAAGAGACTGCCCATTTTGACTCTGAAAGCATCATAGTCCAACCTAAATGCTCAATGTATGTCACTGTTTAATTGGGAAGACTCTATCCCTGAGTTTTACATCTTAAATGGGATATTATCCTCATTAGACATTTACTGCATTTAAAAAAAAAAATTAAGTAAATGCCTTGCATCAGAAGAACATGACTGAAAATATAATTGAAATAATTACTTTTAAAAAGACTTCTACTGTTATTTCTCAATATTACTTAAGCTATCAGAAAGACAGGTAATGTAGACCTGAGCATAGAGAAATTAGTATGGAAACAGCAAATGTGAACTCTTCACCCACTGGGGCTTTCTACATCTAGCACCTCTGGGTTGTTCTTCCATCACTACACAGCTTTCATGGATTCTTTTAATGCATGAAGCTGCAGATTATTTGTGATGAATAAAGCCCTAACAGATTACTCATTGTTAATTAAATAACATGGTTCTGTCCACTGAATCTAATGCATTATAGTATTTAATGTTTGTTTGGTAAACTGCTTTGCTAAATGCTCCTTTGACTTTTATTGGTAATAAACATTAAGCATTTATGGCCTGTGAAAGCAGTTTCACATCTTGCTTATGCTGTTACTATTTACAGTTTGTTAATGAAATAACATTAACTTGCTCCAAACTGCAACTTGTTTTTGTTCTACTCCTTAACTTTTTAAACTATATAGCATATAGAATAAGTCAGTGGAAATCACGTGAGCTATAAGAAACAATGGTATACTTGTTACAAGAAAAACCCCTTTACATTGTCAAACCAAAACATGTTCTTAACTATATAAAGCTCCAACTAGTATTTTTGTCCTTTTTATTCCTGCTTTTGCTATGTGCACATGTACATTTATTTGCATGTGCCATTCCCAGTCTCTGTTCCCTGCAAAGGGAAGACATCGGTTCCATGAGTTCCCAGGAAAAGTGCATTTGAGACACATCTGTGGAAAGCCTGGCTCAGTCCAAAATTAAACCTCTGCTGTACATGACAGTGGCTTCACACAACTGCAGCTATCTGACCTTAGTAGGTAAAATGTGCCTGCTTAAAAATAAAAACCTTTTTTCCCCCTCTACAAAAACAGACACATGCTCCTTTTTCTATGTACTAACACAACACAGCTCCTGAGAGCTCTTGAAATTTAAGAGCAGCAGCCCGTGTGTGCAAGTGATTTGTGTTGCTACACTGAACAAGCAATGCATTTTATCTTCCAGGGGTATAAAATACAGGGTTCTGCCAATTTAACAGTCTCCTGTCTGTCGTGTGCACTGGCAAACAACTTAAGTGAGCCCAACTCTCTATAAGGAGGAGGCACGTGCTGTATTTATGCGAGAAGACACACAAACATTGTGCTTTTCAGGATAGTTCCTTTGATTTTATATTTGTTCTCAACTTATTTTCTTTGACTGTTAGATGTGCCCCATAAACATACTTACTGCATATATTGTGTAATCATCCCATATGTTTATCTGCTTGGTCTGTGTCCACAGAGGGGAACATGCTGCCCAACACTTATGTTCTCTTTGCAACGCAGACTTGAAAAGTTAAAAAAATTATTTGGTCTTTTTGATACATTTAACTCCTGTAAAGAAACCACTACTGTCACAGTGCAGTTTTCTCTAATGGAAGCAGTTGAGTGATTCATTATTCTCCTAAGGAAATGTCTAATTTTGTTAAAAAGATTCATGAAATAAATGAGATGGCAAGAATTCCAGCTGTTGTGTGCTTGAGAGCAACACCACATCTATCAAGCAACAAATACTGTACAGTTTCAAAAGAGGTGACATTTCAAGTAAGCTGAGGGGAGACCTTCTTGCTCTCTACAATTACCTGAAAGGAGGCTGTACCCAGGTAGAAGTCAGCTGCTTCTCCCAACTAGCATGAAACAGGAAAACAGGACAAGAGGAAGTGGTCTCACATTCCACCAGGGAGGCTTAGAATGGATATTAGGAAATTTTTCTTCACCAAGAGTGGTCAAGCCCTGGAACAGGCTGCTCAAAGCAGTCACCAGACCTCTGGAGGGATTTAGAGATGTGTAGATGTGGCACTTGTAGACATGGTTTAGTGGTGGACTTGGCAGTGATGGGTTAACAGTTTTTATCTTAAAGGGCTTTCCAGCCTAAACGACTCTATAATTCCATGAGGGCAATACTCAGGAGATGCCTGTGGGGTGCCAGGCAGGGCTCAGAAGGGTTCCAGTCTCTGACCAGCACAACTGCTGATGCCAACAGAGACTTGAGTGCAAGGGTCAGTGCTCAGCCAGGCCACTACATGCACAAAGAAACAGAAACCACCAAGGAGGCACAGGCCACGACTTCAGAAGGAGGGTTCTCCTTAGGCTGCATTTTGGGTGGCTTCACTGGCATTCTAAGCTCTCCAAATTCACATCATTGCCTTTGGGTACTGCTCAAGGGCAAGCAGTACAATCTTTCCCTTGGCTGATTTACTGAACTGTGATTTTTTTGCTTGAAGTTTTTTTATTTAATATTGATTATTGTAGAGTGCTGTAAGGTAACAGCATGAAAGTGTTATTAACTTACTGGTAGGGTACGTTTTCTCTGAAAAAAAATAAATGTTTGTGTGTGAAGGTTTTAATCTTCCTGAATAGCTCCATGATGAATAAGTGTTAAGTGTAACATTGAGAAATTCTGATTTTTAGACTCAATAGAGGAAAAAAAGAAACAATCTCACACTCTTCTATCCACCTACCTCTCCAAAATCCAGGCAGGAGTAAGATAAGAGGTTTCTAAAAGAAGCTAATCTATTCTTAACCCTACTTCCTAAGTGACAGCAAAATTAAATTGAAGCAATCATGAATCATAGGAGGATCAGAGCTGAGTAACTAATTGGCCTATTTTCTGTACTGTCAGAATCCTCTTGAGCAATTTTCCTCAATTATAACTGCAAATCAGCATGTTATTTCCTTCTCACAAACTACTCGTTGCTGAGGGACTAACTGGTTGTCCCAGGATATTTCCTGAGCTATTGCTGGAGACCAGTTCCCACTGTTAAATAATTGCAAAAAGTTCAGAGTCCCGTGTTGAAGGGCAAAAAGAGAAAAAAAGCCTTTTACCTATAAAAAGAGAACAAGCCTTATTTTTAATAGCAGGCTCTCCCAATAATTGGGCATCTTCTTTGATCAGAGCTAGGGACAGCCTCAACAGAAGATTCTCAACACTTGCTCTTCAGATATGGATTTCCCTTCAGTATGAAGGCTATAATACTAAAAATCTGCCAAATGTAGGCAATGGACATTGGAAAAAAGGACAGCAGTTATTCACTACTATTGTTCAGGGAGATCAAAGATATGATCTTAAAGTTGCATTCAATGACACCAGCCAAGGAATGTTGGTGGCTTCTCTGGCTACCTCCTTATCACACATGATGTACATTCCACCTGTTATTTGTATTCTTCAAGATGCATTATTATGTCTATTATTTAGACCAATTGGCCCTTGTAATAGCAAATATGTAATGAAAACACAAAACCTCATATTTTATAAAGCATAAATAACACCCCAAAGAGATCCCTTTGGAAAAAGGAAGGTGATAAAACAATTGACCCTTCTAAAACATACTATCCAAATTTTCTCATTTCAACCAGACTATAAAATATATATAGATTAACAAAACTAATCTGGAATAAAATGGAGGAAAAAATGTTAAAAAAATTAAACTTTCTTAATCATTTCAGAGCAGGGGTACTTCACTGGATGACAAAGCATTTGGGTCTCCCAGGTGACAGGTCCAGCAGATTCACCCTGACTTGGCAGGACAGTGAGAAAAATCTACACATAACAGCCTAAGGGCATTTGTTTGCTTGCTTTTTAAAAAAAATCTTTCCCACTACTAGCAGTTTGCCTGCCCAGGGGCTGAACTGGATTTGTTTTCAGCGCGATTCCTTCTGGCTCATTAGTAATGACAGGCTCATTTTCCCCAGTGACTCCAGTGCTAGTGCCACAGAGGTCTTTACTCATCTTTCACATACACTTGACATGAGAGAAGAATTGTTACAAGTAGCATTCAGGCATCTTTCTTTGTTGCTTGAGCTGAAAAAGAGATTTTGGTTCAACATCAAACAGCTGAATCAGTACAGCTAAACAGTACAGCTTCAAACCCCATCCAATATCACATAAAATAATGGCTTAGTATTGGAAATACTTTCATCTCAGGGAGTCAAGAGCTTAAAAAATATAGAGAGTGTGTGTGTGTGTATGTTAGAATTATCTTAACATTCTTTTCTACATCATGAAGAGTTTAACTTTTCTAAACAATGCTCTCAGTGGTGACATTTTGACATTTTACATTTTTTTTCAGTAGGGTTTTTTTTGTTGTTGTTTTGGGTTTTTTGGTTCGTTGGTTGATTTTTGGGCTTTCTTTTAAGTAGGCAGCTATCTATAAACTAAAAGGAAAAAGATTATTGGAACAACATAGAGATAGTAGAATATATTTAAGGTTTCTTAGTTCTCAATAGCTGCAGTTGTTCTGTCACACTTAGAGCGACTCAGCAGACGAAGCTCCATCATTGCTGTCTGGGAATAGCTGAACAACTATCAGCATTACCAAGAAGGTCTTATGCACTTTGCTGAAAGTAGTGCTGCACTAGAACCTTTTCTAAAGACTGGGCTATTATCTCATATCCCTTAATTTTTAATTTGGTCTAGTGAGATTCTCTGAGTTTCTATAGTATTAGAATTGTACTACTTCATAGTGTAGAGTAGCAAAAAGACTTACTTCTTCAGATCAGCTGTAATTGTGCCCCAAAATTTTCAATTTATTTCGAAAAAACATAGAAATATCCACCAAGTTTCTCAGTGGTGCATTGCAGCCCTCTAATACAGCACTTACGATGTCTGGAGAAGGAGTTTCATTGAAGGTGTTGAAATGATCATGCCTAAATAAGTAACTTCAGATGGCCTTGATTCAGTAATTTCTTGAAAATAAAAGCTGTGCTATGTTCATAATCTGCGTTCAGGAACCACTTTTTACCCTGTCCAGTTAAGAAACTGAAGAATGTTCATCTGAGGTGTCTTGGTTTGAAGACAGGTGTCTGTTAAGGAAGGCAGGAGCTTCTCTTGAAATGGAAAATGTAAACCCTTTCTCTTGGAATTATTATAATTTTGAAATTAAGGGGTTTTTATGCAAAGATATGGGAATAGGAATAACAGTTCTTCATTAGAAAAATTAAAATTAAAATGCAGTAATACAAAAACAACACTGACAGAATATACCCTGACACCCTGTTGGTCAGGGTGTTGGCAGCAGCCTGATTAAATGGTGTCTACAGTCTTTTTGGAGTGACAGATGTGGTTTTGTTGAAGTAATGATTTTTTAGAAGGGTGTCAGGGTTTTTTTAAGGTTTAGTGGTAGTGTAGATGTGCTTGGTCCAGTGGAAAAAACACTGTTTTGGTGTTCTAATTTTTAGATTTTTATCTAGGTAGGAAATGCTTGGCTCTTCTCCCTGGCTATAGTATCTCAGAATGGGATGATGTAATTTTATCAGTCATGTAGTGAGACTCAATGGCCCATTAACAGATGATATCTCTTTGGACGGAGGATGGGTCATGGAAGACATAAAGAAAACAACTTTACTTGGTTTTAATAGCTGGCTTATTAGCAGAGGATATATTTCTGGGAGCTATGAGGGATGGATTATGGAAGAGATTAAGAACACTGCTCTACCTGGTTTTAACAGATGGTGATAGAATACATACTTCTGGTTACATCTTGCATTATAACCTAAGACATGAGGTCAGCAGGGAAAACATTTGAAGACAAAGACAGAAGTTATGTAAAGAATATTTCAAACATGTATAATCTGCCAATTTTTTATGTCCTTCAATTTTATTGTGTTTTGGCAATGAACCACTGCCATTCCAAAGCAGCAGCTTTTATTCATCTGTGGACCACAGGGCACACCATCCCCTTTTCTCTTTTCCTGTAGGGAATTTCAGATATGCATTAAAAAAAAAGAAAGCAAGCATAACACTATTGACTTCAATGATGTTTTGATGTTTTGCTGGTAGAACAGAGTATCATTTAGCTTAAAGCAAGTGAATGTGGAATCTAATCAAGAGAACCTCAAGGAGAGCCCAGGATTTACAGCTCTCTAGAAAGATGAACTGACAGAAGGTTAAATGATATAATTTCTAAAGTACTAAAGCATTGTCTGATGGGGGGAACTGCAGCACTAGAAAGATGCCTTGAAGTCATTCACTGTGGTAGGAGGTGTGATGGAGATTTCACATTTAAAACTGTCCAAAATTGCTCCCAAGAGAGTAAGAGCACATAGAGCACTAGTACCATGGCAGAGCACCATATCTAGGCTCACATGCTTTGCCAAGAACCAAGGCTGCTCAGTGGATGCACTACTTGGTGGACTCTGATAACCCCCATCAGAACCTATTAGTCTGATTGATCTGTATTGTGCCTTCACACAAACTGTCAAAACAGAAAACACCTACAAAGGGCCCAATATTTTAGGAGGACATGATTGTCACTCCATTTTGAAAAGTGCAACAGAAAGTAGCATTAAACTTTAGGCTGACAGAGAGGGGGCTTAAATTAGATAGTAGGAAAAACTCTTCCCTGTGAGGGTGATGAGGCCCTGACACAGGTTGCCCAGAGAAGCTGTGGATGCCCCATCTCTGGAAGGATTTAAGGCCAGAATGGATGGGCCCTTGAACAATCAGTCCTCGTGGAAGTTGGTCTTTAAGGTCCCTTCCACCCTAAATCATTCTGTGATTCTACAGTTTGCTGGAGGAGGCAGAAGAAATGTAAATTCACATTTCAGTGTGTAGGATGATGCAAATCAGGATACGTGCTGCTGGGATGTCAATCTACTGCAGAAGTCAGAAATCAGAGCTAGCTTTGAATGGTATTTAAACTCTCTCAAATTGTGCTACTGAATCATGCAGATTCATCTTGTTTATTTTTCTGTTCATTTATTAAATGTGCTTATCAATCAGTTGCCACAACTATTTCTCATAAGCTCCAGTTTTGCTGTTCCACACATTAGCTCTTTGATGCCAACCAAAGCAAAACTGATTCCAACTTGCTACTCCAGGACAAGGATCTGGAGACAGCCCTTGCAGCCCCTCCACTCCTGCAACACACACCATTCACAACATGACAATACAGATGACAAGCACATGAAACTTGATGTTAATGGGCCTCCAACCTCTGTTCCTCACATCTTTCCCCAATGACTGGTTCTAAACAAAGGCTCTGGCAATAGATTTTTTTTTTCCTGCAATGTAGCCAGTTCAGGCTCTGGCTTTACAGGCTGAAGCTTCCTGGTTTATTTCACACCAATGAAAACAGCTGTAGAATTTGAAATTGTTAAAGAAGATCAATCTTAATTGCTAAAGAAGCTCTGGAGTAGAATTCACATCACACAGCAACGCCTGGTAATTCTTCCTTCTCAGCACTGTGTGTCATATAATCCTATCTCCCACCATACCATCAGTACTATGCTGAGCAAAGCAAACTAGCAAACTGCAGCTCAAGCCTTTTATACTGCAAACCATTGCAGTCACACTAAACTTCATCACAAATGGACATGCTGATTCATTAAAAGCTGTTACTGCACTGGAGGTTAAAAACACTTGTGTGGCTCACCTTCTCTGGGGGTAGCTATTCGTTTCACCAGAACATAAATCATGATAAAGCATTTTAAAAAGAAAACAAAACCAGCCTCTCCTTGAAGAGCTTGAAACTGTTTTTTCCCCTGATTTTTTACCAATGTTGTGTCATAGTCATTAACAGTATCTTCTAATATTCCCTCCTCCATAAAGCACAGATTCTGCATGTGCTGGCACCAGGCCAACACCATGCTGGAAGAACATAATATGGCAGAGGAGCTCCCACATGGACATCAACAGCTACCCCCAGGCTCAGAGAATAGGGTGGGGGAACTTTGAATAGGGTGGGAGAAAGTTGAAAGACAAAGACCCTTTTTTCCTGTTTTCCAGGAAAAAAGCTACAAGGTTAACTACAGGATAGTTAAAGAAGTGTTTGGACAATGCTCTCAGGTACCTGGAGTGATTTTTGGGCTCGTCCAGTGCAATGCCCAGAGCAGGATTCATGGATCCTTGAAGATTCCTTCCAGCTCAAGCTATTATGTGACTTTTTTTCCCAAGGTTAGTATTATTTTAATAGCAACCTACCCTGATTTTTTTGTATGATACTGTTCTCTTCAGTTTCCACAGTGTTATGTGCAAGTGAATGCAATGACTCACACACACCAGAAAACACTTCATTGAGATCACCACCAGATAAAATATAATACAGCCTTTCAGGGCATATGTCAGCATAAGAAAAACCCTTACTTTGCTCTTTCATTTTCTTAAATTAGTGGCATCTACTGGATCTTACCTCAACTAGAATGTTTACATTTTATCTCCACTAAAGTGTACTACAACAGAACGAGTGCTAGATGACACTTCCCTTCTCCCTTGCATGCAGTTACCATCAGCTTAAGTGCACCAGGAAAGCCAAAACATTGCCACACTTTTTTGACAAAAGCTAGAACTTATACCAATCTATTGAACGAATCCAAGAAATTAATCAGTGTTTTTTCTGCTTGAAACAAACAAAAGCTTCATGGCCCTGAGTGTACCAGTAGCCTTTGACCACCTTGAGCAGCCTTACCTGAGGCTTACATGACAACAGTCCTCCTCCAAAACAGCCTTTGCCTTTGGCTTCTGCTTTGCTACCTCAGTGGGACAGCCCCACTTGTGCTGCTCCATCTCAAAGGACTCCAAGCATTCCTCCCTAAAAATATCATTTTATATATGGTGTCATGTCAACTATATACTACCTGTGTGCATAACAACAGGTGTAGACAGCAGTGATTCAATAAAATAAAAAAAATCTATAAATGTCATCACCTTGCATTAAACTTTTGACTCGAGGTGAACATGGAGTAGATTTGACATTCACAGTTATTCAGGTCAGACATTTAACTCTGAGTGGTCCAGGTCCATCTCTCCCCAGGGAAAGGCTGTTCTCTCCTAATGAGTTCATATGCTTGCTTTACATTTTCCCAAAGCCAAAAGAGGTTCAGATTGAGTTCAGATTGGCTGATATCCAAGCTCAAGCTGCACAGAAACACGAGGTGACTGTGAATACACTAATCAAAAATGTAGAGTAAAGAAAGGAACGGAGTATTACCTCTTAAGAGGAGAGTCTAATTCTGGTTTCTACCCTGATTTTATACCACTGTTGCCTCATAGGTATTAGCGATGCTATTTCTAATCACCCCTAATATGATAGAAAAGATAATTAGATTAAGTTTAGCCAAAGCCTTTGACTTCTTTTATTTACCCGAATCTGCACCAGAATGCTAACAAAAATCATGTACTTCCTCAAATAATCCTTTTTGAGTTCAGAAATAAATATGGGCAATTTTCAAAATTAAGACCCAAATTTCAAAATAGGAAGCCAGATTAAAGAAAGTGGAACAGAAATGCAACCCCTTACAGCAAGCCAAAAAAAAAAATCAAAAAAAAAATCCCAGTTCTGGTCAGTAAAGTAGGATTACAGTTTTTTAAATTGATGAAGGTTTAAAGATATGTTCACAAGTTTACAGATGACTTCTGAAAAATAAACAAGATGCCTAAGTGACCTGTGGTCAGTTAATTAACAAAAACCCCCAAAATATCAGTTTTAACACGAGTACCTATGTATGTAAATCAATTCAATCTAAGCATACTTTGGATTAAATATTGGGGCTTTTTTTAGCCAGATCATTGTTTTATTCAACACATTTATTATCCACATAAATGGAAAACCCAAAGCTATAAAGTGAACAGAACTTCAATATTGCAAGACCTGAATAGGAGATGGATTCATTAAACTACTTGGAAATGTTAACTTTTGCATCTCTCTGAGTTCAAGATGGTCTGTGCACATGTCCTGGAGATTTCTGCTGGGCTGAAGCTCTGCTCCTCCTGAATCTGTTGTAATGATACAACATATGCAGATGTGTTTAAAACAGAAAAGAATTTGACATTAGAGACTTGTCAGATGCAAAACTCAGACCCTCCAGGTGTCACCCAGTCAAATGTCTGACAGAGACGTAAAGATCCATTTGGATCCCACCACCTGTTAATCTCCCTGCAAGACCACTTGGAGTCTCAATTCATCTTCCATATTCCAATGTGTTTGGTTTTATTTTATTTTGAAATGTTCTCATTGATTCCACTTAATGGTTTATATATTACCCATACTTTAAGTGAATTGGCATTTTTCTACTGAAAGTAAGACAAATTGCAAAGGGAACACACAATGGGTCGCATAAAACAACCACAGCAATCTCCAAGGAGATACTAATTTCCAAGTTGTGGAAACAGAGTAACTAAAGAAAAATAATACAACAGAACTGGAGGCAATTAGGGTGCTTCACATTATAGATTGAAACCCAAGGACCTCAGATTGATAAGAGTGGGCTTGAAAACCAGTGAAGCTGTTGAGTTATTAAAATAACAGACTGGAAATTTACAACAACTGGTTGTTGTAACAGTAAAGTTCTGCAGTTCTCAGGCTCTACAATTCCAGATGGGAAAAAGGAGCAGAAGCAACAGCATGGATGGAAGGGGCTCAACCTACAGAAACCTCTGCCAGCTCTTTGTTGCTGTTAGTTAGGGATTAACCCTTGGAATGGCAGTAATAAAGCACACAGCAACATGGTCATCTTTCAAGATAGGAAAGAGTTTATTGTAACACTACCTTGCCTAAGTACACTCGAAGACTAACTCAAGAACAGAACACAGCCCATTGGTCAGGGCAAGCAACACCTCCTGTAAAATGTTATTACCATAAACAATACAATTTCTCACGGTACACATTCTGTAAATAATAGCAGGTGCATCTTTGTTTGAGATCTTTCCCTTCTGTTTTTCTCCAAGCTTATGAGAAAGCCTGTACTTCTCAGGAAGTCCATGGGAAAGCTCCCAGACTGTGTATCCACAGTTCTTCATGCTAGTCTGAACACCTGAGGCTCTAATTCCCTCTGAAGCAAAATGGAATTAGCAAAATTATTTATTTTCCCAGAAGAATACCCAGTGCTCTAGGAAATATGGCAACACAACCTTTCCACATTAGAATAGATACTGTGCTCCAGCATACAATCCAAAAGAAAGGAAAAAAAAAAAAAGAAATTTATCTTGATTAAGTGATAGGTCAGCATGAGTAATCCAAAAGCAGGAAAAATGAAGTATTAATAGTGGATAATTTGTAATGCAATATAAGCATTATTATACATGGCACTAGAGGTATTAGCATTTCGTTAACAAGTGGAGAAATAATTATTTGGTGTCGTGGTTAAAATAGGTTTGTTTTTTGGTTGGAGAGGGAGTCCACTACCTGCGGAAGTGGTTCCCTGTGGGGACTGGGCAGAACCAATCAGCTGCCTAGTTTGGAAGATTGATACCCATTAAACCACTCAAAAGAGCTCATTAACACCTCCATGGAAAAGTACATTTAAAGATGAACAAAGCCTGGGGAAGCTCTCTTGGTTTCTGGCCTTGAACATGTAACTGGGTAACTGGAGGCTGGCCCCTGCTCAGCCTGAACAGCCTGATGGGGCCGTGCCAGGCTGGACCAGGGCTCTGCTGTGGTGCTGGCCCCTTCCCGGGAAGCCACCGGGTCCCATTCTGGCGGGGCAGCTGGGCTCCCTTCAGGAGGGGCCGAGCCCTTCCCTGGGAGCCCACCGAGCCCCGCCCCGGCAGGATGGCTGGGCCCCTTTTCCCGGCAGAGCCCGCTGGTCCTTTTTTCCAGCAGCTCCACTGGGCCATGGCGGGTGGAGGCTATATCTGCGCCAGGAGCAACCATGCAGCAGGGATGAGAGCTGGGAGTGGCCGCTGCCATCCCACACCTGGAGCAGCCACGTGGCTAAGACTGCGCAGCCAAAACTTGGTGCAGCTAGAGACAATGGTGGATGGCTGCACGTATCTCAGCATGACTCGCAATAGACTTTGTTTGCTTAACCGTTTTTAGCCAGCCATGCGGCGGACAGAAAGACAAAAGCAGCACCAGCAGTTTTGTTTCTTTTCCCAGCACCCCACATGAAGGAAAGGTGCAAGGGTGGCAATAGGCAGCCAGTGCAGCTCGCTTAGTGCTGGTGGGGACCATGTGGTCAGCAGTGAGAGACACAGTGATTCCTCAATGGCAGAACCTGGACGAGGTCAACCTTTTAATGCGGCAGAACTCTATAAAAACTGTTTCTTTTGATAAAGCCAGAGAACAAATGAACCAATGAGCACTAATTCTCTCCCAAATCAGGAAAAAGAAAGGGTAAAGACATGAAGAGATGACAACATGGGACTCAGAGTCATGAGTGAGTGAAGAAGGAGTCAAATTTTAGATGGGAGGGCATTGAGGAGATGCCTTAGTCTTAGGCTGAAATTCTCTTTTCTTGTGAGGGTATGGTGAAGATATATTTGATATAACAGACTTTTTTTTTCCCCTGGAACTCATGGAAACGCACTGTGGGGATGTAGCATTCTAACACAGCTGTGAGCCAAAGCACCAGTATTGAAGTAAGTGTTGCTATGATCCAATGAGAATATTGAACAGAGAAAGATGAGAGAGATAGAAACTTCACCTCAGGAATAAAAGAAGAAAACCTCTGTTCCCAGATATGGATGAAAAGAGCTTTTGTTTTTATGCTAGAGCAGCTCATCCTTAAAATAGTACCCCATAAGTTTGACATTGCCCATGAATGCAGCTGTGGGAATGCTGCAAAAGATGGTAGGAACTTCACGATTGCAGATTTCTGAGCGGCTGCTATTTGTGGTAATTAAAAGCCATGAGAAAACTATTTATTGTGAAAAAGTCTCCATGGCATGGAAAGAGAGACTCCTCTCCCTAAGTAGACTGAAGAAAGATTATTTTAGAGATGGTAAATTGACTGAAAGTTCCAGGTTTTGTCTCTTTACATTGTCAGTGGGAAGGAAAAGAGGGTGAGGAGGGAGGAGAAGTGTTCTGAAGGTTTATTCTGATTTTCTTATTATTTTTCTTTTAATTTTGTTAGTAATATTTTTCTTCATACCCTTTAAAGTTTTTGAGCCTGTTTAGCCCCTCTTCCTCTTAATCCATATCTCAGAGCAGGAAATGAGTAAATAATTTCTAGTGGCTGTACTGGTGTTTGGCCAGCACTAACCCCACTACATAATTGATGCATTGGCCAGGAAACTTGTGGTAGTTTGACCTGGGGAGGAGAAACTCAAAGAGAAGTTTTCTCTATGAGTACTCCCCTGGGAGTTGATAGTGACCAACTGGAGGCTGGTTTGGTTGTTGACAGCGTGAAGAACCAATTGGAGAAAGTTAGTTCCAAACCAAACTGCTACATTTGGGAACCAAAATTTCATGATTCCTGGCTAAATAGGCCTTCTTTAGATCCCATCTGAACAGTGTCTGTACTTGAACATGTTTGCAGAAGTCATCTCTGTTTCTTAAGCAGCAAAAAATAGAATTAATTCAAAGAGGAAGAAAGTTTAAAAATATTATTTCATAATGTATTTAATTATGTAAGCTGGGGAAATCACAACATTTGTGTTGAAGTGGAATAAAGGTTATGAATGATACAAGATTCTGATGCAGAACCTTCTCATTATGCCAAGAATTAGAGCCAGGGGCATCCAGAGGGAAAAAGATGACCATGCTTCTCCCAGGAGAGGTGCAGACCACACCTTGTGCTCTGCCCTCTCCCAGCAGAGAGAGAACAATGTTATTCACATGGGGAGGGTTTGAGAGCTACCGTCCTGCTTGGGCAGGAGGGTGCCATGGTCCTGAGCTGAACTTGCCTATGTGAGCCCTCTGGCACAATCCCTCAGCCATCATGGCCAGGAGAGCACCGGATGTGCCAGCTCTGCCACCCCAGGGCCACAGCCACCTCCCAAAAACCAGCAGCAGTGCCTGATGACAGCAACACTGAGCAAAGCACGACTGATTTAGGGGGATGCATGAAACACAATGGGATTCCATTACAATCTGTCATCCTTTTTATGCCTTTCCTACGTGAGAACCTATTGAAAAAAAACCCCCCATATAATCACAAATAAAACCACAAGTATGAAAATAAATAAAAGGTAAAGCACCACATGCTGTTATTCCAGGGCACCATACAAATTCAAGCCGTAAAGAACAAGAGGAGGTAAGGGGGGGAGGGAATGACCCTGCTGCAGTCCCTCCTCTATGTACTGCTGCACCCATCAGTATCAGCAGCTGTTCCTCTCAGCTGTGACTCAAGGGGATAATTAAACTATTGATGCTCCCATTTTCCCCACTGCGCCACCCTGGCTCAGTTGTGCTGGCTCCTCCTGCCGGACCACAGCCAGAGCCCCCTGGGAGAGCTGCATGATGCTGCAGTCCTGCCGTGTGACAGGGAGCACTCAAATATTTCCTGAAGTCAGTAGCATCTCCTGCCTTCTTCTATTACAGTTTTCAAACATCAAAGCCACACTTATTTCAGCATTTACTCAGGAACCATTGAGGTTTCAGTGAAACTGGGAAGATTAATTAAGTGATAGCAAGTTTGAACATGGGAGATACATGATTAAAAGTTCTCAAGGTAAGAGTAGGTACTATCTTTTCAGCAAATGGTATCTACTTATATTGATTAATTTCTTGCTCAGTGGTCTATAATGTCACTTCAAGATGAGAAGCTGGAGTGCTGTAAAGAGAAATTCTCTAAAAACTGCTCTGCTGACATTGTAACAGCACTTAAGTACAAAGTCAGATAATGCAGTATCACTCAAATACTGCCAGACTGATAATATTTTTAAGCTATTGAAATGAAAGAAAGAGTTCTGATTTATTTGTATTGCTGTAAAAATCATCAGAGCAGTTAAAAAAAAAATAAAAGTGTAGCAGTTCAAATTATTATGTTCAAGTGATATTTTCTACTTGTTTCCATTTAGAAGCTCATCTGCAGTTCTAAAAACTGCATGACTGTTAGAAATGTGCCTGTCTGGTAAATTCTAAACATGTGGATATAAAGGGAGGGGAGTACAGACGCTAGCAGTACAAGCTTTTCCATCCACAGCCCAGTTCTGCATCAGGAGGGTGAACTGGGAGGCGGCAGCATAGCAGTGTCTCCACAAGATTATTTGCTCTGTGCTGAGCTCAGGGACGTGGTTCTACAGAACACGGGTTATGGCAAGGGCTGCTTGACATAGAAAACACACAGGACAATTGACAGCATTTTGTATTGGCGTAGTGGCCAGGCAAGCTGAACAGAGAGAACAGGCTCAGTCTCCCATTAGTAATGGTTGCTGTGATATCCACTACTTTTGAATTCCTTAATTTATTAAAAGTGGTGTAAAATTTAAGTATTTCCAGTTTATCTAATCTTTAATCCAACAAAGGCTAACAAGGCCACGCTGGAGCCACATATACATATTCACCAGAGTCATCTAAAGAGGGGCAAAAGTAAACAACTGCTCTTAATTTCAGGCATTCCTGCTTTTTCTTTTTAAATCTCTTGCTCTACTATTTATCGTAGGGCAATCATAGATCAAACATCCCCCACTAAACACAAAAAATCCTCTGCTGTGCAGTATAATGAGCCTCAGCTAGGAAGCAGTCATCAATGAAGCAATCAATAGCACTGCATGTCTGAAGAAAGCACGGAGGTTGTAATATCATCTGTATGCCTGACACTTACCAGGGATAACATTAATCCCTAGAAGAAATCTGTGATACCTCTTAGTATTACTTTTTACCCAGAAGTATCCAAAGAATTAATTATAAAGTTGATTTTGAATAGTGCTTTAAACTGGAAATTACTCTAGAGTTTAAATTAAGCAGTAGATTGAAATGACTAACGGTTATTAACCAATAATTAAATAAAAGAGCTGCAGCTACTGACTATAAAAAGGTTTGTGCTTCTTATCACTGTGTCCTGAGACAGGTGACTGATGCTGCGATGCTGAGTGTGTGTTAATTTCTGCAACATCTTTAGCAGTGTGGGGAGTCACATTCATAGCCTCTCGAAATAACATCTCAGGTTATTTAAATCAGTAGTTTTCAGCTGTTTCCAGAGACAGGACTCTATGAGACGACTCAAGAACTCACTCAGACATCAGCCACTTTGCTGCTCACACAGCTACAAGCAACCTCTTATTTATTCCCATCATGCTGCAGAACAGGAAAAAAGGAGAGAAAGCAAGCAACAGGAATGAAGTTCAGTCCAGTGAGGCATCTTGGACTAAACTTTACATTTGCCTTTCATGTAAAAAACTCATGATTGACTTCCTATTTGTTTGGAGATGTAATTGAGTAAAAATCTACCTGCACGAGGAAGGGACGACTACAGCAATGTCTTTATACCACACACTTTCCTGTCTATTGCAACCTCTGGTGCAAAACTTGAGAAAAACTGCTTGAAATTCATGCCTCTTTGCATCCTATGTATTGAATGTTTCTTGCCTTGCAGGAAGCTGGAACAATAGGTGAATCAAAGGCAGCAGAAAAATCACCCTGTCAGGGGCAGAGAATAGGAGCTGAGAGGCAAGCACCAGAAATAGCCCAAAAATTGATATTATTTTCTGTAAAAAGAAAAATTTGAAGGTTTTGCTGGGGGGAGAAAGGGAGGGGATGGGGAAAGAAATCCCAGACAAAAACACTTGGTTATTCTGAAACATCACTAAGGAATTTCAACTCTAAATATGTGCTCTATCAGCTAAGCTGAATTATGTGCCTAAACATGTTGGATCTTATGGTCAAAATAAACTAGGGATTTACTAAAAAACTATAAATTACAATGTATTTAACAAAAAAAAAAATTAAATTCACTTGGGTTTTTTTTATTTTGTTTGTTTGAGCATATAACATCCATTCAATCAAAGAGCCCCACCATCCTATGATGCCCTCAGCAAAAGCACCCAATGATTCCAGCTGCAGAGGGAATTTGCTTATTTGCATTACAGGATGATGCTGAGGGCCCACAGACCTGCCTCCCACCCTTGAATCCTGTAGAGCTGCTACCTGTTATCATAATGCAGAGTGGGGGGAAAGAGCAGCTTCTGGCTGTTTTTACCTACTCAAATTCCACACAGAAACCTTATCAACAACGTGGCTCTATCACTCAGGTCCAACATGTGATGGTGATCTCTACTGTATTAAAAGGAAGGCTTGTAGCATTAAAAGTGGCCAAGTCAAGAACTGGAGTCCTAGGAAATATCAGAGGCTGGCACTTTTAGCTTAGCCCACCTCTCTTGGGACATATAACAATATACCATGATTTAGGTGTGCTTAGCTTATCATTTACTGTTCCAAAAAGGCTATTTTCCCTAGTCAGACCACAAAATAATGTGAGATCAGCAAAATAGCCCACCAAAATAACTGGTGTTATGTGGACTGAAGTGGTTTTGTTGTTTATTTTTTGTCCTTTTCAGAAAAACACCAAACAAACAAGTGTTATGTGGACTGAGGGATTTTTTCAGAAACAAATCCAGAGAGGTTTCTGAGAGAACACAAAAGGACACTTTTGATAGAGGTGACATTTAGCTGCTAGATTCCAGTCTTTCTTCCAAAGTGCATGGGAAATAATTTCACAGATACACTTACTTAACACAGACCAAGTTGTAGTATCTCCTGGACTCAGGAGAAGATCAAAATATTTTAATTAAATACTCCTAGAATGGGGACATGCAAGTACAGTGAATATCCAGCCAAGAGAATGTCAAGCAGAATGATTTATATCCATCAAAGCTATCTGGGACTGGAAACAGGACTTTTAAGTGAAAGGTTCTCACACCCCCTTAACTGTGGGCACAGTACATGTGTACTGCCTGTTTTCCTTCTCTCCTCTAGCATCTGTAGCCACTTCCTTTACACTCTAGAGAGGCCGAGGAGTGAGTGCTGATTGTTTCCTGGTTGTGCCATCCCCATGTCACTGGAAAGAGCTGTGTGTCCCTGCTTGAGGCCAGTCTGTGCTTGCAGCACTGCTGACTCCGAGAACTCTGCAAGGGCCAAGGCTCCTGTGTGCCTTGCCCTGCTCACAGTGCCCAAGGCCTGCACACATCTACAGCAGGTACAGCCACAATGAGGGCATTTTGATACACCACATGCCACTCAATCAAAGCACTGATATTAAGAAACATAATTAGCAATTTATATCACATAGTGGCATGATATTTTTAGTGCATTGAACATAAGTAGTTGGAATACCTTTAGGAACTGCTGCACAGAGCTGTTCCATGTGAGCAAAAATTACATCTAAATGAACAAATACAAAAAATAGAGATGGATATTGCACCAGCTGTGCCCAATACTCATACCTGATAATGACATTGCTGAGAGAAACACGCAGTTAAGAGACAACATAAAACGGGAGAGCTGCATTTGAAATTATACGGTGACAAGGCTGTAACACCACAACATTTACACTACATATAAATCAGCTTCTCAGATGGTACTTACTTGTAAAGTGTCAGTCAGTCAAACCACTCTCCTCAAACTATCGGATTTTTTCAGAATCATTTCCCTGTGCATTTGGACACTCCTGTTGCCACCTAAAGAGCTTCTCAGTCAAACAGAAAGCAAAAGGCACTTGGTAAGTTTGCTGGCTTCCAAATAGAAAACCGATAGAAGCAAACCACATATCTGTGTTTTGTTGTGATCAACTGTTTCATTCTCCCTGGGCAGGAAACTTTGGAAAAACTATTACACGAAACTGTAGGTGAAAACATTTTTTACATTCACAAATAGGACCATATTTGTAAAAATCTGTATGTTTGAGCCTAGCGGGAGTCTCCAAGCCACTTTCATATTTGGTTTAAGCATTATACTATAAATATCCTTCAAGTAGACCCCTTTAGCAGACAGTATTTACCAAATTTGATCGTGCTATGTGGAGTTTATCCCTGAGTTTCAGATTAACCCCATTTCCATGACTAGTTTTATCACATTGTTCTGATAATTTAACTTATATTTTTAATACTCATTCAGTTCTCCAGTCTCCAGAGTACTTGATGTTAATAGTGAATCCTATCTTGAGGATTGTCAGTGAAAACAAAAGACACCATGAGAGAACCCTGATGAGTGATGGCATCTCCTGTGGCTTAGAGAGCTGAATTAATTTGTCCACATTGACAAAAGGAGTTCATTAGACAAGCTCTGCTGAATCATGATGGGGAAATCTAAGAGGTTGCTGCCCTTGTCTGTTCACCTGACTCCACCCTATAATTGATGGCAATATGAATTAATACACCCCATATGAGCTATTCCCTCCTGCCAAGCTGCAGGATTAGGTAAGGAGCAGAGGATGTGGCCTCCCTACTCACCCTCAGGTTAATGGGCAGAGCTCACCTGCCGCAAAGGTTTGCACTGCCAGGAGTTGTCCTTTTCCTAACACCATCGTACAGCTCACCCCATTGTTGTATTGCACTGTTTGTTTCCTAAGTTGCACTGTTCATGGTTGTTATAGTATCTTCCATTCTCACCCATCGATCTGTGACATGGTTGAATCCTTCCTTTTGTCCCTCCCCATCAGCAGCATCTCATTGGTCACGGGTCTGTTCCTCCCCTCCCCTTTCCCCAAGTTTAAAAATGCCTGCGATCTTCTCCCTCACTCTCTTTCTCCTCTCACCATGTGGATGCTATAATGAACTGTGGACCATCTTTCCCATGAGCCTCTTTTAGTTTTTTACCTTTGTCCTTGACAGAGTATTTTCCATCCCCCGCGGTCCAGAGCTAGCTGAGAGGACCCGGGGAGAAGAGGAATCCCGTCAACTGGTGTCCAATGCTGGGGCTTTCCACAAGGTCAGAGACCCTGCACAGCAGCTAGGAAGCCACAAGTGGATTATACGAGCCCTTGGACTATCAGTTACCTTGCAAGCAACAGGCTGCTTTTTGTGCAGCAGCGCCTATGAGGATGAGACCAGCAGCCTTCCTTCAGCCCAAAGGTGGGTCAGCCGCGGACGAAGGACTTACCTTGCAGCACTTCCAGCCAACTGAAGAGGGAGGTGAGTACCCCTCACGAGTATTAGTGGGTACCCCGAAATAGCCCCCAGTTGCGGCCGGGGTATGTTCCCGCCGGGGTGACAGGGGCACCACATGGCCAGAGCCACGTGTGGTGCGGAGCCTCATGGCAAAAGAGGAACACAAGTGAGCAGCCAGTGCCGGTGAGGGCTGCAACTGTCGTGGAGCAGAACGTGTGCAGTGGTTCGGTGCCAGGAGCTGCGGACAGCGGTGGTGGCAAGCAGTGCCATTATTGCGAGCTGCGGCGGCGGCACGGCATTACTGGTGGCAGTTTAAAAGCCGTGAGGCATGTTGGTGCAGTCTCTCCTCCTACCCCAGCATCACGCAGGGAGGAGAAGATGCCAAACCCGTCCCCAGGCTGGTTATAGACTATTTTCAAAGCTTTCAGTTTCGGTTTGCGTCTTTCTGCAAGATAAGGTAGATTTAATTGTGCCAATTGTTTTTAACATCAAGATGGTCATTCAGCTTTCTGCACAACAAAATAGTATATATTCCCAAGTTCAGGATATCTTAAGTTGTGGGAATGTTACAATTTCTAGGAAACGGTTAAAGCAGTTTATGTGCGGGTTATATCTTTATTTCCCTCACTTTACCCTGCAAANCAGAGTGGTAGAGGCTGGGGGGGGGAACCCCAGGAGGGGGGACCCCAGAGGTAGGGACCCCAAAGATCAAAACCAGGAAGAGAAAACNAGAAACCTATTTAACTCTCAAAGTGGAGCACAAAAACAAAACAGTATCCAAATTTTTTCCTTTGTTCATTTTAATTCGAAAATAATTGATATAAAGGGAATAAAGGGAAAGCCACAACAAACTCCCCCAGTTTCCCCTAACTCTCCTCCCATGCCCCCAGACCCTTGAGCTGGACAAGACGTGCGAGGCACCCCAAAAAATGCAGGAAACCTGGGGCAGCCACTGTATCCCTGGCCCCCTGCCTCCCAATCTGTTGGAAAGCACTTGGAAGAGATAACTGAAGGGACTTCTAATGGAACTTAAGCAAAACACCCAGGGTGAAACAGATGCAGATAGGAATGACATCACCTTTAANTAGTCCCTGCACCTCGACTTCAGCATAAAGATAACCCCCCCCATCCACATGTCAGCGACTGCGTGGCGGGGGTCAAAGATGGCACTGGCCACGTGGCCGGTCCTCCATCTTACCTTTCTTCTTCTCACAATCCCTTTCACCCACATGTCCCCACC
Organism: Rhabdornis inornatus; assembly: GCA_013397075.1. Classification (NCBI taxonomy): domain Eukaryota; kingdom Metazoa; phylum Chordata; class Aves; order Passeriformes; family Rhabdornithidae; genus Rhabdornis; species Rhabdornis inornatus. Next base: position 26,565 of record VWZS01000473.1, read on the forward strand.
TCCAACCCTTTCCAATCCCACAATCCCTTCCTTCCCTCGGACACCCCTTCCTCCGTGTTTCTGCCCCGCATGATGTCATCCTGAAACCCTGCCCCCATGTGTTGCAATCCTAGTTCCNACCAAAACAAAAAAGAACTTTGTAAAACCCAAAGGGAGTTTCGCCAAGGTAGTGGGATCTTTAGGGGAATGCTGAAAGCTACCCTAACATCCCATGAATTAGTCCCAGCAGACCTCTGAGATCTCTTCTGGTGTCTCCTAACCCCCTCAGAGTTCAATCTGTTGGAAAGCACTTGGAAGAGATAACTGAAGGGACTTCTAATGGAACTTAAGCAAAACACCCAGGGTGAAACAGATGCAGATAGGAATGACATCACCTTTAAACATCTGTGCAGCAAAGAGGAGTGTGTTAACACCGAGGAACAAGCTCGGGTGTTATCCAAATTCATTTTAGATAAAATCTGTAAAGCTGCAAAAAAAGTTTTTAACCAGTTGCCCACAGTAGAAGTTAAGGGAAGTTATGTTAATATTAAACAATATCCTTCAGAGAACTTTTTACAGTTTGTTAATCGCCTTCATGCAAAAGTGGAGAGGCAAGTGGAAGACCCAGTTGCACAGGCAAAACTAAGTAAGGAGATGGCTCAGAGGAATGCCGACAAAGCCTGCCACAAGGTTATCCTAGGACTGCCTCTCGATCCTCCACCTACAGTAGCACAGATGATAGAAGCATGTGCCAAGAAAGGAGAGCTCTTCAGTGCACCAGAAAAAAGGGTAAGACTGGCAAACCCAAAATCTGCAGCAGCTGTAATACCAGAAGTAAAGACACAACAGACGTCATCAGAGCAGCTTCCACATGTCATTTGCTTCCAGTGTAGGAAGCCAGAACACTTAGCCAGAGACTGTCCCCAAAGCCAACAGCAGAAGAAGAAACACCAAAAAGAGGGAACAACCAACAAACAAAAAAACTAAGACCAGAGTGTGGACCCGCCTCGCACCATGATATAAATAGAGGGGCTCCATGGTGGGAAAAGCCTCTCTCTTAACAAAGAAAGGGGAGGAAGGGAAGTAGGATACGGGTCAGCAGAAAAATAAAAATTAAAACTGTAGTAACAAAGTTTGGCAGCCTCACTGGCGTTTCAGGCTTGTGGCTACCAAAGCCTTTCTTTTCACGTCTACCGGTTGGACAATCATTGCAGTGGACCTGCCAGACAACTCACAGGACGTGACAATAAACTATATGGGACCGGATAGTAGTGAATATTATGTTATTGGGGACACCGTGCACACACCCATGGAGATTGAAGTGGCTCCCGNGAGAGCTCTTCAGTGCACCAGAAAAAAGGGTAAGACTGGCAAACCCAAAATCTGCAGCAGCTGTAATACCAGAAGTAAAGACACAACAGACGTCATCAGAGCAGCTTCCACATGTCATTTGCTTCCAGTGTAGGAAGCCAGAACACTTAGCCAGAGACTGTCCCCAAAGCCAACAGCAGAAGAAGAAACACCAAAAAGAGGGAACAACCAACAAACAAAAAAACTAAGACCAGAGTGTGGACCCGCCTCGCACCATGATATAAATAGAGGGGCTCCATGGTGGGAAAAGCCTCTCTCTTAACAAAGAAAGGGGAGGAAGGGAAGTAGGATACGGGTCAGCAGAAAAATAAAAATTAAAACTGTAGTAACAAAGTTTGGCAGCCTCACTGGCGTTTCAGGCTTGTGGCTACCAAAGCCTTTCTTTTCACGTCTACCGGTTGGACAATCATTGCAGTGGACCTGCCAGACAACTCACAGGACGTGACAATAAACTATATGGGACCGGATAGTAGTGAATATTATGTTATTGGGGACACCGTGCACACACCCATGGAGATTGAAGTGGCTCCCGTGACCATCAAGGGAGACATAACTCACGTCATTCTCCTGGCGCGCTGCCTTCAGCTACCCTTCTATTTGGCCAAGGGGCAAATCCTTACCCAGGCCATTCCCGTTCCAGCGGAGGTCCCAGTAGATGACAAAGCACCTGACGTCTACTGGGCAGAAGTGGTTGGCAAGGACAAACCCTTTATGGCATGCAGCCTAACCCGTGGAACGGATCATCTCCACGTGGAAGGGTTGCTTGACATAGGGGCAGATGTGACAATCATACCTGAGAGGGTGTGGCCATCACAATAGGAATTGCAACCCATGGCTGGCAAAATCCAAGGTGTAGGAGGGGTCACATTGGCAAAGATCCCCAAAACCATCGTACAGCTCACCCCATTGTTGTATTGCACTGTTTGTTTCCTAAGTTGCACTGTTCATGGTTGTTATAGTATCTTCCATTCTCACCCATCGATCTGTGACATGGTTGAATCCTTCCTTTTGTCCCTCCCCATCAGCAGCATCTCATTGGTCGTGGGTCTGTTCCTCCCCTCCCCTTTCCCCAAGTTTAAAAATGCCTGCGATCTTCTCCCTCACTCTTTCTCCTCTCACCATGTGGATGCTAAAATAAACTGTGGACCATCTTTCCCATGGGAGAAAAGAGCCTCCTTTAGTCTTTCACCTTTGTCCTTGACAGAGTATTCTCCATCCCCCACAGTCCAGAGCTTGCTGAGAGGACCTGGGGAGAAGAGGAATCCCGTCACCCCATGTCTTGAACATAGTCTTATTCTTGCAATATTAATAGACAGCTCAGAACAGAATGTTTTCCATTACTCTAGATACTCATTTGTTGCATTATTTTATACATATGAAGAATCTAGGATACAATGCACTACAAAGCAACTAAAGCAACTAAGAACAAATCTTTGCACACCTTTAAATACCCTTTCTGCATGGCCTCAGGGTAGTAAGAAGGGTAAAATGGCAGGCTGCAGATAAGATCCCAGCCTTGCATAGGGTACATATCCATTCATAAGAAGAAAAGTTCAACAAACCCTATGCCAAAACAAAGCAGAAACTTAATCATATTCCCAACATTTAGTTTTATTTAATCACAAGGTAAGCAAATGCAATATTAAAGATTTAGAAACAGAAGACACAAACCTGTCACAGTCTAGTAACAAGACATTTTACTCAGGGTGAAGAGCAGCTTCCTATTATGATATCCTCATTAATACTGTTATTTATAATCACAAGGATAACAAAACCAACTTTTATATTAGTCTGAAATCAAAGGGCACTTCCCCATTCAATGAGAGATAATTCAAGAGTGAAAAATACAGTAGATACACATTTGAAAGCAAAGTCCAATTAGCTTAAATGAACAGAGAGACAAACCCATCCCTCTGCAATGTTTTCCGTGTTAGATGAGATAAGAGAACCATTGTGGCAGCTGCAGTTGTCCCTTCTCCAGCTTTTAAATTCCCATTTTACAGGGGGTGCAAAACCCATCACAACCCATTCAGCAGATTAGCTGTGACCAGGTTTGAAGCAACTCACACAAGTGACCAGTCCTGATCCAGCTCCCTGCCCTTCTTGACTTGTGCCCACAGCACCAAGAGCAGATTCCTGGCACCTCTTCAGTTTCCTAAAGCAAGGGCAACTCCTTGCATTGATTATTCAACAACACAACAAGAGAAACCATTTCCTCTCCTGAGGTCATTCTGTTTTAAAGCACAGCAGTGGGTTGCCTGTTTCTCTGGGGTCAGCACCATCAGCCACTGCCAGACTGAGAAGAGACACTGTAGTGCTGATCTAAAACTCTGAGCAGGAAAACATGGACACAGGGCAGCATCCTTCCATGTTACTTGGGATATCAGTTTTTCCTCACTCATTCCTCCTAACTGTGGTTGATGCTCCCCAAAGAGCTGCCTTTGAGATGCTCTGCACGTGGCTGAGATGTTGTCTCCACAAGGCTGTGCTTGACAAAGCCCCCACCTTCAGCAGTACACCCGCTTTTTATCAACCAGCCCAGCTGCACTAAACAAACCACCTTTACAAGCTGCCTCCACCCCTTAGCTGGGTCATATGTATTTATGCCTTGCACATGATCCTCATCTCATTACCTGCCTGCACCTGCACAGGCTCTCACCCTCTTTGGGGCTGACCACCACAATTCCAGTTTGATAAAAATCACATTTTGGGGAAACATGAGCCTACTGTTTCTTATTTTATTCCTACTGTTTCTTATTTTCTTCATGCATAAAGGAAAAAAAGCCTAAAACTATGCTTTACCCAGGAAAAAAAAAAACCCCAAAAGACAACAGAAGTTTTATTGAGGGGGAGAATGAATGAGAAAGAATGTCTTTAAGCCAGTGGCAGTAAAGGGAACTCCAACAAAGCATCCTAGTCTTCAGGATTTGGAGACTTTGAAAGCTCATTAAAGGTGTAGCAATATGGAAAGCCCACCAAAATAAACAGAAATCTTTCCATTTAGTACAGTGGTCTTGAATGAGGCCTCTGGAAATTAGGCTCACACACAAACAGCTAAACACACTGTCATGTGCACTGTCTCCCACCAAGTACTCTGAGTAACCTCTATTAAGTAACACTCCTTTCATAACAAGCTGACAGCAAAGGTGCTGACACTATTTGCTGAATATTTTTTTTGCTAAAATCAATCTCTTAACAGTGACCACAATAAGCGAGTTACATTTTTTTAATAAAATTCATACTTAAAATAGCCATGAATCTTCTTAATGTGTCATTTGACATTTGTTATTACTTGGCTGTGGACTGGCTTTGAATATTTTATGAAATATTTATGGCAGAAGGGGATATGGGATTCATAAGAGCAAGACACATACAATATGTGGAACATTAGTAACAATTACCACAAGGATAGAATTAGTATAATCAGCCATCACTTTCTTATGAAAAAATACAGACTTGATTGATGGCACGCAGATATTTCTTCCATTTTAAGGCTGCAATTTTTTAGGACCGATTTGCATAGTTTTCTTCACTTTTGCAGGATTAAATAAAATTCTGGTTTAATGTGAACTTTGCCTAATTAACTCATGGTAAACAGAGACATGTCCTGTTCTCTTTTAAGAAATATTTTGCAAATTCTCTTTTCATCCCTAATAATTTGTCAAAAGGAGAGAATAATAATTATGTGCATCACATCCAGCTAATGTGCAAACAGATTGCAAGCAGGTGAAAGTGAAATTTATGGAAAAAGACATTTCTGCTGTTGTGTTTGTTAGAATGTGGAGTGAATTCAAAATCTGTAATTAAAAATTATTTTAAAAGTTTCATGATTAAAAAATATTATCCAGTGATAATGACAGATCCCATTTTAGGAAAAGAAAAACTGAGTCACTGCAGTGTCTCCAAAGCAAGGTGTATTTGAACTTCCCAAAGGATATTCTGCATTGGCTGTCAATGTGTAAAATCTCATCGTGTCCCAACTGAGTACCATAAGATACCCTGTGCTGTGGGGGCACATTGCCCAGGGCCAGCAGCCCAGACTCTGTGAGCCAAACTCACCTTGGATGAAATGTTTAAGCAGTCACTTGATGAAAAGATTTCTCAGGCTGGATGGAAATTCACCTGCTTTTATTTGTGCAGGGCTTGAGATAACATGCACACTTCCAGGAGATTATGCTTCTAGATTTATATCCACTGCTAGAGCAGAGGCAGGGAAAATAAGTCAAAACCTGCTGCTGTGTGTGTTGCTGCACCATCCACTGAAGTAATATATTCAATGTAAAGCTGGAGTTTGCCTTGCATAGCAAATCTGTAGTTACTACGGATGCAACAAGACTTTCAAGGTATAGCTGGGGCTGAAGGGCCTCTAAACATCTTCCTTTCAAAGAAGTTTGGCTTGGACTCCCTCAAATTACTTACATTTTCACCTGTGCCCCTTTTAACTGGGCTTAAGAAAGCAACATAGTCAGAAGAAATCTAGGCTATAATTGCCTTACCCTAATTAATAAGTGAAAATACAAGGCTTGCTATTATTTTGACCTGGGATTAGTATTCCCGTGGAGATTTACACTGTTCCTTTCCTTGCTATATACTTTCCCCTGCAGGAAGATTAGCATCTGTAGGGTCATATTTATTTATGTGCATGTATTTATTTATGTGTATCAAATATTTATTCTATTTTTAAATAATAAGAGTCAAAGCCATTTAATACCAATTTTCCCTTGCCCACTAAAACAGTGTTTCTCATGCAAGTACTTGTACCACTGTGATTGTGTTCTCTTGAAATCTCTAGAGGTTAGGTGCTTTAACACCTCCTGGGATTGTGGCATAAAAACAGAAATGTATTCTGCATAATAACACACCATCTTAATGCATTTTGTTGCTTTTATCTAGGAGCAGACCTAAAGAGCTATCTCTCAGGAAAAAAAAAGCAACTAGATATCTAAGCAGATAATGCAGTTCTTTTGGAAGCCCGAAGTTCTTCTCGAAGTGCATACATACAATTTCCATTAGCATTTAAAGGAACATGAAATGAGGAGAGATCTCTGAGCCTGTTTCATTGGCTGTTGTGAATATCCTGGTTGCAAAAATGTTAATGTTTTTATGTATTACCTCCATCTGCTTCAATCCTGTGAAACTTGGGTGTGCTATTTATAAATATGAATATGTTTGAGTTAGTATATGTTTTGCCTGTTCTGTAGGCACTATTCATTTTCTTGCAGAAAGCACATCTGTCACTGCTTTCATTAGCAAAGGGTCCTTTTTACGTTCTTTTTAAATTCTAATACTGATTTTTTTCCCTTAGCACTTCTGTTTTGCATAGTGTATTGTTAAACCACTCAACAAATTTAAACCCTTGAAAATGGGGTTGGTAGTGGAAGTGCTGGCACACCCTGAGCTACATTGTCATGAGCCCTGATGCTGTGCTAAATGGATTGAGCCACACTGACACCTCCCACTTCAGGACTGAAGTCCCAAAGACCTTGAAATACTATTTCAGCAACACAGTTATGTGGTGTTATACTGCTTGGATTCAAAATAAATTCTATGAAATTCAAAGAAGCTGTGGGAATGGATAGCCACAGCTGAGGTGCTGGAAATGCCTCACAAATCAGTCATCCCAGGTGTGAACAGAATTTCCAGGTTGGTTTCCTACATATTTTATTTTCATGGGTTTCTTTGAAGTTGAAATCTCTTTTTATTTGTAACATCCTTGCCTCTGAGTCTTTTTTATTTTCTAAATATTCACTCATTCCCCATAATCCCTTTATTCTGTTCTATTTTCCAGCCATACCTCTCCTGATACGCATTTCAAAGGCCTGTTGTGCTCAGGCCCATCTGGATGCACTGTTACACTTGGAATTTTGTTTCCACTTACCTCCCACGGGAAGTGCTGAATCCGGAGTTCCCCTGGATCATGCTTAACCGGCCCTTGGGACAGAAATATGCTGGTGGAAGTGGAAGTTACAGTGGGCTTGGAGCTGCTCTCAGGCCATGCCCACACCTGTCCTGCAGTATCCCAATATTCATATCGCCCATAGAAGTGTTCACCTGAGCATGTACAGCAAATTCACTGGTTACTGCAATGTCACACATAAACTCAACATAAAACATCTTTGTGTGCCTATTCCTTTGGGAAAAAAAACACATATCTGCAGTCCCCATGACAGTGTAATAGTCTAGTATTTCTGGTGTAATTACATTCCCTTTAATAGTCATTATACCAGGATGCCTTTTTTATGGAAGATATATAGACAACATCATACACACTTTCTCAGGCCTTTTCTGAAGTACAAAAAGTTGCAATTCAATGAGGGCTTGGAGGCATTCTGGCTTCACTAATATTTGTATGTTAGAACAAACAAATGTGGGTTTTTGGATTACAGCCAACTGAAATATCACATCAGCCTGTTTCCTTTTGAAACACCAGATTTCCTTCTGAATGATTAAATATTGTACCAAAATAACTTTACTGCTACTATTCAGGGGGAAAACATGATGAGAAAATGCAGAGAAAAATATATGCATCAGTGGGCTATGCAGCCGATTGCAATGGAGGCACCCCTGCTTTTCAGTCCATTCCTTTCCCTGCTGCAAGGAACTCGTAAAATCTTGGTGGGAGGACAGGCAGAGTACCTGTTCATGAGGTCTCAGGGCAGGGAAAAGGTGTTCCAGAGCCATGATTCTGATGGGGACTGGCTGAGACCCTCTCCTGCATCGCGCTGGACCCACGCCCAAGCCTCCTCTCTGGTTTTGCTGCTTGAGCAGCCCTACACCTGCACTTGGATCCAGGCAGGCTGGGGTATCCTGAGCCCAAAATACCAAGTGTGGCTTTTCGAAAAGGCTACCTAGAAAAGCCCCATCTCTACTGCTTGCCTATAAAAGCCTGCTCTGGAAGAGAGGGGGTTAAAAAGTAGAACCATTTGCAGCTCTATTTCACTTTTGAAATGCTAGATTTCTGAGATACTCATTAAAAGATGAATTCAGACAGTGTCCTTGAGACAGTTAATGAGATATGCTAATTTAAAATAAATAGGTCTGGTATGAATTCTTGATAAGAAAACATCTGCTTGGATCTATTGCTCACTTTCAAGGGAGGTAACTGGGTCTGAAGACAGCAAGATACCATAAGGAATATGTAGCCATCTTGAAGGCAACAGTTTAAAAGAACTGATTGTATTTCAGGTTAGCCCTGGAAGACATTTATTTCTTCTGTCTGACTTCTTTTATGAATAGGGACTGAGAGGCAGGCTCAGGGCCAGGAAGGGACTAAATGAGTTAAGGGGAGCCTACTTGGCCATCAATGCCACCAGGGCGAAAAGCAGTTCTAAGGCACTCCATGTTCCCCAAACAGCTTTGTCATGTCTGGCAAAGAGAACAGATTTTGCCTGAAAGTCACCAAAGGAACTGACACTAACCATCCCCCTCAATAACTGCACAGCATGTCACCCTGATTGCCACCTGTGTGACAGAGTGTGGATGGCAGCCAGTGTCCTCCTCTGGGTGAGCCAGCAGCAAGGGCATTTTACCTCCCCTGACCTTGGCAGTGAAGCAGAATGACTTTACAATACTAGGGTTTGTATCCTGGGTGTGCTGTAGATTTTATTATTGGGTTGGAGGATTTTTGACTCAGCCACAGAAATGTGTTGTCTCATTTTATATAGACATCCTTGCATCATCCCTGCCTTAGAAGCAGCAGCTTGGATAACGCCTTGTAGCAGTCACAGAGCAGCAAAAGGTGGCAGGAGAAATCCTACCGCTCCCAGTATCTTCTTAGCTCTCTTTTCTGAAAAGTAAGAATTGCCATTCCCAAGATGGTCACATTTTGTCCAACAGCACAGAAGTGAAGTGCTATGGAACAGGCAGTTCAGCTCTCTGGCTAGCAGTTATAACAAAGCTTATGTACTTATGTGGGGTTTGAGCTTCACAGTCATATAATGGTGTAGTGTACATGCTACAAAATGTCATGCTAGAAGTTTCAGGAGTTCAATATTCAAAGATTATTTATACTGACCTTTCAAAATTTTCTGATCCAGATGTTTTCATTTTTGATTTAAGTCTATGCACCATACCTGTTACAGGGTATTACTGAACTTTTAATGTATTACTGCCAGGCAGTGTCAAAATCTACTGAGTATTCAATCCCTGGTTACTTGTAACATGAAATGAGGACTTTAATTCTCTTCCACCACACCATTCTTTTCCAGCTGCACCTGTGCAGCCTCTGGGCGTGACGGAATGAGGAGATACTGTCTGAGAAGTACTATTTGCACTCACCAGCCTGACTTGGACTGAGGTTGTTCTCTGTGGTAACCTGAGATCAACATATGGCTGAAAGATCTTATTGGATTGTGACATTCCCTCACCTCTGTCTGCACTAGCTTTAGGGCTGTGGCAAAATGTCAATGAGCCGCACTTGCAGGTCTGAGCCCAAACTTCAGATTTTTCTAAAATACTGATGCCTCCAAAGTGGGTCTGAGATGGTATTTGGAAAATATGACAGTTCCTGCCAATGTGCAAGTCCCTGAGTGCCAGCTTTCTTGGATGATCAGAACATGCTTACACAGATTCCTATTCTTGATTTCATGTCTAATAATGGATTCCTAATTTCTGTTTCTGTCTGATAAAATCTAAGTACTCAAGAAGGTAAACCAGATAATATGACATAAAATATCTGGTTTTCTCCCTTCATTATTGTAACAATCACATTACATGAATATTTTTTTCTCTAAAACATTTTGTTGAGGTAATTTTTTGGCAAAAATATTATTATTATATAATCACAATAATACAATTTGCTACAATTATTGCCAGACACATAATTTCATCATTAAATGTCATGTCATGAAAGACATAATCTTTCCTTATCATACTTTTTCTCTCCTGTTCCTGACTTGCTCTGTTCAGTGCTGTGTACATCTGCAGTCAGCATCATGCTGAGTCATTTAATAAGTGAATCAGAGCCACTTTTATAGCCCAGAATTTTATGCTTGGGCTGGGAGATTACAGCTTCCAGTAACCTGAGCTTCAAATCTACTCTACTAATGTCTTTGGAGTTTGATCCCTGAGTTTATTTGTGACAATAAGCAGAGAATTTTATAACAAATAGTATGCACTGATGGTGCTTGGCTAGTTGTAATTATTAAAGATGATTGTCTTTTCAGTTAGTGCTGCTGCTGCAGAGGGTTACTGGACTTCATGAATAAATGATCTATACCTATACAGCAAGTTCTGTTACTCTGAATATTTTGTTCAAATGGTGTGAATGCCAGTACTCAATATATGAAATGCAAGGAGAAATGGTCCAAAATATTCTGTACAATTAGTGTTTACCAAAACTGTGATGCTGATTCCAAACTCTTACATATGCATAATGTAAAATGGGAATATCTGAATATGTTACATTTGTCTAGAAGGTTTGAAATCAGGCCCAGATTTCATCTTAACTGGTATTAACCAAGTTTTCATTAAGCCATCTCCTTTTTATTTAAAAAACACAGAATCATATCTCTAGCTAAAATAAAAGCTTAACTATATATGTAATTTACAGAGGTACAGAGACCACATTCTCAAGTCATCTAAGTTTGAACTTTACTACCTAAAGGGCAACAGAAGTCAATTTATATTAAAATTGCTGAGTAATTCATGAGAGGAGGAAAATCTAGGTTGCAGTGTTCCTCACACTGGATAAATTGCTTTCTATGCCTTTAATAAGGTTGGCTAATGGCCAGTCATTAGCATGCTTAAATATTTAGCAAATAGTCTATTATATAATCTCAAGATTAAATTTGAGGAATATCCTTGTCATAATTCCCTTTGCAACAGCTTGATTCAAAGGTTCCTACTTGCACTTTCATCTGGATTGCATGAGTGCTAATGAAGCTCACACAAAGTCCTTGCTTTTCTGCTACTTGTACCTTGCTTAATCTCCTTTATGAATATGCCACTCACTCCTGTAAAACGTCTTAATGGAGTGTCTGTTCCGTGCTGGGAGCCAGCTGGGAGCTCTTCATGCGCCACTGTGGGGATAAAGGTGAGCACTGCCTGACTGGCAGCCCTCAGCGGGCTTGCACCGCCCTGCTCTGGTGACTTGGACTTTGATTGTGATGGTTCGTAAATATTAATAGCATTACTTGTGTTGCCTGGAAGGCGCAGTGGAGATTAGAGCTTCATTGCTCATTCTGCTGCACACAAGAAGAGACAGAGCTGCCCTAGAAGGGGTCAGGCAGCGGAGGGGAGATGTGGGGGACAGGAACAGTGCCTGGCACATGGGGGATCAGGGCTGCACACAGCCTGTGGGCCAGGGAAGAACGGGAGCCTGCTGTCCCAAGTTGTGTTACATCCTCTCATCATCCGTTCACTCAGCCCCTTTCTGGACAGCCAGGGGTTTCACCAACCAGTCTTGGGTGCCCTGCACCTGAATGTGCTGAACCCAAGAGCCAAAACACAGCTCCCCACATTGTTTCTGGGCAACAGCTCCATTATCACTAAGCCTTGCAGATACCTGCAGTACACGGACATTTGGCAAATCCTGCTAGTGCCTGTAATGTCATAATAAACTTGTATATTTATGTACATTTTATGTCTTTTTGTGATGCATCTTGGGGATATGATTTTTCGTTGTTGTCATAATCAGTCAGTCAGAGAACTGGTACCTTTCCACAGACAGAAATAATGCATTGACACTGCCTGACTGCAATATATTAAAATTTAAATCACCCTCTGGTCTGCTGTAGGAATCATAATAACTGGTCCTAAACACTCAAAAAAGGCAGAACAATAAAATTCAGAGAATGATAAATTACCGATGTTCTTTCATATTTCATAAAGAAAAGATGTTATAATGGCCCAAAGTTTACTTACTAAATGTTTATAGATGCTAAGATATTTTTTTTTTTAATCAGAATAATACATTAAGTTAAGAAGATGTTTCTCTGACATTTGGCATCTTCACAGCCTGGGTAAAAAACAACTTGCAGTAATTATGAATTGCCATTCAATTTGGGGGCATGAACAGCTTAATTGAGAAAATGTGTTAGAAGCCAACAAGCCAGAGTCATAATTAGTAACTTGAGTTCTCCATGGCAAGCCCACCATGATCTAAGGATCAAACTGTAGCACCTTTGTTTCAGTAATTAAGTGTACAGTGGCAGCAAAGACTATTTTTGTTCCCATATTGAGCTCCTGCAATAGAAAGCTGCATGAGCTTTCAGACTGAGATATACGTGTGAATTAATTTGTTTAATGGTCCAAGAGACATTTTGCAGATTTCTGTTCCTTTTCTAGATACTTTTTTATCTGAAAAAACATGTTATTCTAATCCAATTGCCTGGGTCCTTTCCATTCTGATAATTTCAATATCTGTGTATATAACATGAAACCAGTTCCCCATTGTTAACATATCTGTTTAATTAGAGAAAATGGGGAATTTGTGGTGGTTTTATTATAGTTTATCTTCATGCTATGAAGATAAACTGACTGTAATAAAATAAACATGCTATTTTTGGGATCAATCTGGGTTTTAGCTATAGATAATCAAAATGCATTTTAATGCACACATGAAAGAGCAGCTGTTACTTCCCAACTCTACCTTTTACATGTGTCTGCTTTTCCCTCTACCCACCATGGCCAATAGTGTCTCTGGCCTATTAAAAAAGGAATCAAACCTGAGTTTGGCTGATGTTTTTTTGAAATGTGTTTAAAAATAATCAATGATGGCTTTAGTTTTCAGAAATTATCAAACAACCTCTTGTGAGATTTTCAAGGTTGTGGGACAACCCACACTAAAACTTTCTAACTACGTTGAAGGAAAGACTGTTAGAACAGGTAACGTGCATTGCACGTCTTTTGTTTCCTTCTCTGAATTCTACTAGATTGCTTTTGATAGGAAAAAAACAAGGTTCATAATGAGGTCCACAGACAACTGCTTTTGCAATGGGCAGGGTGGCACAACTTGTCAGATTTTTTCTCTCCAGCTCAGCCAGCATTTCTCCTCAGTCATATTGATGTTCTTTCACAAGCTCAGTGTATTTTCAGAGTATTTGCTGCAAATGCATCTCAGACATTTGCTTGCTATACTGAACTGCTTTATTAAACCAAACTCAGCAATCACTTTATTAAGTGCAAAATCATTAAGAGACTCCGTGGAGTTTCATGGGAGTGTCTTGTTGCATATCCACCTCTCACACATGGTATGCATCTCAGGGTTAAGGGAAAATTGCAGAAAGCTGGCAGGACACCATCTGTGTTGGCATCCCTACTACAGTTTTTGAGTTTTGAGTTACAGTTTTGAGCTAACAAACTACAATACTGCAGCACGAAAAAAAAGTAAAGGATCATGGCTTGAACCCTGCCAGATGGAATACGAAGACAGCTCAGGAGAACTTGCCAAAAAATGTGTGTGTGCATGCATGTGTGTGCACAAACCCTTTATAACATTAAGCAATCTCTTGAAATTTCTCCACTTTAAGAAGTTTCAAATCAAACACACTTTCACTTGCCAATACCAAGAGAAAGTTGCCACCATTTATATTCATATACACATAAGTTTCATCCAGATGGTTTTACACACTGTCTCCTGTAATATAATTTTTCTGCTTGTAAACTACAGAGAGATGATCCTGGTTGTGACAATTATATTCACACTTGTAACTGCCTGATAAGCGCATAGATAAATGCTTTAAAGCCCGCACATTAGCTTCAGATTTTCCAATTCTACTAATTATCTGTTCTTTTTAGTTGGTCACCTAGTCACAGGACATTATTCCTATTCTAAATGTTGAATAGAACTTTCTAGAACAGAAGAGTATGGAACAAAAAGCATGTCATTCTCACAGAAATACGTATTAATTTCTGAAAGACTAGGAAACTGATAACACGAATGTTAATGGATAGGGAATCATTCCTTCCATAACTGACACAAAGCTAAGCTTCATTTGGCACTCATCTGCAGAGCTCCAGCATCTCATAGGAAGATACAGCAGTTTACACAAGCTAAGAGGTTCTGAACTTTCGCTTCTTGTGTCTCTGCTGTATTCTCCTATTGTCATGGCCTTTTTACCTTGCATAAATGTGTGTTAATTAGCTTTAATTAGGATAATTTTATCATGGCTATTCTACTCACACTTTCAATGGTATTAAAGAGATTCAGCCCCTTTAGATTTTTGCTAATAATGCTGGTTCACTTGCAGAACAAAGTAATATTGCCAGGTCAGATATCAAAATCTTTTTTTTTTTTGAAAGAATTAAGAATTTGGTCATGTCCTAAATCTGAATAAAGGTCAAAATCTCAATTTTTACAAAAAAATGAGATATATATAGGTATATACCTATTACAATCATGAAACAAGACACATAAATGTGCATTAGAACAGGTAACAGAAGAAAATAACAATGCAGTTGCAAGACTTTTTCCAGTGGATTTTCCAGTTTTTAGTAACACCAGTAATGATGTTCTCTAATCTCATTTGGTCATGTGCAAATCAACTATTTTTAACAGAGATTAACACTGTACAGGAATGGACTAGAATAATTCATTGGAAGGCTCCTACAAGAAACATCTACCCTTACTTCCAACTTCCAGATTGCAAGAGAAATCCTTGGCTGCACAAATATTTGCTTTAAATAGGCTGGGTGGGCATAGTAGTGCTAAGCCATCTTTTGACTCTGCTCACTATGGCTGTTGGAAATCAATTTGAATTTTGTTATGGATAGCCATCTTGGGTCTGATCAAAATTGTGTTTGCTCCAGAAAATCATTTCATAGCTTTGGGCTTTTGCTGCAGTTGGTGCCCCATCAACCAAATTAAATAGGAGAGTGTTTAGAACTGGCTGTGTTGCCTCAAGATTACCTGTAAGCAAGAAATCCCTAGATGTCGGGTTAGAGTAGTTTGGGGGCCTTAGAAATGAGGCTTAGCAAGAGCCAGTCACCCTTAGTCAGTAATTAGTAATATACAAATGTCCTAATGACTTCTGATTATATTATTAAGCAGTGCAGTGATCCTGTGTTACAAAGGGGTCCTCCACTGCCCTGCACTCCTGCTCAGTGCTTGCTCAGTTTACATCCCCTCTCACACTCTCAGGTATGAATTCACCAGTCCCACAGATGTTTCTGCAGAACACCACTTCAGCAAAACCAACCCTGAATTCATCACTGCAGCAACATAATGTATCTTGGCACAACTGTACTATACTATTGCATTCTTGTGCTGTAGTTAAGGCCTGTCAGCAATTTCATTATTGAGTCCTATTTTTAGCCATTTGTAAATTTAAAAAAAATAAAAGCATTTACAGTGCAGGCTTAATCTGAACAGTATTTTTTCTCAGGGAAATAATGATATATGTTCTATGTGTGTATAACAGTACAAATAGTTCCTTCATCTACATAAAAAATCTGCTGACTTGTGTTTCCTTATTTTTTTCTTTGATTTACTGTTATTCTCAAATGGATTCTAATAAATTTGCAATTTATTGCAAAACTTTCATAGTGACACAGTAGTACTAGTGTGGAATAATGTTATACATGGGCTCTGTAAAGCTGAATATCACAGGGTGCAGCAGTCAGTGATAGAGGTGGTATTGAGCTGATGATTATTGATGAAGACATTCCCCTTGACTTCATGGGTATAGTATATACCATGACAACTTTAAGCATCATGAAGAAAAGTCTTCTTCTGCCAAAAAATCAGCAGGATTGTATTCTTCTCCATAAAAACACAATGTAAATCCAGAACAATCCTTGGACGAGCTCTGAAGATTTTAGTACCTAAACTGATTAGGAGTCACATTTTCTATTTGTTTTCTGTACAAAATGATTTTACCATCTATTTTGTGTTTTATGACAAATTCTTTAATGAACTGTATCTCTGGAAATCCAAACTAGTTTAAAGGATCCTGGTGGACTACTGCCAACTCACCCTTGGTATATCAGAGCTCATGGATTGGCCTCTCCACCTTGAAGGTGAATAAGCATTTTTCATGTGATGACTGATACTAAAAAACTAAAGGCAATTCACAACTTGTACAATGAGACACAATTCATCTATATATTGTTTTGGAACAAAAGCTTGCTTTTAAAGGTGGCAGTTACAAGTAATTGCATCTCTAATAGTGATATGTAGCTCAATTATCAAGGCCTTCCCATAGAAGTGAGAACAGAAGTACATGGAATAGCCTACTTTTTATTTATTTGCTAAGATTTTTTAAAATTTATTTATTCTGAAACTTCTATACCTGCTTAAGCTGACTCCATAATGACCTGTTCTAAAGCAACACTGATGGGAATATTTATTAATGGCTACTTAATTGCAGAATGTCCCAAAGAGCATTATAAATGTAAGAAACTGGGATAATTAGATTAAATGTTAAACACTGAATTTATGCTTGATAATATTAAAATATGCAAAATCCACTCAAAACCAGAAGTCCTTCATAGAGCAAGTTCAGCACATTTTTAGGCAAATGTTTGCTACAGAAGCAGCTTCCACGTCTGGGTCCCCTCCTCACAGGAGTTCTATTAGCTGGTACAGCTTTAGCTGCAGTCTTCTCCCAGATCTCTCTATAAAAGCCAGTGCCAAGAGAAGACTTTTCAGCAATAAACAGAGACACAGGCCAGCAGCAGAAAACGTGCAGCAGCATCAGTTTGTGCTAAAGCATCAATTTTGATTAGTTACTGGCTGGTAATATCCAAGATATTTTTCAATTTCATCAAAGCTTCTTGTCTTTTACACTATTTCTGCTATTACCCTACAAACAAGGGTTTGCATTCCTCAGATTATTGTATTCATCTTTACCAGGGAAAGCTTTGCACATCTTCAGTGCCTGGCTTTCTTAGAGCTGTTCCTGTTCACTAAAAGGTGCATTCTGATGGACTCTGACAGGTGAGAAAGAGACAAAACCTGCTCAGCATCAGCAAAGTTCATGTTTGAAACAAGCTTATAATTGAGATGTCTCCACTGCTCTCAAACTGCCATTGAACACTTGATGCTTTATGATACTGAGAGACCTTAATCATTCTCGATAGGCACAGTGAGGTTGTGGGGAAAATATTGGGCACCTGCTCCCAAAACAAACAAGCTTTGTGTTCTATGATGACCTGGGTGATGAGCTGTGACTCCTTATCCAGAAGCGGCTAATGGGGACCAGTCATGCCAGTGTCCCCAGAACAGAGCTGTGTCCTAGCCTGGATCCTGCAGGCTCCAAAGGGGCAGCAGCATCAGCCAGGTGTGCCAGGGTTCAGCAGGCCCAGTCCAGCTGGTGTTCACAGCACCTTTCCTTATGGGGCAAAACCACTAAAACAGTTATATAATTTTGAAAGTATGTTTCAGGAAACTGCTAAATCTGATTGCCTAGATGGGAAAAATTTCATTTTGTGGACAATAGCATATGGACACAACTTCCGTATTACTGTCACAGAAGGAGCCTGTAAGAATGCCATAGCATAGTTACAGGAAAATAGTTCTGGCAAGTGGGGCTGTCCTGTCATTTTGTGGAGGATGAAGATCTATATATTTTTTCTAGGGAAAGGATGAGCAGGCACACACTGTGTTGGCAGCCCTGTATGTTTTCAGCACTTTTTTTACCTACATAACGAATGTGGACTCTGTTGTAGATAGGGACAGG
>VWZS01000474.1:0-76847 GCA_013397075.1 Rhabdornis inornatus
CAGCTATGGGGTGTTTTTTAAGGGTGATATGTATCTGTGGATAATGATCTCCTTTAATATACTACAGTAATCTTTTACTGGGATGAAAAATGCCTCAGTCCTAAAGAATACCCTTCATACCTTAATAGAGTCAAAAACAGGTTGCAATTTTAGGGTGCTCAGGAAATTATTGACAAAAATTACCCCAGAGAAGAATAGGTGATGGTATTGCTATTAATTACTTTTGCCTTAACAAGCGAAACCAGCTACATAGAGAGTAGACTTCAAAGATTTTGCTGGAATCCCTAAACATATTATTTTCACATCGGGGTGAAAAAAAACAAGGTCAGCTTTGGAAATGATTAATGCCTTTTTGCTGAAAGCTGTACCAAACGTCCTTGAGTTTAATCAAAACTATTTGTTTTTAGTCAGCTTTGCTGTTGTCTCTTTTACTCTTGTCCACTGATAGCTTGACATTAATGACATCATAAATCATGTGAAGTGGCGGCTGGGGTTTGGTAGCATTTCAAGTGTTTGTTGAGATGTCCTGGACTATTTGAGGAGCTGGTGTGAGGAAGGAGACTGGGTTGATCTAAATCTTCCATCTGCTGCATTTTTCTATTGCTAAAATCAAATAATACATTAATTTAAAATGTGGGCATTTTCCAAAAGGACAATCTACACTTAAATGGTCAGCTTGTAAAAAATCAGTCTGTGATTATTTCCCTCACCATGTCAGTGGGTTAGAAATCTTGTGAAACAGATGCATATGCTGCACAAGTGAAATAACTAGGTTCGTAAATTCCTTAGTCATTCCTTTTACATGAAGGCAGGGGTCAAAGCCCATGCTCTGCCCATCCCTATGTGATACAGCTGTCAGGTTCTGAGGGGTAAGCAGTTTGCACAAACCTATCATTTAGAGGTGTTGCTGTTTTGTCGTGTTTGTTGTTTGTGTTTATGGTTTTTTGCTATACATAGCAAAACACGAAACATGATCACTCTGAAAATGTTTTCTTTGAAAAATGTTCAGCTGTTATCAGTTACATGTTTCAGAGATCTGAGTTGATCATTGTATATTTTATAGTTTTTATCTGTATGGCTATTTACTTAGGACATGCTTTTCATTATATTTTACTGTACTGTGAGGACAATGGAGAGCTTGTCCTTGAATGTTATTTATTCAGCTGGATTCTCTTACAATACAACATGTAATTTGTAGATTATTATAGAAAGTATTTGTTCTGTTATCATCCCTAGCCGTCACAAAATTTATTCATCACAAAAATTTAATTTCTTTGTGTCAAAGGACCTCCAGAAATTTGTAAGATTTCTTTTATTCAATCATTTAGAAGGATTTATGCTTAGAAATAATACCTAGCACATGCTACATAGATAAGAGAAACCATGGTATAGCATTCAGATTTCAATTCAAAGATTTATAATTTAACAAGTCTGCTAAAGAATGTTTGTATCCTCCTAACTCAAACATGATTTTAAGCTTGAATACTTACTTCAAATGTTTAATTAAAGTCACTTGGGTGACTGGCAAGTGTTGTTGGTAGTATGACTGGGATATCAATGTTATGTTTCTGAGGCCCATATGTGTGGAAAGATGGATATACTTTCTCCCTCTCCTGGTAAGATAAAAATCAAACTGCAGAAAATACACATTGCATGTATTTTTGGAGAAAGAAATCACTGGGTCTCTATCACCAAACATGTGACTTTCTTGGTGTCCAGGAAGCACCACAGGCACATGGATTGAGGCTTCTCAATCCAGGAAAGAAAAGGGATCTCTCTTTACACAATCATATGTCTATGTGGTTTTAAGTGACCTGAAAAATTAAATTAAAAAAAGCTTTCATTTAATTGCTTGCATTATATGAACCAATGTGCAAAGTCACCTGTAAGTCTCAGTCCAGTGAGTATCTTCCCATTGTCCACCAATGTTTCTCTCCTGTATATGGATTTCTCTGGGAACCAGGTGAGGGATGTTAAGCACTTCTGACTCTATGTCAGCCTGAGCCGCACTGCAGAACCTGTGCATACAGTGAATGATGGTAATTATAGTGAAGGATCTAGGGTATTATTTATTTCTCACTAGCAGACAGCACCTGACAGTCTTTGTATATCAAGTTGTTATTAAAATCCTGTGTCTGGACGTTAAGCTGACTTATTTTACAACTAATCTTCTTTTACAACTAATCACGTACTATGTATAAAGTTTGGTAAGTAAATTCATCTAATTTGACAGGAGAGATATTAAAGTGAAATAATTTATGTCATAAAATAAACCATAGTAACTTGTTTTTGTGATTGCCAAATGCAGTTCCATTAGTACATTGGTGTAAACATCTTTTGAGTAATTTCAATCTTGTATTAAGACTGGATTTGCATGATAGCACATAATTTTATTAGTTATAGAATGCATTTTCTGAGGATTTTAAGTATAAATCTCTTCTGAATTATCATGCCACTTTGAAAATAAGGACATACAGAAATCTTTACTGATGACTCCCATTCAGAGAGCATGTCATCCTTGCTTTTGCACTGTGCTGTGAAGCTGATATATGGTAGAGCTCAAGCTGAGCTAGAAGAGAGAGAGGTCTGCTCTAGTTTTCTCCTCTGAACTGTGCTTGTATTCCAATTTGTGTTTTGAGAAAACTTTGCTTTCCTGAAGAATGCCTTTCGGTAGAGGATAACTCATGATATAGCCAAGTGAGAACAACATGAGCAGCATTCCATGAACACAAAAAATGCATCGTTCTCCTTTGCTTTTGGGGATGGATTTTATCTAATTGCATGAACACATGGCAAGGCATAGAATGTGGCAGGGAGGTCCACATTTAAAAATGTATTACCCAGAGATAAGTATGCAAAACTTGGTGTTCAGATCTCAAAATAATAATGGCACTCAATGGTCTCCAAAATGATTTGTTGTACTTCAGCATTTGCAGGAGAGAATATCTACTGAGGTTCATTTTCCGATTCTCCCATTCTTCTTTCCATGTCTTCTCATCTTGATTTTAAAAGCTTGCACATGACATTACGTCTTCTTTTTCCCCTCCATTTTCTCTATCCATCAAAAGTCAGTCCCACCCTGCAGAAAAGCCTTCCTTACCGAGTACAGATTTCAATGGGAATACTTGTCTACACAGAGTTTGCACATGCATGCAAGTCATGTCCAAACAAGTACTGCAAGCTGGTCATCAAATCTGTTTGTAATATCAGTGCTCTACCGGTGTTCTTTCCTAACTTCACAGTTTATCACTTTTTAACTTCCTACTCCTGCCCTTTACACAATGGGTTCTCTGGCAGAAAACCGAAAACTTACACAGGATGTGAAAAGAGGCTAGAAATTACCAAAGTGGGTAAGTTGCAGTTTGCTTAGAGTGTTTAGAGTGTTTATATCTTGAAAAAAAAGTTCCTTATGACTTACTTTCTTTTTTTTTTTTTCACTAATACTCTTTTTTCCTGCATAACTGAATATAATAGGTAGAGAAAAGGACAAGATATCTTCTTAACCAATATCTTCAACCAGTAAGAAGTACCAACAACTCAATTGCTGTTTTATTAATGTTTTGTTTGAAGAAATAGTTAAATAAAACACTTCTCAAACACCAGATCACATTAAAAAATACATATTTAGAAATATAAATGGCCACTATAACCCTATTTAATGCAAGAGCATTGAGTAGTGTAAAGAAATCACAGGAGGTTTATATGTATACACTGTACAGAAATATTTTACTATAAGAGCAAGGACCCCTGCTGGCATATGTAATTTAATGTGCAGCATGCCTCTCCTAATTCAATCAGGTCTCTACATCCCTTCTTTCATATTCTGCTTGTATTCCGTGTGCTAAAGCCATCAAGATTTTCAGGATGAAATGAATGCTTGTATTAATCCAGCAATTTCCATTTAAAACACAGCATCGATTTGATTAATAAGGTTTGATGCTGAATAATTGTATGGCAAATATGTAGGATACAGAAAAACCACAGATGTGACCATCAGCTAAAGCCTTGTGGGAGAAGGGGGTCAAAGGGAAGCAATGGCCGTGACTGAGGTGATAAATTTTTGGCTTTTCTCTTATGCAATTAACAAGCAATGCTGCTATTAATTTGCCACCCTCAGAGTCATCTCTGGTCAGATGTGTCAGGGTCAAGGGGCATAGGGGCAGAGCAGGGGTCAGCATCTCAGCAGCCCTGAAAAGAAATGAGAAAATGAAAGAAATCCAAATTAAATGGTAGAGCACACTTTTAGCAGTGTAGCAGGAGATGGGGCATCCCTTTAATGTTAAGACTCCAGGTTTAGAATAATAAAAGTGTTCTCTGCACATTTAATTCAAAGTAATCAATCTGAGGCACAGCACTTGAGCATCCAATAAAAGAAAATCAATGTGGTCTCTACAAGAGAAGACAAACAATGCCAGCTTTTACTAAAGGGATTATAGGCTAACATTTATTCATTGTATTGTAATCTGATGTCAAGTGGTGTAAAATCAAGCCAACAACCCATTACCACCCATTACAGGCTAGGTGCTGATGTCATGCAAATTGACTTTTCATAGAACTTATTAAATAATTTCTGTGTTGTAGCTATAGAACATTTTTATACAGTTGCTGAACTTCAATTAATTCTACTTCATACTTGTAGTGATATTTGTCATTTCAAAACACAGTTTAAATTTTTATGTGGTCTCCTTGCACTTCCTATTATTAATTAATCAAATGGGATGTAGTTTGTCTTTGGTTGGTAATAGGCAAAAAACCCTTAATTTGAGAACTGACACCAGGTAGTAGTTCTCCAACTCTCCAGTCTCGTCCTACTTACCTCCCATGAATGTTATTAGTTTTCATGTATAATAAATTGACAAAAAAAAACCCAAAAAAGTCAGTTTTTAAAAGATGCCTATGCTGTTTAGAGATAATCACTGTAATTTGCAATAAATCACTTTACAAGGAAGAGGGATTCCACATAAATGTCATCTCTCAAAAGAAATCTTTGACAATGAAAGGCCAAATCCTGTTTCTGAGCAAAATCAATTGAAATTTGCCAGTGATGCTGATCAGGGTGAAATAGGGTTCATATATCTGCCTTTAATAAGCCACAGTAAAAGGAGTAAAGCCTTCTAAATGATGTGTCATAAAAAAAGGATTTGTATCAATCCAAAGCATTTCCTAGGAGTTAATTCATAGGAATATAGGGGGTTTGGGCATGTGGCTCAAAACCCGAATTTTTCCCCTTGGCTGCTGGCTGTAGTGAAAACCACTTAATCATATCAGCTGGGACAAGAGTAAGCACAGTGCTCTTTTCAAGTCTCAAGAAGAGTCAGTCCTCTTGAGTTTAACATAAAACAAATAGCTATAGAGTTGTCAAAGTAAATGCTATTTTTGAACAGTCTCGTTTGCTGTTAGAGTTGGGTCACTTTTATGTGGGTGGAAAAATACTACCACATGTTTGAAAATAGTGCTAATATTCTGCAGATTGTACTGTACAGCAGGTCTCTGCTACTTCAAAACACTTCACAATTTAGTAGGAAGAGGTAGGAAGGGAAGTTGGACATGATACTATTTTAATTATAAAAAATAAGTTTGGTTTTGCCACCCTTGACATAACAGAATATTTTAGCCAGGAAAATATCTTTCTTTTTTCACCTTTTTCTTTTATACTTAACCTTGTGGCTTTAAAGGGAAATTAAAGCTCTGAAGTTCTCAATGTATAGTGTCAACCCCCTAGCAGGCCAATGAGGGCAGTGCAAACTTTGATTATTTGAACAATGGAAAATAAGAGTTAAAATTATTGTGTGGATTTGGCAAAGATAGAAATATTGCTCCTTCTTTTGATTTGCTAATTATTGCATCATTTTACAAGTGGCTGCACAAACTTCTACCTCAGTTTCCCCTCTCTAAAACAGCAAAACTTTTTCCTTTTTTTTGCAACATTTTCCAGCTTTCTGCCTTGCAAACCCAGCTGACTACTACAGGAAGAAACCCCTTTTTAGGGACTGATGCTAAAAGGTTACCAAAGCCTCCAAATTCAACTGTGTGTTGGGAGGACCAAAATTTTCATCCAGAATTTTTCTCCAGTCAAGTTTAGGCTAAAAGAAGTAGGGAAAGCCCATTAGGATTTCCTCCTATCACTCTGCCGTAAAGGTAAGGCAATCCGCAGCCTTGAATCCCCTCCAATGCCCATGAATTTTCAGACCTGGCACATTTTCTCAAGCCTCCCTGCTTTCTTCTGTGCTGTCTGCATTTTCCACATTTCCTTTTTCTGCCCGTGGCTGCCTAGCTTGAAGGCTGTTTCTGCAACATCCAAAGCATCAGTGCCAAGGAGAAAGCTGTGCTGCCGAATTGATAGCTCACCCCCATTCACACTCATTTTCACAATGTCACCAGTTTTGCCATGGAAGTTGCTCCAAACTCAAAAGTTCGGCCATTAGAATTCAAATTTAAAATGTCAGAGTAAAGTAGGTAGTTTATATCCTCCACACCCACCATCAAAATGTTCTAATGCTTCTCCCCCTCTTTGAGAATCATAATGCATGAAATCCAAAGTGCACGAAAAAAAAGTGTGAAAACAAGACAATGGTCAGACATAAGAGGCTGATATTAGAATAAAATACCCTTCTGCTGGAAAATACTCTTGTTTTCAGTTTCTGAATGCTTTATGCTAAGGTTTTAAGAAAAAAAGGGGTGATGATTTGGCCTGAAGAAGACATCATAGACCCTATGGCATTGGAAAGCATCCTGCTTCTGCATTTTTAAGCGGATGGCCACAAAAGGTCCATAGTAGGTTTCTGTATAATTCTAGTTAACAGTGGGGTATAGATAGATACAGCCAGTTAAAGGTGATAGAACACCATGGGCTGAGTAGCATTTATGCCTGCTGTTGTGAGGCTTCAATTCATTATTGTAACAGGCCAAAATAACACAGCAGCTGCACAGGACATGGTTGTGGTATTGATTTGGCTTCTCAAAAGTCTTCTCTTAGGATGCAGAGTGCAGACAAACACGCACAAACATGACTCAGTTCCCCTGATTCTGTTATGCACTTTCTATACCTTCAACTAAAGCAACCTCAACATACAGCAAAATGTCTCTTTGAAGGCAGACAGCGCTCAAAGCCTGACTCTAAGGGGTTGTGCAGATGTGGTGACCTTTCTTCCAGAGACCACGTTTCACACACAAATTGCCATTAGAGCTCGGTGCTCCCTCGAGGCCCACAGTCAACTTTTGTGCCAACCCTCCACTGGGGTTAAAAGCCAGCATGGAATTGTGCCCACCCTGCATACTAAACAGAGTTAAGCAAAAATATAAGGCAGATCAGCCCTTTGTCCAAGATAAATCGCATCTTTTAAAAAATATTTTTTAATACAAGCTATTTGCCATGGTGATAAATAGAATCTAACTGGGCTGCTGGGAGTTCCCTTGATGTAAACTGCAAATGCACGGGAAATGCTGCATTTGTCTCACTCTAAATTAACTGCACTAACAAAAGCAGCCTCGACCCGCACCTAATGTTAGCAAATGTTTTTTGGAAGTGCAGAATTGGAAATAAAGGATTTTATTTCCTTCTTTAGGGTAACCTAAACAGACCATTTCTGTGAGCAGCTTGAGTGTTCAGCTGGATGTCAGCTGCCTAACTTTGATCATGACACACAGCATCTCTGCAGACCTTCCATGTGAATTACCGTAGGCTCTTGGCCATAATAGGGCCTTTGATTCTTCTGCACACATTACAGAGAATTCCTGTTGAAGCCTAGTAGCAGTTATGCTATAAAGCTCAACATAGAATTTGTCATATGGGAGTCTTTCCATAAAGCAACATTTTTGACCCAGAACCTTCATCAGTACTGTGAGTATACATGCTTTCAAATTCAAATTCCAAATTTCACATCTTAGAGCAACCTGCCAGCAGTGGGCATAGAAAATACAATGGCTCTGGATAAAGAGGGGTGTTGCAAAATTCTCATTCCCTCGAAACAGAGCCCCAGAGTCTTCCTAACTCTCAAAGCTCTCATGTCCTTTGGTATGGTAAAAAATGACACAATGAACATATATGAGAGCTCTGCCTTGATCTAGAAGTGGTAAACAGCCTTTAAAAGGAACGGACAATTTGATCAATCTCAAAAGCAATATCTGAGTAAAGGAAGCTTCAATTTGCATTTAATTCCTTGAAGCTGCTCAGTTGAAAATAATTTTTCCATATGTAAAACCATATTCCTATGGCTGCAAATGGTAATGGCAAAAATACTTTCCCAAAAACTGTTTGAAGAAGACCTAAAATGTTTTCTCTGAAATAAAATGAACATATTATTAATTGTGAAGGGCTGTTGACATATCGGAGAAAGGCTGTGTCCTCACAGATCAGTGGAGATTTCTGAAAACTCATATGATGAGACATTTAACCTACCTGACAGAGGTTTTAATCAAGATATTGGGAGAAATCAGGTATGTTTAACCATTAATTAGACATGTTTATAAACTGTTTAGAAATTACTTCCTACTGCTAAAGCAAATTTCCTACATAGACATGTAGGAAATACAAAATATATCTGTCAGCAGCAGGTAATTCATGGTGGTTTCTCTTTAAAAAGTAATACCATTTTAAAGGAAGGCAGCAATTTTCAGTTGATTAGAGGAATGTTTTCCTATCTGCAGCACCCCAAATTTTTTCCCAATTCTTTGGTTATGTAGAGTATGGGAAGACAAACCCAAGTTATTAAGGCACCTGTTATAACATTAAATGCAATAAATACACAAAGACCCATCCCAGCGCAACAGCGACAGCAATCTGTAGCTTGTGTTACAAGTCTCTCATATGGCTACTAAACACCTCATTAAACACAAGTTTTAAAAGAAAAGGAAAATAGCTGCCTTAAATGCCACCGTGTCTGGTGGTTAACAGAATTGATTGGCCAAGGAATTCAGTGGACAGGTGTACCTGTAAAGAAAATATGCTATATGTACTCACAGCTGGAAGTTGCGTTAATTCAATTATGAATGATATCTACTCTAACTGCCTTATAAGCTTGTATTACAAGCTCTTCTTTGATATAAGGCTGCTTGATCTTGTCTCAAAGCTAAAAGCTAAAAGAGTACCCAATTTTATGTTTCCTCTAACACTTGAAATGTTTGGGTCTCAAGAAAAGTATTCAGTTAGAAAATAACTCAATGTCAGAAACATGCTTTTTTTGCTGCATTTCTCCCCCCCCCAAAAAAAAAAAACAGAAAAACCCCACAAAACAAACAACAACAACAACAAAAATACCATAGTTCATACAGTTTCATTATATGTTTGTTGGATATATTGGCATTCCTTTATAATGAGATAGAAAAGTAGATGTAGGTTACCATCCTTTTAAAATTTGGTCATCCACTTCCAAGAGACTTTGTACACTGAAGACAGCCTGCTTCACAAAGCAAATCCCAATTAATATTGTATTTTGCAACCAGCTGAGAAGAATGAGTGTTTTCTGTAAGCGTCACAATATTTGCAATCATATGCTAAATCACCAATGAAGTGATAGCATCTGAAACAAACTGCTTCAGATCAGCCAGGAAAAAGCATTTTCCCTAGATGCACATATGCAGAGATCTTTTGTCCTTTCCCTGTTTACCCTTTAGTCTGCTCTCTCCAAGTCCTGCATAATTACACAAGAAGAGGCTCATCATTCTGAGAGTTGTTTGCTCCTTTCTTCTCTATTATATACCTCAGTGGTAGCTTTCTTCAGTTGTTCTTCTAGCCATTGCCATGACATTTTGTTTCAACTTCATTTACTTATCGCAAAAGATCTAGGTAGGATTTTCTGGCAAGTAAGAACTATCAATAATAGGTTCCTGTCATGTTGAAAAGTCAGAAGGCTGACTGAAACGGAACATAAAACTTAATGTTGGCTTTCTTATGTCTATCTATTTGTTTCAGAAGCTTCAGAACTTCAGCTACAATAGTGTGTGGGGGGGGTGTTTTTTGATTTATTTTTTCAAAGGAAGATTAGTTTTCACAAGAAGCTCACAGGTTTAAAAATAGGAATATTTTTTATTACCATTTACCTTCCAGAAAAAAATCTTATACTAAGAGACCCAGAGTACTATTAAAAAAAAAAATATTTCATGAACAGCATAGTCAGTTTTGAAAAACCTATTGAATTTTTAGGCATACCGACTATTATAGGTATTTATCTATCTATTATTTTATAATGCATTGCATTTGTCAAGCCAAGCATTCCTGAAAGGGTCCTTCCAATCTGTCAGACTGATAGTGGTGTGAACCAAGGTACAGGAAACTGTCCACATTTCAGTAGCCATGTTCTTTAATCTAATGTAAACCTTTGGGTAATCAGCAAAATATGACAGAGTGCCCTATAGTTCCAGAAAAAGCCAGGAAATTTTTGGCCAAACACTGGACAAAATGGCACATTTTCCTCACCAACTTTGTGGAGGAAAAAGCTTTTATTCTTCTAGTTCACAGTGTGCACTGCAGGATACACTAGTTTTCATAGATACCTGCATTATAAACTAAAACTAAAACTCAGCTTTAAAACACCAGAAATATTTGTCTAAAGTCAGTAAACAATGAAATAGAAAGAAGATACAACTGGGTGTTACAGATTATATTTCAGCTCCAAACAGAGTTGCAGCAACTGAAAATCTTCATTCCTTGGAGTACTGTCTCACGAGATAAAAGGGAGATACATAAAAACAGTAACACCTCTGCTCTTTGTGTCATCACCTCAATGTGGGAGGTGCTGCCCCAAAAATATTGAAGAAGAAGGCAGGAGCATCCACCTGATGTGGCTTTCTACAACAAACAGAACTGCTACTCCCAGCTCCTTTCTTCCCCCCCTCCAGCTCCACTTAGGCAGGATTCCTATGTGAACTTGTGATCGCTCCTATGTGATCTGTGGAGTCAGCCCCTGGGGGGGTAGGGCAGTAGGCCTGTAATGCGATGAGTAAAAAGCAGAATTACAACAGAACAGAATCATCTAGAGATGAGAACAAAATCATCTAGAGATTATGGAAACACATATTTTATTTTAAATAATAGGATTAAATACTTCATCCTTAGTGGTAAAACTGATAATGTAAATTCCTTTCAAGTTTCATATATATCCACCCAACAACAATAATGAATACCACTGTATCTGTATTAAAAAATATATATTAAAAATTACTACAGTAGTCATCCCAAAGACCTTGGAACACTTACTACTCAACAATTTTTTAAAAGGAAATGAAAGAGTATACTAAAGGGGGATAAATCTTAGCAGAGAAGCACAATCACATTCTGCTTTGTAATGGGATCGTATTTTTGGTTTGTTAGATTGTAAGGAGTATAAAGCTTCCTTCTTTATCTTGTATAATATGAGACCAGCTAGACTGAATTTGATATAAAGGCACAATGTGCCAGGCTTCCAGAATGTATCATTACAACAACAAGATATATGGTATTGCAGAAGCACTAGTCCATTCTAAATATGCCATTATAACTAGCACAGAAAGCATTAAATAGAGAAAAAAACATACAGGTAACTTTTTAACTTAACTTTTTAACCAGATCAGATATCCAGACATGAAAAGGTCAAGTTAAACCACATTCTACAGTAGTGTTAAATTAGGGGTTTGTAAGCAGTGATGTATATGATCCTGTAGATGAAACAATGTTTACCTCACTCCTGAAAAGGGCTCAGAAAATAGCATTGACACCACTCGTACCTGGAACAAATTATGTCTGTTCCTGCTGCATGACTTTTTAGGACTAGAGGGTTGATTTTGGTAACCTTAAATCCATAAGAAATACTAGTTTTATCATACCTTTTACAAACATTAGACTCCATCTATCAGAGCTTTGAAAGCTTATTTATAACAGTCCCACCTACAGCCACTAACCCCCACTTCTTACCTAGGACATAATTAAACTACTCCAGATCCTCATTAACCTGTTCCTTTGATCTCTGCAGTGATGATATGCAAAGCCATCTTATAAGACCTCATCTCTTGCTATTGGTTGGGATTTTTGATAACTGTATGCAGAGTTCTGAGGAAGCAAAATCTATTGAAGATTTTCTCAAGCTATGGAGAAATCCAGCTCAAAAGACCAATTTAAAAAAATCCACGTATCAAGTGAAGTGCCTTCATTAGGGTCCAAGGCCTAAAAGAAAATACCAGTCCAGGGAAATACTAAAGGTCTGCAAGTGACCTTTCTTTGGTTTTAATCATTGAAACTCCCGACAGCTTAATAAGTTGAAGGTGCTAGATCACAGTCTAACCTAATAAGGCCCCACAGCAGAGTCTTGGCCACCTTTGATTGGTCTCATAAGTCTTAGCACATCTCATCCTTGGGTGAGAAATCTTTTCCATAACTTTCCCTATGTTCATTACCCTGCATGTGAATTACTTTTATTAAGCAAAAATTATACAGCACTGTATATTTGTATAAGCTTTTGCAGTTTTCTGCCACCATCCAACTGAGAGAGACGATTGTTTTCTCCAAAATAGAATTAAACAAGGTTTATCACAAGAATTTCGTTAGCTTTTTCCTTCACTGCCAGTTGTTTTGCTGAGAGTCATGTGGGTCAACCTACCATTCAGCTGTGACACAAGATTAAAGGGGTGAAGATTGCAACATGTTGGGTAGGAGTCATCTGCAATCTTCTACTTTTGTTCTTTTTCAAAAAAAATAGCAGCACACAAGGACAAGCACAGATTTGGCTAGGAAGCTTGGTTTTAAGTAAACAGTAAGCCAAAACCCATGCTAACTTAACTGGAAAAGGTATTTATTTTTTGTATACATAGTTTAGCTATAATGTAAATTAATATAATATGTGAATTTTTACACAGGAATTGTAGCAAAAATGAAATAATGTCATCATCTTGTAATACATTGTATATAAGTGTTTGACTAGTACACACACATGTATCCAGACATCTGTAGGAGAATAATAATGATTACAGAAAATCAGAAACCACTGTGCCAAAATCTTGTTGTTCCCGCCAGATTTCATCTCACAAAACTTTCCCATATTTTGAACATATGTCTGTTTGTTTGCTTTCTATTTTCTTCAAATTCTTTTCGATTCGCAGCTGTAGGGCATCTCAGCAACTTCAGTCTGAGCTGAAAAAAAAGAATTTAAGTGGTATCAGTGATCTCTTCCCATCCTCCATCCGGAATGAGCATTCAGAGTAGGTTTTGGTTTTCATATACTTTGGATTGCTATTACTCTTTAATACACAATGTAACATACATGTTGGAAAATCAAGATGATGCCCTGGAAGTATAGGCTGGTGACATTTGCAAAGATCCTCACACTAATTTTTTAGGATTTGGTTCCACAGTTTTGTATCAGCCCTTGAGAAAGGTTTTGTACAGGCAGCTTAGCAGATTTTTGTACTTCTGTACACATAAAATGCATTCATTTGAAGTATTAGAAAAGCAGTAAATGCACACGACTTCACCTATCTTTTTTGTATTTTGTGCAATACTGTGTTTCAAAACTGGATTTCTGAACAATTAAGGAAATCATGCTGCTCTTACAAAGTACTTGCAAGGTTGGTGTCAGAGCTTTTTTGGAAAATGAATACTCTGATTTCAATTTCTGTGTGGCGTTCATAGTGCTTTCTGTACGGCAGAACTAGTAAAATAACGATTATTATTTTCCTTAATTTTTTAAAATTAGTGCAAAAAATCTTTTACAAATGACAAAATTATTCACAGATATCTGATCTAAAAAGAGCAGAATATAAAATTCAGAGGATCTGTTTTACTTGTAACTGTTTTTAATTGATTCTATTGTGGCCTAGGTAGATTCCATGTGTGCTGTTTTAAGATAATCTCTTCCTGAGAATTGCTTGAAAAGACAGAAAAAAAGGACTACTCAAAAAATTTTGACACATGCTTTCAAAACCCTAAACTTTGTCATTAAGTAGGTGCTCATGTGAGTAGCCACAATCTTCTAAAGTACTTCTCACTCATTATTAGCATCCTCATAAGACAAAGATTCTGTAGTAGCAGAAGTTTCATGACCATACTGGGTCTGATCACTGCCCATTTAGGAGTAGCTAGAAGAGATGTCCAGAGGTGAGAAAGAAAAGAGAAATTTTTTGTGTTAGTTGCTTTAGTACTCTCCTAGTTTTCAGTTACTTTCAACTCAGAGAATTCACAAATTTGAATGGATTTTTAATGCAAATGTTATGTAAATTCTGCATAATCCTCAATCCATTCCTCTTCTATGAAATTACTCTGTGTAAGTTGAGCCCACCTATAGTTAGAGATTCCCTTGTGTTCTCTGGTAAAATGAAGCCTTTTTCCAGCTGTAATTTCTGATCTTTTACTTATTTTGCTACTTTGCCACGTTAGAAGAGATAGTGAATAATTAGCTTGTAGTCAGCCTAGGAATGCCAGTCATGGCCTTCAGAGCTCTACCAAAGTTCTCCCAACTCATGTTCTCTCTTTTACACAGTTCTATGTGATTATATCTCATATGGAATTTGTGAAGTTGCCCTTTACTGACCCCTCTACACCTACCATCTTCAATGCATCATCCACAAAGATTCTCCAAATACTTTTTTGTGTCTCTCTAGCTCTTCTGTGTGACAAAATAACGGGAGAGTTTTTGATTCCCTTTTCAGTTTGCTATTAAGTCTTCCTCAGCTAAAGTGGTTAGCTGCTCATGCTAAATTCAACCAGCTCAACTCCATTTTCAAATAAAAGTACTCATTGAACATTGCAATCTTGTCTTTTTATAGCAGGTTCCTTAAGAGATAAGGAAAACAGGCGGTTTTATCAGACTCTGGAAAAGGTATTCCACTAGTTTCAAGGTTTCAAAGATCTTTTTACTGAGTCCAGGCAACAGACAAATACAAGTACACCCTATTTTGACTGATCCAGCAGCTTTCACAAGAAAGAAAATAGCAGTTTCTTTTGTTATTGGATGTTATGCTGCAAGATATAAACCTTGTATGAGAGATTTTTCTGGCTAGTTCAGTGTTATTAATTACATCAATACTATCATTTGAAATGCAGGCCCTTTGTTTTCCTATCATACTAAAAATTAGCAAGGTAAAAACCCAATAGACGTTATTCCTGATCATTAATTTTATAATCATTAGCTTACAGTGCAATTATTCTTATAGTTGTTTGACTGATTTTCTTTCTGATTTTTTTTATTGATGTCATCATTAGAAAATTCATAGCTCCTCCAGACTGAAGTTTCTGAAGTCTATAATAAAGATAAGAGCCTTTTATAAATAAAAAAATATTTAAAAATTACTTCAGTGTTAGTTTTACTAAATATTTCCTGAGGCTCCTGTGAGTGTAGCCTGTGTAATTCAGTAACAGACTTTAAAAGGATATATATGAAATAATATTATTTGCAATCAAGCAATGAATTAGGGTTTGAACTTCAACCACCACGTTCCTTGGACATTTAGTTTCTTTGTCCTATTTAACCCAGCCAAATTTGAGGGATGCAACAGAGGCATCTGATTAAAATCATGATTGCTTTTGGTTCTCTTACTTGTGGCTAGTGAGAGAGGGACATCTGGGAGACAATTCAGGTTTTAAATACAGGTTTATTTGTCCTTTGATATGTGTGTCTTTCTCCATTGATTAGCTGGGAAAAAGAGAATAACCGTAATTCTAATTAAATGCCTCTCTTACATTCCTAAAACTAGCTAAGATGAACGCAGATTTCTTTGCCTTACATTTCTTTTGTAAAACAAGTTTAAATTGTACTTCTCCTCTGTGAATATGCAGCACCAAGTATGGCTGTAATATAAATTTTAGTGATCATTGTACTGTCAGTTACTATCAATAGCAGTATCAACAGCAGACTCACCTAACACGAAGCTATTTATTCTCAAAAAAGCTGAGTCACTAAGATTTGAAAAAGTTTTAATGATGTGTCTAATCGGGAGTCAGAACTGTCCAAGGTTTTGAAGGAGGCTCATCTTATGAAGCCTCTTAGAAATGATGTTACTCACAGCTGAAAAAAATTTTTAAGAACTCAAAAGTTTATACTAAATGCCTATGTACTCAAATCTCCTCAATTGCATAGCTCACCCAGATCAGAAAACCCTCCCCACTGAGAAAGCATCCATTTTTTTCACATTTACCATGTTCTGGTATTGCTCAGAAACACAAATATCACCACTGTGGCCAAACAGCACCACTACTAACACATAACACATCCTGCTACTAATGCATACCACCTAGTCATTGCCAGACCCTCTCACAATGATGGCCTTCCCAGACTTACGGAAATACGAGTGCATATGAGCAAGAGAGAGCTCAAGTTAATTCCTCCTACATCCTGTACTGCTTAGTTTGGGAAACTCTCTCCTTCTCTCTCTCTCCTTCTGCTCTCTATTAGCAGCTACAAGAGAAATACTGTCTTTTTTTTTTTTAAAGTCAGGGGAGTTAGGTTGGAGGATCTCCCCCATGCAGTTGCAGATATGAGACAGTTTTAGCAGCTGAAGTACAAAGGAGGGAAAAAAGCTATTTAAAAGACTATCACCTGGCTTTTTGCCCTACAAGAACTTTCCTGCTTTTGTTGGAGGGTTCAAGGCTGTCTTCCTTTTGCTCTTTTGGGTTTAATAAAACCTTTTGTATCCCTTCCACTCCCTCTCCCCCAGGTGGTCTACATGGCTGCTGATTGAGGTCAGCTGCAAGAGATGTAATGTCCTGAGTACAGTGCAGCAGCCTTAATCCTGATGTTAGAGTTACAGCCCCTGGAGGCTGGAGACATTATTGTTTTCCTGGCTGGCTGACCTCAGCCAACAGTTGTTCTAGTCACTCAGCATGAGCCCACCTACCAAAGGCATTAGAGGAATGCTCTGCACATCTTTTTTGAGCAGAAATAGTTCTGCTTATATAAGTGAGAGACAATATTGATAGGGTGATGCAGGCAGGCAGGGCAAGATCACTACTCTCCTTCAAGGCTCAGGGCAGAGCTTGTCTCCCAGACAGATGGAGGCTCCAGGATCCAGAGGTTCTGTGAGCTGCAAGTCAGCAGGGCCAAGCTATTGCTGTGCAAAGCCCTGAGGCAGCTGAAGGGGGCAGGAAAGGAAATTGCAGCTCTAAAGCAGCAGATTTATTTATTCATCCCTACTGCAGCCCATCAGACAAATAAATGACTTTGTCCTTGATTACATGTATTGACACCTAGTCAGCTGCAGATACAGCTCTTCTGTGTCCCTAGTAGACAGGACACAATATTTTCTTAACTCACAAAATGGCAAAGAAAATTATCTGTTTCGAACCTTATCAACCATTTTGAAATCTGCTCTTCTCTTTTATTGGTGAAGAGCCAGACTGAAGAATGAAATAGCCCACCTTCCTTTCATTTTCTTATTGGTCCTTGAGACCAGACACATGCAGTGTATCTCAGCTTGGACTCAGGATAACCTCCCTTCTCAAGGCAAATGCTTTCAGCAATTGGTGGGCAGGGACAAGATGTTGCTCTATCATGCAGTTCAACATCCTCCCAAACCTCTTTCTTAGTTAACAATGGAAAGTCAAGCCATGCAACTGTTTCAATCTGATAACTTAATGTGGAGGCATTCATCAGCTGCATAACAGAGACAGCAAACTCTGAATTCCTTGGGAATATGTGCTGGTGAGTAGAAAATCAATGTATTTCACACCTCTCCCATCATATCCATGAAATACATACACTATAACAGAAAGAAAAAGACAATCATAGATTGGGCTGTTTTGCAGAGATATCAAGGATTTATTTTAGTGGCTCTCACGTGAGTCAATAGCTCAGGACACCCCCTTGACTGAAGTGCTTATTTTCTTTGTCAGGCACAGGTAGGGTGCAGGATTCAGAAAAGAGAATTTAGCCTCACACAACCCAACATCCTCAGAGAGAGTAAAAAAAAATGGACAGTTCAGATGGGGAGAAACATCACTGTGGTGTTTTTCATGGACTTTCACTGGGTTTTGCCAAGACCGTGGCCTGAATCTTGAACTGCAGAGTCATGAAACTGATGTGAGGGTATGAAACAGAAAAGGAGAAGAAAAAGCACTTCCTCATCTGACTGTGGGAAGAAGAAGACAGATCTTTCTATTTTTTTTTTCGTAGACTGCATCACTCTCCCTAAAAGACCTGCCCACTATAGGAAGCATTGCTGTGCTTCCTATGAGCACTCACACTTTCATGGTACATGTGCACATTTCACAGTATGTTTTTCAAGATCATATTTTAAAACAAAGTTAGAAGAGAGATAGAAGTGTTCCAGCTTCTAGCTGACGGGCTTTCCTCAACAAAGCTCTTTCTACATCCACATGCCATTTTACCAAGTGGTTTATAAAGTGCATATCACCCGAAACAGCTTCTATTCCCTTATGAAGTGTCTATCCTAGCTAACTCTGGGACTACCAAGATGCAAGACAGCAAGACTGCAATCATAAGGGCATCCAGTTGATGGGTGAATTGTCCTTTTCCTCAGCTGCTTATTGCTAAGTTTTTCTTAAACATATATTTCCCAAATGCAGCAGCTGCTTTCCTGTGCCTCTATGAATACATGGATAGGAATTCTTGCAGAGAAGCACCTTCCAGTTTACTTGTAGAAGCTACCTAGGATTTATTAACATTCCTCACTGTTTAGACATGAAAGTTGTGAAATGCCCTCCAACTTAGAGTCACAGATTTAAATGGTTTTTAAAGCCAGTCATTTAGTTCAAGTATTAACCTCAGAGCTGGACTTGTTCAGCAGTTTTTCCCCCTAGGCTTCAGCATGTCAGGAAATCCAGCACATGATAAATATACATAGCTCTGAGGTCTTTATTGCTCAGGTTGTGATGTGTCTTCTGTTCAGTTGTTGACTCCACATACATCAAAACCTGATATTTAATAAGCACTGGCACTGATTTAACTTGGGATATTTAATATACTTTGGAGGATTGTAATTCATGTAATATTTAAGCAGTTAATGCCACAGCTACTTCAATAAGTAGTAAATACTGTATATTTTTGTCTGGGATGTGAAAGATCCATATTTGGACTGTATTCCTGAGGCTTTGAGTGTAACATCTAGAACATTGCAAAGGTGATGTGGCACTTGTGGGTGCTAAATTGTGAGAAAAAGTTTGGGGGGTGGGGGATATGGAGAGAAAGCACAAAATGAACTGTTGTGTTAAGACTCCATATTTCTTACCTAATAATCCAAATCGCTCCTGCCCTGACACCTTCTTGGTTGAATCATCAAGCTCATTGACATGGTTGTAGTAGCCATGCAGGAAAAGAAAAACTGACCTGCTCTCAGATGAGGAGACTTCCAGCCCCACAGTTACATAACAAGCAGATCTTTGCTATTTAGTGTGTCCTCTCGTTCTCTGGCAGGGAGGCCAGATGAAGTGCAATTCTCAGCGACCAGCATTTCCAGAGTTGCAGTCCCTGTTCTGAAAATTGCTCCTCCTGTGGCCTTTATCTAAAACATTTTCTTCTGCATTTTGGCTTCATTATGTTTCAGAAGTGCTAAAAATAGCAACCTGACAGAAACATTAGTTTGGAAGCTGGAAAGCACTTTTCACACAGCATTTTTGTTTCCATGTTTCTCCAGTAACCTACACCATTTCCCTGAGGAATTAATTCTATGCAATGTTACTGAAAGAAAGAAAAGGGAGATCAATACAAGACTGAATCTCCATACCATCTGTACACAAGGATATTTGGGGTGGAGATTAACATAGTGAAAGGATGTCACTGAGTTTTGTTATTTAGTATTGATGGATTCATGTGAAAACTGCTGTCAAATGTGAAGTCACCATTTAACTTGGCTCTAACAAAACAAAACAAACAAGGAAAACCAAACAGCCACAAGAAAACCCCAAACCAACTTAACAACACAGCTCCAAAAATCTTTCAGTCTACATACACTTTGGAAAGCACTGAAATATAAACATTTTCTGGAAAACTATTTCCTAGGCCTGTTTTCAGATAAAGACTATCAGCCTGTGAATCTGGGTTAATGTTTGATCTGTCCTAAGTGGTCACTAAACATAAAAATATATACCTTGTTTGCAAACTGTTGCAGTGAGATTCAGATAGTCTTTGTGAGGACAGTACCGTAGACTTTTGTCCACATGCAGCATAGTATAAGGAATGTCAGAAGACAGTTTGAATACCAAATTTGTTCTTGATTAAGGAAAAATCAAAACCACTATGTTGTGTTTACAAATGAGCTCTTTGAAGCCCAGCTTTTAATCTTCTGGTGTTTTGAGTGCAAACATGTGGCATGTTTATACTTGTCAATTCAGTCAAGTGTTTTTTAAGATAGAGTATTTGGACTTTTCTGCTGCTGGCATTGGATTTTTCTGCAGAGTCCCTGATAATTCTGTAAGTGTTTCATAATCAATATTAATTAGCTCTAGTAAACAAGTAAATTAAACAGATGTATGGAACCATTTCACAATTCATTTTGAGCAAGCTTCCTGTGAGATCCTCTTTGAACTTGTGAGTTCCTGATAAAGGAACAGGCAGTGGTCATCTTCTCTATAGACATTGCAAAGTCCAAGCAAGTGTTTTGAGGGTATTGATTAACATTATCTTTTATAACTTGTACAGGAAGATATTCCTCTAATTTTTGTTGTTTTGTATGGTCTTGCTATTTTTCTTATTGAAAACTGTCTTATAAGGTTTTCTTTTATTTTTAATTAATATTATCATTCCAAACGTATCTCTTCGTAGGAAAGTCTAGATGAGAGAGATATCAGTCAACATGCAGAGGGAAAGAAAATTGAGAAACCATGAGGATATACACATTCACTATGCCAGTGGTATTTAAGAAGTCCATCACTTTCAGTGGAATGTCCCTCATCTTGAAGTTCTCATTCCTCTTTTGCAGTGGGATATTTTTGTTTCCACATATGGTGAAAATATCCTCTTTTTCTAGATATTCTTTCTGAATTTGTTATTTACATAACCTTCCCTCACTATCTCTAAACATCAAAGACTTGACTCTCCCTTTTCATGGTTTTCCTTCTGCAAGAGAATTCTGCAGCATCCCATGAACGCTCCTGCTATCTCCTTGACTTCTTTCAGATGAGATTACTTTTTTCAACTGAGATTATTTTCTAATCCTGTATGAGAATATGTGGGAACTTATTTTCTGTTGGAGAAAAAATTAGCATCTGTCTTACTATTTCATATGAGTGGGAAGTCACTTCAAGATCTGCAGTTTGTCAGCTAGCAGTTTAGGGAACCTAGCTTTCCTCTTTTAGAGGTGTACCACTGACAAAGCTTCCTGGTGATGCGAAATGTCATCTAAGATTTCAATACCTCCTGAGAAGCTCCAGAGCTCATACCCCTGCTTCTCTTAAGATAGCAGTATATTCTCTATACCAATAAAGCTGAATCAAAGTTGACTTTCTTATGAGAGAGATAGTACTAATACATTTCTTCACTACTGGTTAGAAACTGCCAGTGTAGCAATTGAATTGAACTGGAATATGTGATTCGAAATAAAGATTTAAAAGGCTTGTAATTAATTTGTAACTGTTTAGTTTTATTATTGAGAATTTATGGAACAAAGGCCTTGTTGCAGGCACAGTAAGCTAGGGAGGGGAAACCCAGATGTCTATAACTGAAGTAGCCATTTTTTGTTGTAATTTATAGAAGTAGACTATGAGCAAAAAAAGGAAAAATTCTGCTCCATTAAACTATGAGCCAAGTGTCTACAAACCAAATTACAATAAGGTCTATTTCCTCAGTGTCTATAAGAAAGCCTTATTTATAAATACAGAATCACAGAGTGGTTGAGATGAGGAGGGATCATCTGGTCCAATCCACTCTGCTCAAATGTGGATACGTACAACCAATTGCCCAGGATCTTCTCCGGCCAGGCTTTGAATATCTCAAATTACAGACACTACACAACCTCTCCGGGCAAGCTAGTCTAGGGTATGAGTACCACCACCCCAATAAATTAGTAATTCCTTGTTTCAGATGGACCATCGGTGTTTTAATTTTTATACATTGCTTCTTATCCTGGTTAAGTCTTTTGAGAAGGCTTAATTCACTGGAAGCATTTATCATTTTCTTAAATAGCCTTGTACAAGAGAATATTTTGTAAATGGTTGATACAAAATGCTCGATTTTGTAGAATTCTACTAGCAAATATGTGCTGTTGTTAAAATAGAAGAAGGAAAAGTTTGACCAGCTAAATACATGCAAGATCTCTCTGCCTTAACCGTTTAATTCACATGCTATCCTTTTTGTTCTTATGGGTAAATGAACATCGAAAAAAGGAAGCTTATTTTCTATTAGTATGTACTTTACAGAGGAATTAAAGACTAAAATGTTTGCAGGAGATCATAAACTGAGTTTGTGTAAGCATCACAAGAGAAAATACTTATAGAATATTGGTTGTAGGCTTAAACACACTGCTGTCAAGTACAAGTAAATATCATCATTTGTGTTTGAATTGTAACATAAATATTTCATTATATTTACATTCTGTTCGTGAATCTCAGGGGTACTCAGGTCATGAGGGCCCTTTTTCTTATTTTTTTAATGCCCTTAACATCCGAGTTTCTCTCTGATGCATACTATTTAAAGATGACAAAAACTGCACGTGTTATAGGGAAGCTCTGTATTCTTATTCAAGTAGGACATTCTGAAACATAACAAGAAAGTAAAATCAGGAGATGAGGAAAAAAGGACAAAAAGGCAAAACAAGAAAGCAAGTTAGAGGACTGCATAGTAAATGAAAATGCAATTGCAAAGGAAACGCAAAAATTATCAACTTTCAAAATCCAGGCTATAATGTTGTCTTAGGCTTATGTCAAGACATAAATTAATTCATGCCTTCTTGTGATTTTTGGTGTCACTGTTAAACCTTTAAATATCATTAAATCCATACAATTCTAGGTTGCACAGCATTTTTCTTCTGTATGCTATATGTAATATCTCCATAAATAGTCCTGTATTCCAGGCACCGACACAAATATGATTTTAAAATTTTCAAAACATGGTGCAACAGTGGCCTCTTACTGAGCAAGCGAAAACCAAAAATACATGATCTGAATGAAAATCAGGTGGGGATCAAACACCTCTACAGTATTCTAGAAGCATTAGCTTTATCAAGAGACATTATCTAACAGCAAGGTGCATCTGCAGAAAATACAATGCTCCTAACTATTCTGGTAATTTACTTTTAAGTATTGAAGAACAAAGTATTTGTCGGGTCAGCCAGAAGTCATCATTGAAGGAAAATATGTGTGATCACACAGAGATTAAAGAGGAAATACATTTAGTTCATCCAAACATTACAATAACAGGATTAGAAAATAATAGGATTATAAATACTAAACCTTTGAGGATAAATTCTACCGTTGAGGAGACCTGTGACTGGATTTCTTGATTGTCTGGAGATCTTTTTACACCAGTAGAAAAACAGGAATTGTTTGGAGTACTTTCTGACTTAATTTGAGTGTTGCTTCAAACACATTTTTTTAACCACCTCTGATATATGTTGTAACCTTTTGAAAGCCCTTTACAGATGTATTTTTCTATAATTCTATGATAGATTAAGTGTGAATTATTATTGTGAGTAGCTTGTGTATCATGCCATACACAGCAAGCAGAGTGACATATAATAAAATCTTCTATTTAACTTTCTTTAAAGAGCAAGGACCAGGATCAAAATACAAATACAATTGTTCCATGATGGTTTATTCCACAGAAGCAATACAACTCTTCACTGTTCTTCATTCTGTTTTGTCCTAGACAAAACTGTATTTTCTATATGGTTCTGTTTTGTGCTGGTTTTGAACACTATTTCCACTATACAGCTATTGTGTCAACTTTAATCAGGATTTTAATTTCCATTTCCCCACACACACATACACACACAAAACAGGCCAAATATAGAGCTCTGTCATTTTACAGTGGGATAGGTTCCAAATGTCCCCTCCCATTGGTCCTACAAGGGAGACTGAACAAGAGAAAGATGTTATGGTCCACCGTGACAGGTTTGATACTTAAACTGTACTTCGTTTACTATCTCGTTAAATGTGACATTGATGTGAGCTGCACTCCTTAGCCATTTATATTTATTTTGGGTTCAATTTTAAACAGGAGTCAAGTGTATTTTATGGCAATCCTCTGCTAAATTTTGCTGACTTATTCTGAGCTGAAATCCACACAAAGCTTTAAGAAAAAATATTAAAAATTTGCTTCAGCATGCTAGATTAGTTTACAAAGTTTAGACATGCACAGTTTGAGTTTTTGCTATGATTCAGGTATTCTTCTAAAATGATGTGAAGTTAAGCTATATATGTCAGAGGAGTTTAAGAGAAACCTGAAGAAAAGTGAACTGACATGGAGCAGTAAGGAAGTGTCCAGGGGACAGTGTGATGCTGCAAGCTCTTGCATTTCAGTTATAAAAGCAGCGAGACTTGGGGATAGATCCTGCATGATGTATGTGAGTTCACTCACCATAGTGAAAAACAGAAATGTTAAAAGTCCATGTACAACTGCAGACCTTTTTTATTGGTATTACAGAGACATGATGGGATAGCTCATCTAACTGGAAAATAGCAATGGATAGATACAGACCAAGAAAACAAAGGTCTTACCTTCTTCATACAGCTGTAGTGACAATTGCAGA
Source organism: Rhabdornis inornatus (assembly GCA_013397075.1). NCBI lineage: Eukaryota > Metazoa > Chordata > Aves > Passeriformes > Rhabdornithidae > Rhabdornis > Rhabdornis inornatus. The sequence goes on from VWZS01000474.1 coordinate 24,601, forward strand.
ACTTTGAAACCAAGAGGAATTTTAATCACCTTGTTATATTCTGGAACCAGAATATAGGAGGTATGAGAAATACAAGAGGTTGCTGGGGTGTGATTACGAAAATTACTTGATACAAAGCAGTATTGAGCCAATTAAGGCAGATTCATTGCTAGATCCATAATACAGAAACAAGTAAGAATTAATTCATAATGTGAAGAACATAGGCAGCCTCGGCCATAATGACCATAAGATTGTAAGATAAATTATAAATGAGTAGGATAAAGAAGAAAATTACAGTCTCAGACTTCAAGAGAGAAGATACATTGGCTTATTCAGGAATCTTCCTGGCAGCATTCTGGCACGTAGGAGGCCTATTAGTCTTCAAGGGTATCCTCCCTCAAAGAACAAGTGTGATCTGTTCTAACATGCAGGATGTTAAATTAGCATGAAGAAGACAAGCACAGTTTACATGAGAGGTCCTGATTAAAACTGAATGCTAAAAGGAAAATAGAAGATCAGTTGGGTAACCCAGAGGTGTGAAACCCAAGCACCAAGGGATGAAGCTAGAGATTCAGAGACAACTAGATGTCATAGGCTTTTCTTTCAGGCTGAAAGAATACCAATCCTGATGTATGGAAGATAGGAGAGATCATTCTCAGAGGGGCAAGTGATTAATAGTGACTGTGTATTTTTATTGTTCTGGTTTGGGATTTCTCTTTACAGTTCCATTAATAAAATACTACAATTATATTAACTGTATTCATATATCTAGTAGAAATTTGCTGATACATATTCTGCTAGAAAGCAAGAGAAAAAGAAGATAAGAATTTTCTTAGCTTGTCAAGAAATGTTCACACATGAAAAAAAGTACATTCATAAAAAATATGTACCTTTGTAGATAAAGTTTTCAGAAAATTGTAAGAAACTAACTTTCAAAAATTTAGAGGAAGCTAGAACTTTTATATTTGGCCCTAGCCATATGGTGTAAGGAAGGTATTGGTCTTGCCTGAAGAAAATCAAAAATATTCTCATGCAAGGGCTGACTTTGTGCAGTTACAGAATTTTGAAACATCATTTATTTGCTTTGGACTAAAATTTGTAAACCAGCTTTTTAGGAGAAAAGCAATATTTTCATGAGAATGAGAATATTATTTGTACTGGCATTTCCAAAACTAAAGGTTTTGGTCAGACTTACTAGATTCACAAAAACTTTACCTACCAAACACACAACTAGGAAGGTATGAGATATTCCAACTCTCCTTCATCTCCCCATATACCATTGCGTGACATGTTGGGACTTCATGTAGGAAATTGAAGGTCTCAATCTACATTAATGTGGGGTGTGACCTGGACCCTGAATCTGGAAACTGCCCATTATTTCAACTTTTTCTTTTTTGTTGAAAATGTCTGAAGTTGTATTGTTATTTTATCTTCCTTTTACCTCAGAGGTTCTGCTTTGTTATTTCAAATTTTTGAATCATTTTAAATTTATTTTTACCTTAGCAAAAATATCTTAGTTATTCACAAATCTATTTAGCACGCAATCTCAAGGAAGAATTTTCTTATTGCATTATTAATTGTCTAATGCAACAGAGACTAAAAATGCATCAAAAATAATGCTCAAAGTATCTTACAATATTGACTTCCATCAAAAAATCACAGATTTTTTCTGTAGGCCACAGATGGCCTACAAAAATGCTAATGTTAATTCATCCACCTTACCCCATTTGGAACCCTACTGGTTCCTGGATTACAGATGTGTATATTTTATCTTGTATCTATAATTACCTAAGGTGGATCATCATGCCTATATGTTGTGTGTACACATTACATAGAATTCTGAAAATCGTTATTTCTCAATGTGAGGGGTGATGCACATTACACCTCTCTCTGCAGACCCCCTTGCTGCCTAATTCAATAGATGTGGGGAATACCAGAGTAGCAAACAGATGAGTCTCTGATGAGATGCCCACTGCACCTCTCCATCCACCTGGTGGCAGAGAGCTGATGCACTATCCACTGTGGACAAAAAGCCTTTTTCAGTTGCAGTGACAGGTGGTAGCAGGGATGACTAGAGCTAGGTAGTCTATCCAGTAGGCATATAAAACAAAACCAAACAAACAAAGGCTGCAACAAAGTCTGTTCCAATATTTTTTTTAATTTATTTTTATGCATATACAACATTATCCAGTATTTTGTGTTTACAACTTCATGGCTAGAGCTAAGTGGGCAATGAAATCAATTTTTGCTGTCTAAACTCAGAATGTGTCATTTAGCCGCCATACAGAGCCTCAAGGAGCTTGGTAGGAATCCGGCTATAGATAAAGTGACCTCTCAGAGTCCAATAGCTACAGGAAAGGATGACAGTGGTAATGCTATCTGCACTCCTTTTGTGAATCAGAAAAGACCTCCATGCCCTAATGGAATTATAGAAGTTCAGGGAAAATTGGAAAATTACATATTACTTGTTCTCTTCACATACCTATGAATACTTGAAGTCAATTTTCCATATATTGACTTTCTGCATCATTCATCTCCATTTTTACAATATGTTGCAATAAATTGCATATTTCTGACAATATTCCCCACTCAATCATGTCCAGAGCATTTCGTAAAAGAGGTAATAGTGCTGAGGAAGGTGTAAAACTGGATGTATAACAATTCCTGCACCCCAGTACAATTAAAAATAATGTTTGAGCCTGACAGCTAGAGGAAAGCTCAGTATTAGATAATGTTCTAGTTCTTTTACAGAGTGGAGACATCGGGCATTTTGGGGTGCCATGCTCCCCTTTCCCATCCAGAGCAGAAGTATAGAGAGTCCGGTAAAACTGGGAGCCAGATAGCATGGGCAAACTCAGCTCATTTGCTACCTAATTTGTATTAGTCCAATTAAAGAATTGTGTGAACAAGTAGAGAAAAACTACTTGCAATTTTCCCCAACATTTCCAGAAACCAATCTTAACTATTTTTAAGTTCCAAAATTAAATTTTAAGTTCTACTTTATGTTGCAGTTTATTGTTCTTAGTGTTTTTTATACTGTGTTGCTATGTTCTGAGTAAAGACAGAAACTCAAAGAATAAAAACCTTAGAAGGAAGGTGATCTCGTGTTGCTTCAAAACTAGTCATAAATTAGAGGGAGGAAAAAAAAAGATACATTCATTTATTCTACAGGATAACTAGTTACTTTTTTCCCCAGGGCATTTGTGTACACAAAACAAGGCCCTGGTTTCTCAACAGAGACTTGATCAATTGTAAACCTTCTTAGATTTTATACCGTTCTTTTATACTTTGCATTAGTGCTGTCACTGGTTCTAAACAAGTATTTTTTACTATTCATATGCATCATTCATAGTCAAGTATTAGATTATCCAAAGCATACTCATCCTTTCAATGCTTAGTCTATATCTTTGTGTGTGGTCAAACAGATAATGACTTACTCAACAAGTGTGCAGTGATAAAGTAAATCTTTCAAACAAACACATACTTTAGCTTGTAAAATATGCATATTTTGGAAAATATCCATTTTTCAATAGCAGAGTTGCTGAAGGTACTCAGAATAATTCCTTCTTGTTCATATCCTTGTGAAGGATGAAAACACACATTTTTCATGTGATCTTTCTTTGGGAAAATACTAAGAGTGAAGAAAACTGATTCCTTGAGTGGGAGGTTCCAGAAATAGGAGCGTTTGGAAATTTATGTTATTCAGACTCTCAGTATATAATAAAGGATTTTTAAATCCGAACAATCTAGAGAACACTTTTGAAATGGGCCATAAGCTTTTCCAGGAATAAAAAAGTTTGTGCTGATTGATAATGAATACTTTTACATTTTCACAGAAAATTAAATAGAGACAATATTTTAAGGGACAGTATGTATTCCACTTTGAACAGGGGATAAAATAAATCTATGAAATATTTTGGTAACACAGGCTTTGCTAAACACATACCCTTTCAAGGTTTTGTTGAAGCAATGTTGTTTACAAAGTCTGAAGATGATGAGAAGCAGAAGAAAATTAAGAAATATTATCTAGGTGACTCAGTTTGAACATTTAGCTGGTCTCCTTCAGACATTTACAGAGGGCTCAGATAAATGGACAGAATGTTTACAGCTGGGCTGCCCATTGTGAAAGTGCCTTGTTATAAGTAATAAACACTCGAAGACAACACAAGACAAGTACTGAAGTCTGAATAGCAGCTCTGCATTGAAAAGCTAGGATCATAAACCAGCAGGGAACCAGAGCAACAGTTCATATTACTTACTAAGCACCCCAGCTGGCATAGGTTTTTCTGTGTGTGCATTGATTTCAAATTGGAAGGAAAAAAATTTAGAGGTAAATATCTATTTAACTTTTTCATTTCCACTATTTTGAATGTTTTATCTTCTGCAGCTTATTTTCCACATTCAGGGTAATAACATTTTCTTTCCCAAATATTCTTTTATATATACATATATAGTACTGTAAAAGTAAGCATGCACATATTGCATGTATATGTGTAATTGTAGAAGGAGGGCAGGTTGAAGTGTCGTAATTCTTCCAGGACTGAACACACTACAAAGTAGTATATTGTTATGATGGTTTACACAGAAGCATCAAGTAGGACTCATGGACCTTTCTTTGAGAGTTCAAAAAAAACCTATACATCTTTACTTAACCTTTGACACTGAATGTAAAATACTGGTTAAAAGAGACCTTTCAAAATTCTAAATATGTAATGAATTGTTTGGCCACTTCCTGAGAAATACTACGTGTTATCTAAAGAGAATTCAAGGCTGTCATTTCTAGTAGTAGTGAGAAAGGACAGTACTGGCATGCCACTACCACATCAGAGACCTGACAAAATATAACTTTTTCTCGTGAAAACAAAACGGTTGGCTTTTACAATGATCCTTTCCAAAATATGACACTGAAAAATATATGGACCTGAGGGGGAACAAAACTGCAAGCATGTATCGTCCAAATCATTGATAAGATACAGATCTTTCACATCTAGCCTGATGTTTCTAATCTAGCCTGAAGCTGTCCTTTGCTACCACCTAATAGCTGTTTAGTAAACACAGAAAATGAGCTTGATGCTCTTAGTCTGCTCCAGTGGATGACAAACTGATATGCAAAATCTAGTAATGAAATTGTAAGTTGATTTCAAAATCATGGATTCTGGAGGGATGATTCATTTTATTTCTTTCCACGTGGTTATTCATCCAGTTCACATTTTTATTTCTTTGTGTATTAATTTCTGATATCTGTCTTTCTCCTGCAACACACAATGGTCTCTGCTTTCAGTAGGCATACCATTATTCCAAAATAAATTATAAAGGAAGAAAGCAACTGAAAATGGAAGACTACAGCAACAGCTCTTGTAAAGTGACATGTCATTATTAAAGGGCCAGGAAAAAAATAGCTTGTGTTTTAATGAGAATTGAAAGTTCCTAAAGCCCAAAACTAAGTTGCTTGGTTTTGCATTGGAAATCTTGGTCCATTTTTTTCTCCATTTTCCATAAACATCTTATTGACATCTGGAGAGTATCTTATGGCTATAAGTTATGGTTGTAACTAATGGTCCACATGGACTGACAGAACGTTTGTGAGGAATTTCAGTAATATTATTAGGCTGCCCATGGGAAAGTCACTTCTCCACACAATAAAGGCATCAAAAAATGTTTGCAAATCAAGCAAGATTAGGCATTACCTTTAAAAATAAGCTTAATTTTTGTAGTTGCAGGTGGGTTTATTTTAAAATATGAGATTCTTTCTAGTAAAGGAGCGTTTCTACTCTTAATGTTTATGCATACAGAGATCAGCAAATGGTGATATCAGCACAGACACTGAAGCAAAGTTGCAAAGTTCCATTCGAAGTTCATATTCTGAGCAAAGTGGCAAGAGTTTTGCATAACTCCTGCTCCCTTTCCTGAAAACACAGCCTTTATTCCAGATCTTAGATTATGGAAACAGGTAAGTTTTTTTTAAAACCTATCTACAAACTTCCTCTGTTTGTTGGTATTTATATTACTAGTTTTATGCAAAGAACTTCTAAGTACCATATATGCCAACTACAGAAATCTCTTTCTCTTAACTGGGAAAAAAAACCAAACACAAAGTCTGTGAATTAGCTACCCCTTATTTTCCTTGTTGCATTTCACTTCAACTCTCCTTTCTTTGTTTCTCAGGATTCATAATGTACAGTAACACCTGCTGAAGTGGTGACACCAGTTTGAGCTCTCCCACAAAGGTGCTCTGCTAGCAGGAAGTGTGATACAGACCAACATCTCTGTCCCTCTCACTGACTGCTTCTCGGCCACATCCTCCCTCTCAGGGAGGACCACACTCCAGAGCAGCCCTCATGCCTAGGTGGCAAGACCTGGACTCTTGGTCCTATTTGCAGTTGTTATGGACTTTGACAGACCCTGGAGCCAAGACTAAAATCAACGTCTCTCTAGTACAGATGGTGAACAGGAGTGAGTTAATGCTTTGAAGACAGGCCAGATCTATTTTAATTACTAAAAAACCCTGTCATTCCAGGGTCTCTCTGTCATGAGCTGTTGCTCTGCTCAGGTAGTTCTTTTCAATACATAAACCATGCAGTCAAATATCTGCCAACTTAAAATGCATTATTTAAATAACCTTAAAATCTTCTCTGCTTTAGCTTTTTCGACCTTTCTCAGGAAAATCTGTGCATCATTTGTATGGATTTATGGAGATATAAAGTAATCTAAAGTAATGTTTCAGCACTAACAAATGTGGGTAGATGTGACTTAAAAACAAGCTGATCATGCACTGGAACAGCAAAGACTGGAGGATTAAGGAAGTCAGTGAAGATGAAAGTATAGTCAAATCTGCAGAGAAAATAAGCTTGCAAGGAGGTCCTAAACAAGTAGAACACGGAGGAAATATTTAAAGATTGGCCTTCACCATTGTGGATTTTTATTTAAATAACCAACAGGTACATAACTGCTTTTAACACGTAAATTGCTCAGATTTGTGTGCCTGTCAGGATTTCCTTGAAAGAAAAGTTTTGCAATTGTTGTTGTCCTAAGGCATCATTTAGTGCCCACATGCTTAGAAAAGTTTTTAATGAGTTCAGTAGGGAAGATTTCACAGAGCATGGAAAAAAATCCATGTCGAACAACAGATATCTCGGTTGTTTGCAGCTGGTGTGAGCACAGCCCCTCACAAAGCACTTCTGCAGTACTTTCTTGTTAAGCACACATGCTTTTTTTCTATTTGAACAATGCCAAAAAGTGATAACTCAGACTCTGAGAATTGTGCTGACAGTCAGCTGTCACTCATTGTCCTTTATTCTGACAACCTCAGGCATTCAGCCATGGATTCATGAGTTTTCCCCATTCTCTTTGTTTTTAAAGTAGGTGGGGGATGGTAAAGTATACCAGAGGATTCAGCCCTGAATAGACTTTTGTTTTCCTCTTTCTTTTGCCTCCTGACTGTGTCAAATGCAGTGTGTCTCTCATGCACTTTCACTCTTTAGAGAGCCTTGACTGGCCTGGCTAGTTAGTATTCAGAAACAAACCAAAGTGGATAAAATTCTCCTCTCTGGCTTGCTGAGACTACAAATAAGTAATTAGACTAAAAGCTCAGTATTTGGGGGAGGGAAGAAGACTTTTACAGCCTATACTGTTGAATGGAACTTGGCACTATACTTTACAACTTTGAGAACCAGAGAAGAGAGAAAATTCAATATAGTATTAGGAATATGTGCTAGTTAATACACTTGTACAGTATTTTCCTAAAGACTGTTTAGTTGTGAACCCTGCTCGCTGAACAGTGAGATTTGCCATTTAATGAGAAAGGAGAAAAGGTTAGCTATGGAAATGGAAAATTCATCTTTTCCTCATAAATAATTGAGATATTTGAAAGACAGACATACATGGCAGAACATAGATTCCCATCTCCAGTTCAGTCTGTGCTTCTCAGTTTCCTTCTGTTATAAATTACCACAATGGGGTAGGTCAATCAATAAGATAATTTATTAATTTGTTGATAAGGAATGGGCAAGCAGCGCTGGGAGTGTGGGGAGTCTGCACTCCACCAACACGTCCGTCCTGCCCCTGGTCACTGCCCCTTTTATAGGCAGTTTCTGGTGGAGTCGTCGTGCTTACTGTGCTGGGGTACAAGCCCAGGCAGGTCTGAACCTGTTGGCTAGCACTCAGGCAGCAGTGGCTACAAGCCCCCACCAGGTCTGGACAAGGCTCGAACACGTTGTCGGGTTACACTCTTAATGAGCAGGTAAAAGCAGAAACAAGTCTGTTCATGTTCATACAAGCCTGAGTTTCCTTATACATAAAAAGTGGATACAATTCATAATTGCAGTGCCAAAATAATAACAAACACATGAAAACAAAAGGCAACAATTCACAGCAAAGTGATTTAAACAAATATAATGAAATCCTTATAATTTTCTTAGTCTCATGTCCATGTTTTACTTTGAGTATTTTTGTTTATATTGATCCATGGTGTATTTTTCATAGTGACATGAATCACTATGTAACATCTTACACTTCACTTCCAAATGCTTTTCCATGACATCCATATCCAATCCTCTTTTCAAAACTGACATGCCTCTGCCCCTTTTTACCTGTGTAGTGTCACCTCTGAGTGTTTCATCCTCCACTTTTCCAGTCAATACCTTTCTGCCCTAACCACACCTTCATAAAAAGTATCCTCCCCCATCTTACTGCAGAACCATCCTCCTCAAAAACACTCTGAGTCTCATGCTTTCTATAATACCTCCAAAATCTGATGAGTTAAGGAGAGATTGCCTAAGTGCTTGAGGGGTGTAAGTGATGATTCTAAACACTTAACAATATACTGTGTAAAAATATTCTGTAACTAATATATCAGAAGAGAGGTCATATCCAAATATATCCCCACATATTATTAACGTGTATATGTATTTGTGTACATATATGTATATATATTGGTATAGGTGTCTATTTATATCTATGTTATATCTAGATATAGCTAGATAAGTAGATAGATTAAATATATATTAACAACCAGAAATAGATTCTATTGCTAGCTTATCCTTCATGTGCCTAGTTAAAAAAATTAAGAGCCCAAACAACAAACATCAATTCTCTGTTAAGAAAAGCATCCTAAGAAGTCATTATGACTACACCATGCATTCCACATGTGCAATCTTGAATGGATTTCTTCTGCCTTTTCTGTCCTTCAAGACAGAAGGACTCTTGTCTTCAGTTTCCTTCTTGTTTCAGTTTTATTTTTCAATTATTAAAAAGCTTTTTTATGACTTTCAAGGGTCAGTATTTCTCCAGCACAACAGGCCCTAAGGATGGGACTTTTATTTCTACGTCCCTATGGTCTATTAGGTTCTACTGCCTTTCATGACATCTAGAATTCAAACAAGTTCCCTTCCTTCTTTTTTCATGTTACTTTCCAGTAGGCTGCATGTTCAGCTCCTGTGTTTCTACCTTTCATATGGCCTGTACAGGTTGATAAGAAGGAGAAATAGTCTTCAACATGCTCTGTCCCTCTCCTTGGCCTCCATGTCCTTGTTTCTTGGTGATGGCTCCTTGTGACAGAGTGGAATAGTAGTGGCTATAGACTCAAATAATCAGCCATTTACAAAAGCAACAGAGTGCTTTGCTGACAAGTGCCAAGTCACATCCATGTGCAGAGGGCCGAGCAACCACCACCAGAGGCTTCAAGCTGAGTTTTAAGCCAGATGAGGGAAGAGGCCAATAAAGAAGCAGACTCTGCAAATGTGGGATAATGCTTTTTATCATGCCAATGTCCTCCCTTACAAAACTGACTCAGTTGTAAACCCAACCCCACCCTTTCCCCTCACGGGGAGGGTATCGGGACACTGATGTTATTCATCCCTTCTGATGAGGCATAACTGGCTCCGGTGTGAAAATCCCCACCAGAGAACTACCAGGATATTCACATGTAGGCCTGAAGGTATTCATCCCTTCTGATGGAGCATAATTGGCTCAGTACACGGCTATGAGAGGCAGCTGTCACATCTTAGAAGGGATAAACCATCAAAGATCCCCACAGCACTCCCAGACATTTCTGAAGCCTTCCATGAGCCTGAGGACTGCACATGATCCACAGTGTTACATCAGACAGTGTAAAACTCCCCACCCAGGGGAGGTTAGTATTCCCAGTTAGCATTCCATGAATTCCCAGTTAGCCTAAGCATATGTTAACCCATTGAACTTTTGTGTTTCACAGGCTTTTCCCACTCACAACGGATCAAGACCGTGACCATGATATTCACCCATGGACATCAAAATTGCAACAATCAAGTCTCATCACTGGGTCCACTGGTAGTGATATCTTTCTACTCTGAGTCTCTTTTCCTTTGTTACTTTTCCCTTATATGTTTTCTCAAGTGTTATGTTTTATAATACACTATAATAATAATCAAAACAGCTACCTAGCTCCTTCCCTTCACAACTAAATTGTTATAAGACAAATCACACATATATGTATATTTGTGTATATATACATAAAGTATATACATGAAGTGTTGTTTCACTCTAATCCACCCCAAGGATCTAGTAACAAGAGCCTGATTTGCCCTTACTTTCAGGGATGGGTTGTAACATTAACTTCGGCATCACAGGCAGGATTACTCTGAGAAGCAGTGAGGAAGTTTTTCCTATGAGGATAACATTCAGGGTGGTAGAGGAAGGAGAACTTATTTTTGGTGGAAACCAAAATCCCAGACAGAAGATCATAAGAGACAATCCCAGACACATTTGATCTCAATTGTCTCCCCACCGCTAGTTTTTCTTCCCTTGGTATGACCTAAGCATATAAGACTTGAAAGTTTTTCTGGTGTAACCCACACCTGTTGTAAACTTTTCTCCATAAGAAAGTCAAACTGACCCTCAGAGAGGGTAGTGGGGAGAAAAATATTAGTCTTCAGTGGGTTACTGAAAGATATTACTACCAAGGGTAAGTTAAATGGGGATTGTCCTCTCCTGATAAAATTAAACAGCTATAATGATAACTCTTTTCCTCCTGGTATGACGTGGGCTCATAACAAGCAGTGGCAGACCAAACTACAGTTTCTTGCAAAAGACCATAAGCTAAAACCTGGCAAGGGAAAGGCAGTTGTGTGCCATTTTAGATACTGCTGTTAAAGCAGAACAAAAGGAGTTACTGGCTACTCAGCAATCTGAGACTGAAATGATAAGATCTTTAAAAGAGTCAATAAAAGTATTGCTGGAACAGCTAGGAAAGGAACACTCACACTTAGCAGCTGAAAATGAAGTCGTTTAGACGGAAAGGGAAATTAATCTATTATTTCAATCATCTGTGCAGGAGGCAGAGGAGAACATTTATTCTCTTAGAAAGGAGTTAGAAACAAAAAACTTGTAAACAACAACCTGTATTACCCTTGCCTCCAGGGGTGGACTGTAACATTCCTAAGTCCAGGTGTCTGGTGGCTGATTCCACATGCCACTGGGACACTGTTGTAATTACATCAAGACAGACACAACTGGCACCAACACCAGTCTTTTATTAAAAACTTTTCATGCCTTCTCAAAGGCAACTCCACACAGCACTGACTCCTTCCCACCTCTCTGCAAGTGTCCTTCTTCCTTCTGCATGACTGGCTAGCCCCTTACCTGGCCACCTGACCCTGTCTGTCCCTCACACAGCATTTTGCCTTGCCCGACTGTATGTCCCTTACCTCCTCACAACACAGCCAGCAGACTGCATCCTGAGCTGCAGTAGACTCCAACTCCATCTCAAACTGCAACTTACTCTTGACTAGCTAGCCCATTCTTTTATAACACCCATCCTCATTGGGCAGTCAAGGCTGTCTCTGCTTCTCAGCAATCAGTACAGCTGTAATCCATTGGGAAAGATTGCCTTCTGCACTAACCTTGCAAACTATCTTCCCACAGGACACCCCAGTGACTGGGCTCTACCCACAGATGTATGCTATCTAGCATGCTTACAGGGTTGTTGCTGAGGGTAGCTCACCAATCTTAGTACACCAGGACTCATTTTTAAAACCACAAGTCGTAACAGAAGACATTGGGATAGGATTTCAGCACACTTTGTGTCTCTACTGCAAGCAGGATGATTCATGCAGTAAAGCTTGAAGGTGATCATGCCACACATCTATGCTATTGCCAGCAGTAGTAACCAGAGGTAGGTTCTGGATCAAGAAAGCTAGTCCTGGGTGGGGAAAATACTGGTGTACACAAGAGTGCAGACATGTCTCCTGTCTGCCTGCCTGCTCCATCCATCTTCCCATCTTGTCACATCCCATGCCTGTCACTGGATAAAGACAGCCAATGTCCTCTTTTAAAGTCTATTTTCAAAAAATAGCAAAAACCCTTACTTAAAATACTAATCCTTAAACTTATGTGCCCCATACATTAACATAGCCCATAAATTCAGCTGTGGGAAGGCTAAAAAATAAGAGAAATTTCACAATTACAAATTTCCCAAACAACTACTATTTATAAAAATTAAAATCTCATAAAGGTTATCTCTTATAAAAAAGTCTCCATAAACTAAAAAGAAGTGTCCTCGCCCTACATAAATTAATAAAAACTACTTTTAGAAATAATAAACTAACTAATTTATTTCTATACATTATCAATGTAAAAAAAAAAAAGAAGTTGTGGGGGAAAAAAGTGTTTAAAAATTTTATTGTAATTCTTTTTTTTCCTTATATTTCTAATAATAAAGTTTTTCTTTATACCCTTCAAAATTTAAGCCTATTTTACCTTCCTCCTAATCCTATCTCAAATTAAAAATAAGGAAATAATTCTAATAGGTACACTAACAATTTAGCGAACACTAAACCCACCACATGTTGACTGCTTTGTGAGAGGCTATGTTGTCACCCTAAATTGCTATGCATATGATTTATTACGTGACTTGGTAGGCAGTATATTTGTTCCCGTACACTGACACCTAAGCCATGCTCCATTTCTGTAGATCTGTGGCATCTGATGTTACTCCTAATTTAAACAGGCAGAAGGACCTGAAGTTGACGGTGGTATGACTCGGCCTTTAAGGTTGAGTATTTGTGCTCCACCCTGGCAAGCCCACAAGGCCCACTTTACCTAAGAGACGACAAGGCATGTTGGTAGAAGGAATATGATACAGTAGACTAATCAGTAAAGATGGGAAAATCAAACAAGTGTTGTGTCTCGCCAGATTATTTAGATCTGTAGAACCTATAGCTCTCAAAGCTCACCTCATAGTCATTTCTCAGAGATCAGATAAACACGCATAGATTTGACTACCTCTGAATGAAAAAAGGGTTAATATTTATTATGTACAGAACACATCGTAGAGGATGAGAGTGAAGTCTTCTCTAGTACAAGAGAAACAGAAATCCTTAAGTGTGCAGAGAGAGATTGTAATATCCAGTAATGGTCAAATCCGTGTTTTCTTGTTTTTTAATAGAGCTGTAAATTTTATTTCCCAGTTTTATCATTATAAGGCCCAAAGTTGGAGGCAGGGAAGCAGTTTACCTGAAGTTGTGTGAATTCCTGTCTCTAGGAAATGCCTCAGTTTTCACTTTCCAGACTACAGGAACAGAAAAACTGCTATTAAGGATCTTTGAATTGTAAATAAATAGAATTGCAAGCATGAAGAAGCATACACGCCCAGATCTCTCTTGCTGTTGATTCTGTATGGGAACTGGAATCAACTTAAATTAGCAGAAGACTTATTATCCAAGACAATTTGACTGCATTTAGTAAGCTGGTAAACCACCCATATGCTGAAATGACAAACTCCTTTTGTCTGAATATTTACTTATGACTCTACGTGACATATTACATTTTTATATATGCATTGTTTTTACAACAAGGAATAATGGTAGCCGTGATTGTAGCGGAAGCACTCTGAACTGTGTACCAAAAGCAAGAAGACATTGCAATATAACAATTTTTAAAAGAGAAAAATTACATATCAAATGAGAATTTAAGATTGTTGGGAAAGGTTCATCCAGGCAAGCTATATTTCAAGGCTATCTTAAGCTAGACAGAAATTTTTCTTAGAGAAACTGTCTTAAAGTGCATATAGATTCTATTCAGGTGAACACATTCAACTTCTCTTGCAAATGTTATCATTATTACCTTTAATTGCTTACAGAATCACAGAATCAGAGAATATTCTGGGTTGGAAGGGACCCACAAGGGTCCTTGAGTCCAGCCCTTAAGTGAATGTCCATACACTGTCATTTCTTTTTGTGTGTCTCTTGACTACATATATGCTTTTGCAGGCATTTAGGATTAATCATCTATTTACAAGATAAAAACACAATCTGCAAAATTTATTAAAAATTATTCTTTTTTTTGTTTGTTTAATAATATCAGATTGAGAAAATTGTTCATGTCTTGCCTGGTTTCACAGTGTGATTCATAGAGATAAGGTTCTTCACATATGCAATTGATTTCAATAATATTTTGCAGAGGCCTAGCAGATTTATTTACCCAGTAAGAGCTAGGCCTTCCTGATCAATTAAAATAAACAACATAATCACATAGGCTTATGAAAATTAAAACAGAAACCAACAGCTACTACTCCAACAATTTCAAATTAATTTTAAGTACTATATCTTCAAATGTACTTAGAAATAGAAACAATAGTATTTTTTGACACAAAAATACATGAACACCAATGGAGGGGAATTCCAGCCATTGGAGTTTCTGTAATTTTTAACCTCCCATAATCTCTATTTCTTAAAACATAATAAACCCTGTGTCACAAATCAAAAGTGTAAAAATATTATTTACTTATTAGAATGAAATCCAAAGCATATACGTGAACCTAAGGTCTGTGCTATTCATACCTCTATTTAAACAGGATACATGAATGTCATTTCTATAGCTGCAAACCTTCAGACATAATGTCTATGATAAAAGTATATGTAATCTTATCTGTAGTTCACTTTACAAGCCAAAATTTTTACTTTGCTTTTATCAGAGGATTTACGGAATCTTCATACTGTACTAAAAGCAGTATCAATGGATTAGTTTACTCTTCATCTCATTAGATATTAACCAGGTTACTTTTGCATCATGTAAATATTTGCTAACATATTGCTATTTCTTTAAACACAATCTGCCTTTCTCTTGTTTTTTAATAATACGATAAAATCCATTCAATGAAATTGGGAAAGTAACTGTTGAAATGTCTTTTTTTTTCTTACAAGGATATTCTACAGTGGCCGCTAAAGTATTTTAGGTATTTTAGACTCATATAAACTATCCTAAAAATGCACTAGAAAGATGAAGATGTGACAATAATTTATTATTTTTTGCAATGAGCTGACATAAAAGACTACATGTTAAAGAGTCCAGTGACTTTATTCTCTTTGCTTGCGAAATATCAATTGGTCCATTCCAAGGGTGGTTTGTCTAGTTAGTGTAGAATTAATTCTTTGATAAACAATGGCTTGATTTTTAGTCAAAAAGAAAACTGTGGCTTTTAAAGTTTTTCTTCTGGTCTGTCTTTTTATGGTGGTAAACAGTAGTGAGTTTCAGCCCTTTTTTTTTAAAACCTTTTGGGTTTAAAAAAAAACACCTTTGAGTTTTAAATTAATAACTCCTAAAGTTTCACCAGAATTTGCTGTTACTGTAACTCCTCCAGAGAGGAGCAGTAAAGTAATTAGGAAAAATACCTTACTCCCAAGACACTTTAATTCTCAAAGTTACAATGTGTGCCCTCTCCTTGCATGGATTAATATCTAAAGCCCTGGTTTGGCAAGGTATACATGCAAGGCATACATGATGCTAAGCCCAAATGTTAGTCCTGCTGACTTTGATGGGTTTATAAATGCACTTAAAATTATTTGTTGCTTGGTGACATAAAATGCTGCTTCAGGTGAAAGAAAGAGGCAAAAACTGAACTGGTTCATTGATACACAGAAGTCACTCCACAATTTCAAACATTAAATTAACCTGATTTCAAAATCAGATTCTAGATGTGCAAATGAATTTGGAACTAACTGGAGGTATGGGTGGGATTTGAGAATACTGAGGCTGCTGTCAACTTCCACTGCACTGGTGTAAGACCATGGCAAGAGTAATACTTTGCAGTTGCCAGATAATCTATCAATGTGTAACTTTTTCTTTGCTTTTCAAAGGGATGCTACTTATCATGGCAGGGTACAATATTCTCTCTTTTTTGCATGGTGTATCCGTGATGTTTTTGGGATTCAGATGCAGTGCTGACACGTGCAGGAAATGACAAATAGCAATAGTGTAATAAAAGAGTTAAATCAAAACCAAAGCACAGACATATTTCTTGTGGTTTGAAAACACTGACCTAAGCACCTCTCCAGGATTTTATTAGTAATATTTAAAAATATTTAGAGATGACTAATGTTCTCTTGTAGTAGCTTAAAAGAGCTGACTTGTCATGAGGTGTGTTTGAGATGCTTTTATATGGAGCTATATGGAGTTTCATGCCTGTTTGTGAAAGAGGAATTTTCTTAGGCCTTTGTCCACAGCTGCTGAGAGGTTATTGAATGTCAGGTGTCAGGGTGCAAAACAGCCTGTCACTGATGCAAAATAGGGCAGAGCTGGGGGGGGAAAAAGAAAGGAGAAAAGAAAGAAAAAGAAATAGAAACAGCTAGAGTGTTAAAAAGTAAAAGCTGTAAAAGCTTTTAAGCAGCCCTTCTATCCTATCCCTGAAGGTCAGCAGGTCACTGGACTAGTACATGCTGTATAGTCACTGCCAGCAAGTCTTTCCAAAAAAATTTAAATGAAAAATTTAAAAAGCTACTTGTAGAATTATATGCAGATTTGATCATGAATTTTGATCCTGGGTTTGATTCTAACATCAATTTTCTTCTGCTGATTAAGTGGTTTTCATATTCCTCACTTACTTTTAAGGATCAAAGGACATCAAGGTATCTCACTGAGGTAACAATCTCTGCCCCACAGATCTTACAATGTAATCTTCATGTCTGTGATCTCTAATTCCTGCATTTTGTCCAGGTATTCCTATCACAAGCGGCAGAGCTGGGTAAGCAGTGTACATACTGACCCAAAAGACCATAAATAAAAAGATTTTGCACATTTTTTTCCCTCCTCCTCAGAATAAAATAGGAAATTTTCAGCTTTGCTGTTGCTCAGAAGACACTGATATATTGCTTTTTCTCTTAACATCTACTTCTACATGCTCTAGTATCAAACAATAAAAAATCCCAACTGAATATCCTCATATCATACTCATATCATATATAATGATCAATTTCAGACCATATGCAACTGGGCAGAGAACTGTTCAGTGGGGCACTGCAGTTGCTGTTAATGAGGGTTGTTATGTGATAATTGAAACCATATGTTGCCATGCACCACCACCACTATTCTAGAAGTAGAAAGGGAAATGTCCTTTTCCTGCTGATTAGGGCTGATCCTCCCACAATGAAGTTGCAGTAGGACTCAGAGGAGTCTTGAGCACTGGTTTGTACCATGATATATTTTGGGCTGTATTGTATGTTTTTTTTAATATGCTTTGGTGTATGTAATTAATAATTGTCCTGCAGTACATTGTCCTCTTCCACCAGCTACTGCCTGAATTCATTGATATCTTCTCCTTAAAAGTTTGAAACCTCCAAGTGACAGGAATATTAATGTGCCAACACTGTCATATCTATTTCAGCTCATACATATGCAATTTCTTTGTTTTCAAAGATTTATGTCAGACTTTGCTGAAGTGAGGTATCTACCATTTTAGATAACAGCATGCCAAAGTGATGTTATCAGGCACATTCAGCACTCATTCAAGCAAATGGGAAGGAGCAACCATTCCTTTATAGCTTAAACAGAGAGAAACTGTTATTTATCCTTATTTGATGAAGAAATCTTTCAGGGGGAAAGTGTACTTTTAGAACAAGATTATGGCCATCCTGTGGATTATCTTTTAATTAAGAATGGATGATTTGTGCCCACTCTGCTGTAGCAAATGTCTTGCTGCTAATGAAGTTTAAACAGACTTACTTTATTTAATTACAGCTAATCACTAGGGTAAAATGTGGAATTGTCTTTGATCCACATGTAGAATGGTAATCCTTGTGGCAGATAGCATCTCTTATCCCCTCAAATTCTTTTCAGTTTCTCCAGGAGGTCCCAGCTTAACTAAGGGTTAATTGAGATAGCTGGACTGGTGTGATTGATGTATTTTTGCTCAGGGATGCCATCCTGCCTTTCCAAGGACTCTCTCTCTTTCTGTCCTTCCCCCATACTCCCGCCCCTTCTCTCCCCCTCTCTCCCTGTGCAGTCACCTTCAGGCCATGTAATGTAGTAGATGCCTGCTTGTTTGACATGAGGGACCTGAGGGGGCCAAGGTCCTGCTGGATCAGTGAGTAGAAGAACAGAAACTGCTGGAGGGAGAGCAGAGGTTAGGAGAGGGCAGCAGAGACCAGTGTAAAGCAGAAGAGGGCACTAGTAAACTGACCTATTTCAACAACAACTCTTTACACTCTGAACAGAAAAAACAATTGACTGAATATTGAAAGCCACTTGATGAGGCAGTAACACCAAAGATATTTTAACTTATTGTTTAATTTTATTTCAACTTTTTACTTAGTTAATTTAAATTTGTTAGGTTTGTTTGGGTTGGTTTTTTTTTAGTTTATAAAAAAACTAAATTTTTTTAGTTTATTCAAAAAAGTGGCCCTATCTTCAAGGAATGTTACTAAAGCATTTCACTTTCAGCTTTTTAAAACATGGCAAGTACAACCTGTGGAAGTGAAAAGTCACCAAAAGAATATGGATATTTATATTTGCCGTAGAGAACTTGAGGTCTCATAATATTGCCTGGTGCTCACAATTTCCACAACGATTTTCCTTACTCTCCCATTCCCAGAATTTTCTGAGGCTGGTGAAAACCATGGAAAGAGCCATACACAGAAATCATGCTCAGTAGATAGAAGTGCTTTCAAGGACTAAAGTTTGTAGAATTGGTTTCTTACTGTCTCTTGTACTTTGCAAGAAATGTTAACTTAAAATTACTGCCTTTAACTTTTATCTTCTAAACTCAGTTTGTCACTTTGTCTTTCTACTTTGTTTTTCTGTTTTTCTTTTTTTTTTTTAATGGTAAAAAAGTCACCATTGTATGAACAGGTTCTGATTTCTTGTTATCTTCAGTTAAACTAGAATAATGTAATTTATTTCATTCTTTGAAGATGGTATGTCTGGACTTTTCTTTTTGTTTATTTGTTTGCTTGTTTCAAAGAGTAATTTGAAATGGAAACATTTATCTATCAGTCTGCTCAAAAATATTAACAGCTTTAATTAGCTCAGTGAAAAAGTTGTTTGCTTTTATTTGCAGGAACTGTTAACTTACCCACTGGCAATAGAGGCTGAAGACATAGAATATCTCTTTTGTGAAAAATTTAAATAATTAAAATAGAATAGTTTGCAATTAGTTTCCAAGGCAATCCATTAAACATCTGCAGTTTTGTCTCCCCATCGGGATCCATATCTGTGCTGAAGTCACATCCTGATAACATCTGCATGTTAGTGATAGCTTGTGCTTTAGTCTTTATGGTCTGCTGATGAGAGATTCTTCAAGAGCCTCTCAGTCATCAGAACCACTGTTGAAAATTTTGCTTGTGACATCCTGAAGGTGGCTTAATTTACATTTGCCATATGTCATAATACATGAAGATACTCTTAGTTATACTGTTTGTCATCCTGGCCCTTTTTCACTTTGCTGCTTCAGAGTTGGTTTTTTTCCCCTGCCTTTCACATGAAACTGGTTTTCAGTTTTTCCAAAGATTGTGACTCCAAACTAAATTTTCAGTGGTCGGATTTATTTTGTTCTGAGTTACTTCAATACTGCAGATGAAATTAAAAATCATTAAATAAAGTTTGTAAGGAAGAACAGGATTTTCATTCCTTCTTGCATGGCAGCAGCAGCTGCATCCACATGAAAAGGCCAGCTTGTTAAACATCATGTAACACTGATTGTACTGAATATATTAAAGGTCAGCTATTGACAGGCACTGAGCTGTTTATGTTTCCCAAGTGGCCCCAATTATATCCAACCTGAGTAAGCAGTCAATAAACAATGCCATTAACATATGTAGAAAAAGTGTTTATTTTACATTTCCAAGACAGTTGGCAATCTCCTGCTTGTCATCCAAATGCAGAGGCTAGATCATGGGCTCTTTGATGAATGGGCACAGCAAAAGAGAGGTTATGGGTCTTAGAGACCTCAGGCCCATCTCAGAAATTTGAAGTAGGCTGTCTGACACAGAAGCACAAAGTGGATTTTCCTCTGTGGTTTTGAACAAGAATTCTAAGGAGAAAAAGATACTTATATTGTCCCTTATACAATGTACTATGTAGCCATGTCATATATGTAGCCAGAATGTATTCAAAGGATCTGTGAGGATTCAATTAAACTTTAAATTAAACTAAAATATTGGCGATTTGTATTGCTTACATACTCCCAGTGCTACTGTAGAAATTAATCATCCTTCTTATTTGTGAGCACTTTTTCTCACTCTGTGAACAAAATTTCTAACTGAATTCGTACAAGTAGAGAAACTTCACAATCCATTGTGGGAAGAATGTATAGACCTCATCAAATAAATGAGGCTTTGGGAGCTCCCTTACAGCACAGCATAAAAGACAAAAGAGATTTATCAAAAGAAATTGTAAAATATTGATAAATAATACAAAATATTGCAGATTCATTCAATTTCATTCCCAAACTGCAGGCTTTAGTGCAGGTACATTAGTCTGCCTGCTTACTTGTATCGCAGCAATTACTGCTAGCTGCTGAAGGAGCAGCTTGACTGTTCTCCCAGCCAGCAGCAAGAGAAGGTGGGACTGCAGCCAGACAGGGAGGGATCCTTAAACCAGAAGGATGTGAGTGATGTGAAGCTGGAAAATGTCCCTTACCCCGTCTCCATTAAGCCTCTGTGAAAATAGTATTTTCATAGCAGTAACTCGCTTCCAGAGGATGAGAAGATAATTCATTGCCTATCACTGCTTTGCAGCAGAATGATTTTTACAGACTCCAGCTGACATCAGTTGGTCTTGGTGTTGCACAGATCAGAAGATACATTTTTTTGCACCAGAAGGCTTTCTGTAAAAATAAACTGTGAGAGAATATAAGTACTAACACATAGCTACAGAAATGAGTTCAGACAGACTAACTCTCCTGTTTAATAAAGACTTAACTCTGTGCTTAACTTTCATGGGACCACTCCAGGTTTTTAAATTAAATACCAATTTAAGTGCATTGCTGGATCACAACAAAAATCACAAAATAAGTGTAGCAGTTCTAGGAGTGAGTGAGTCTCCAATTTCCAGTCCAACACTTTAGCTCACAGGAACATCCTTCTTCAATTTAGGTCGTAATCTGATGACTTTTCAATAAGAAAGAAACTTTCTAATGGCTTAGAAATTTGCATGGATCAATGACATATCTGAACCTGTTATAAATGCATTGTTTTTTGGATTGAGGGGGAAAGCAAACTAGTAATTTACAATGAATCTCTCTCCTTCTGCAGAGATACAAAAATAAAAGAGAAGAACTGCAGATTAATTCAAGTTCTGGAAAAGCTTGTCATAAGTCTGAATATTTTCTCATTTTGTTCATTTTTCTTTCCAACAGGTGGATGAGCAGGATAACATGACTTAGTGATGCTTTGTGAACATCAATTTATTTGAAGACAATCATAAAGTATTTCAAGATAAGCAAGCAATATTTCAATCTGTTTCGCTGAGCACAATAAGGAACAACACAAAATAGAATTTGCTGATGGGTGCTTTCTGATCAAGAATTTCTTTGGTGTGTTAGAAAACTAAACCAAACAATGAACAGCTGGAGAATTAATTTGCCTGTGCCAAACTCAAGAAGGAGGTTGAAATTATCATGGTTTTTCTGTTTTGTTTTTTTGTTTAGTCCTCCTGGTTTCTGCCAAGCTATAGGCATAGTCTTTTTTTTATAGGGTTCAGCTTGAGAACCGTAATTCTGCTCTGTTAAATGTCTTCACTTTTATGACATTTGTGTGGTCAGTGCATCCTCAGGAATTCAGATCTCTCAGTATCATAACAGTCAAAACAGGGTCGTTTCTCTCAGACACAAAATTGTAGGGCAGGCATGGGTAGGTAGAAAGGTAAAGGGGAGAGTGAAATAAACTGGAAAGGAATTGTTACCTCCAATTATTGGTCCATTTTGAATGAATGGCAGACTTATTCAAGGCTAGAAAGAAAGGAGTGGGCGCAATAGAGAGCAGAATGTTGAAGAAAAGTCAAAGTAGGAAATCCAGGCTCTTGGGGTGCTTCTGCATAATGTGTCATTTCAACTGCTACTTCAAACAGCAAGCATGACGCTAGCTGTGAAACACCTAGTGTCCAATGAGTCAGTCAACTTTTATTTCGTTTTATTGTAAACTGAATAATTGTCCCAGTTTGGAAATTGATGCCATGAAGAATAATGAAGCTGGTCATTTTGAAAGTTCACAATTTCATTACCATAATTGCCTTTCAATTTTGTGGCTGGTGATACATATCTCCACATAATTGTATAAGTGTGCTCTCCCATTGTTGTTTCTAGTGGTCTGGGAACAGATGGCCTTTTACAGCAGATACATTATGAACACCAGAGGAAGAAATGAGTCTCCTAAAGAACATTTAGTCTAATACTGAAGTAATTACAGAAGCTATGTAGGAAAGAACTTTTAGATGGAAATTATTCTATATAGGCTTTAGGATATTATCTAATAAAGCTTGGAATGTGGTCAAGGAAAAGAAAAGGAGCAATGTATAACAGATACAGCTTGATATCTCACATTTAAGCATAAGTGGCAGCATGAATCAGCAAACAAAATTGAGAGGAATTCTCAGTCTGGAAGAGAGATGTTGCCAGGAGCATGTCAGTAAAGGATCTAAGGAAGAACAGAGAAGTGCTATGAGTTGAGACAAAGATAAAAATCTTGCATTTGTGCAGAATAACAGTACATGGGAGTTTAACTAGTAAGAGATTGCTGTCCACACAAGCCCGATATGAAGACATGTATGAAAGCACTACACATATTCTTATTACTAGGCTATGTAATGATAGAAAAAAGGATAATGGTTTTAAACTGAAAGAGGGCAGGTTTAGATTTGAAAACAGGAAGGAATTCTTTACTGTGAGGGTGATGATGCACTGGCACAGGTAGCCCAGATATGTTGTAGCTGCCCCATCTCTGAAAATGTTCAAGGACAGGGCAGAATAGCGCTTTGAGCAACATGCTCTTGGTCAGGAAGTTGTCCCTGCCCGTGACTGGAGGGTTGGAACTACATGATCTTGAAGGTCCTTTCAAACCCAGACCATTCTATGTCTCTATAAGCATAATTTGAACAGTAGAAAAAGAGAAGATTGTTCCATCTATTTTCAGTGGGGTTTTTCCTCTCTTATCCTGCTTGTACGATGTTCTTTTGACTTCTAATCTTATACAGGACATTTTATTTCCTTCTCTGTTTGCACAGCCTGAAGATACTCCTTTACTATCGGGCCTTCCACTGCAAGGCAGTGCTGCAGCCCCTGAAATTCAGCTATATACTTTCTTTGCTATTATCTCATTCCCTCTGCAAGCATTTCTTGGCGTGCCGTTAGAATTGGGTGAAGCAGAGTACCTTCAGTGTAGAATCTGGTAAACACAACAAACTCCCAGTAGACATGGTTGTGAGAGTTCTAGTAAACCCTGGATCTCAGCAAATCCATTTATACCAAAAGCCTTATTAAAACCTGCATTGCTCTTTTTGGGTTGGGTTGGGTTGATTGGGGTTTTTTGGCTGTAGCATGCATGCTACCTTTTTTTGCAATGGCATTTTTAATTTCTGGTGTCACTTGGAGTGTCTCTAGCACTTTGTTTTCTATGAAACTTTAGTCCATCAAAATCATTTGGAGAGAGGTGTCAGACAAGGCCCAGGGTAATAACTCCATATTTCTGAGCATAATGATGGAGGGCCATGTGTGCAGCTGCAATTTGGGAAAGTATATAAGTGGTGGCAAATTTAGCCATCATACTGCCCATATGGCTGACATAGGAGCACCAGGCTATGAAGGTCATGAGCAAAGTCAGGCTCTGTCTTGCCTTTGTTTATAAAACTCCCTGGGCTTACAATACATGACCATACAAATGCTGAGGTGCTGCAACCCAGGGAAATATCAAGAACATACCAGTTTCATTAGGATTCTTGAACCCTATCATGTTACACTTCAGAAGTTGTGACCAGTTTATTTAAAACAAAGAAGCTTTGACCTTTGTCCCCTTTCAAAACCAAAAACACATGAAGATAAAGTGACTCATTTCCAGCTTCAAAACAAGCGCTAAGAAACACTTTTTTCCCAAGTACAATTTGTGCACTTTCTCTTCTTTCTCTCTTTGCAATCTCTTCACCCCTGCCCAGCTTTTGCATAAGTATCTCATATTCTTCTTGTTGAGGTCAACATATTTATTACGTATATTCACTGTGTAGTTCATTTTTGTTTCTAGTTTTCCTTCTTTTTTTCCTCCCTCCCTCCCTTCCTTCCTTCTGTTCTTTCTTTTTATCTGTGTTGTTTATAACCATGACCCTTGATCCTCCAAGTTTTAAAACAGCTTGCTTTTCAGCAGCTAAATCTGACAAGGTCAGCATTTTTCTGTTTATTCTGAGAATACTATTTACCCTCTGGGATTTTTAAAAGCAGTTCTATAAAACATCACTTGGAAAAAGTTTGTAGCATTCAATGACTTCCGTAAACCTAGTGCTCAGCATAGGGTAACTATTAATTCTTCTTGCAGAACTCAGAACAATTAAGATTGATTTTCCTCCTCGCTGCAAAACTTGCCTACATAAATGCATTTTCCAAGAATATTGATAAGTATTTCATTCTAAACACACTAGCAACCCACTAGTAGTTAGCATAATCTTTTGCATAATTGTCAAATATAATGAAATTAGACATACTATATGATCAATTAGTTCCTAGGATAACCTTATTTTTACAAAACTATAACAGTGCTGTATTTATTCCTTTGGGAGATTTTATTGAAAATAAATGATTGTTGTGTCAGCTTTCTGTCAAAATAGCAAACAATCCTATAATCTTCAGAATGTCAGAACACAACAGAATTAATGATACAAAAACAATGTGTCCTTGGGCTAATACCAGACTCTTTGTAAGTGATGTTAAATTTAAATTCATTTAAAACAAGCCAATTTAAACAACCTCAGAAGATTTTCAAGAAGAAGGTAATTGCTTAAACACAAGTGTCCCCAAGACCACATTAAAAATGACACTGCTGTTAGTGCCTGTTGGGAATTGTAGACAATAGCAGATTTTTCCTCTGTAATTTCCTTTTTCATTTCCTTTCCCTTCCTTTTCTCTTTCCTTCAGCTCTCTATTCATTGAAAACCAATGAGAATGATGCTCTGCAGTATAAGCAGAAAGTGGGGATGCAAAGAGTGACAGAAAAACATCTGCAGCAAAAACAGAGGATTTCTATGAACGAGTGAAAAATGCTGCTATTTCAGAGTTTGCTTTATAGGCCTCCTGCATGCCATTTACAGAGACAGAGCAGAGAAACCTGCTAGCAGCCATCAGGTCACCAGGATGCAAAAGGTTTCTGCTAGAAAAAGAGAGGGAGGGATGTACAGAGAGACAGAAAGAGACATACATACAAGCTCAGAAAGTCTTCCAAAACCTCTGTCTATAGATAAGGTGCAGACTTCAAAATCCCTGGTCTCTGGAGAAAATAGTTTCTAATATATTTTTACAGTGAACTTAGGGGTATTACCCAACTGAGTACTACTTAGTTCCTCCACTGAGAATGTTCCTCAGGAGACAGAGGTGTCCTTCACTGCAAGAGCACAGCACTCATCTATCTTTCCTTTGCCCCTCTGTGCTTTCAACAGGGAGGCGAGATTATGAAAAGTAAACATTTGAAGAAGTGCCCTGAATTTTCCATGCTTGTTCTCAGCATAAAGGTAAATTCTTCTGGAAAGTTTGTTAAGATTCTGTTTGTCTGAACATCAACTAGCCAGGCACATAATAAAATGTTTTTCATACTTTAAGATTTTTTTTTACCAGGCTTCTTTATTTTGTGGCTCAAATAATGTCAAAACTGCCTTATTTTAGAAGAGATTGCTTTCTGGAAGGAATGCTTTGTTCAATTTGAAAAGAGGTGGAGGACAGAGAAAGGAAGCTAACCCCAAGTAAATATTTCAGAGACAATATTAAGAATATATAATTTTCCTTGCTGAGAGGCTGAATTTCAGCTTTCATAGAACTTTTATGTGATTGTGTATGAGTATTTAAAATATGTTGAAAGGAAGGAGAAGATCAGGGTAATGTTTCACAAACACCCTTCTAATATTGGTTTGCTATGAGTTTTTGACAAATCACTACTGTTATCTGTGCATTAAGGTGCTCACCTCCTTTATCACAGTGCTGTGAGGAACCATTGGTATCTCCATAGGATGTTTTCAGAGTCCATTTTTTTACCACCATCATGTTTCATGGGTCAAAGAAAAGTTACATGTTTAGCTGGCAATGAATATGAAATCGAAAGCAAAGAACCTCCTATTGCAAAAGCAAAGAATCTCCCCTTAGGAACAAGGGTTAATCCAAAGTCAGGATGAGTTAACTAGGACAATTTGAGTATGTTTGAGTGAATGGCTTAGTCTCACACCTGTACATCAGCAAAATCTGGTGTAACTATAATAAGACCAATTGAAAGATTTCACAGAAACTGTGAAAAAAAAATCTGGTGGAGAAAATCTTACAGTAATAAACAAGTAAATGTTGCATGCAAGGTAGAGAAATAAAATATAATTGCTGGAAAATATTAATTTCATTTTAAGGGAAACCAAGTTTTCTGCATGAAAGTGTTACATCCAGAATGTTGCAAAAACAAATTTTTAATCATTGTTTCTTCACGGTCTTTCTTGAAATGAACACATTGTATTGCTTAAATATTTTATGCAAAAACATGGTCTAGACATGTACATGTACCAGTGGAATGAAATCATCAATAACCGCTATCTAAAATGAATTACATTCCAAAAGAAGAGGTTAATGCTTTATCTTTTTTCTTCATGGGACTGATCTCTATCAGATTGATTTATGTAGTAGCCAATCATGTTTCAGTAAACTCCAGCATGCACATGCATCTTCAAGTGATGATAAGCTGTGATTGTCAATTTACTTGTACACCAGAAGCCAAAAAAATTAAAAAAAAGCAACACCCCAACCTGCAACAGCAGTAGTGTTCTTCCCCAACAGAAAAGCAAGCAGAAAAGCTAACTTCTCCTATTGTTCCTTAATTTCCATGTCACATGCATGGCCAAATTAACATAATCTGACAAAAAGCCACATATCCTTAGGGGGGAGGATTAAAAAATGTATGCTATGCTATGACAGGTGATAAACAAGCTTATTTTTTACTTGCATGTTTACATTGTTTGCTTTGGTAGAATGTGGGGGTTTTTTTACATTACATTATTTCCTTTGATAGTAGATGCTTTTTGTTGGTAGTGGGAGTGATTGGCAGCTTCAAGCTGTTCTGTTTAATTGCCTTTCCACTTTGCAAAAATCTATGTTTAGAAGACACTGTTTCACAAATAAATCAAGTGTGTAGATGTGTGTATGTGTGTGCACGTGTGTGTGTGTGTGTATGCGCAAGAGAGACAACTGGGGAAAGAAATAATTTCTTCAGTCAGATGTAATTCTGTTCTGTATGGAATACCCATTCTGTTATGTTTTTTTCCATTTTTCTTTTAACTGCGCATTGGTTTGTTTCTGTTTCCCAGTCCCTCTACAAAGAAGTAGTATGGTGTTGGTTTTGATTAGTACTATTTGTGGCATCAGTTCATTTCAAAAGAAGCAGGGGATGTGACCGAGTCTCAGGAAAAAGTGAAGAAATAGGCTACAGTACATAATTTGCTTTTACATAAGAAGAAAACAAAAAGATACACATAGAGGGGAGGAAAAGAAGTTGTCTGTATTGTCTTTGTTTTTCTGTGCTTTATCCTTTGGACTAGTTCTTAGAGGATATTTTTCAGATTTTATTCCAAGTCCTAATTAAATTGTTTTATCTCTCTCTTATTTCAGACCGCAGTATATGGAATCTTTGAGAGTTTATTTTTGGTTTGTGTTTTACTGACAAAAGGAAGTTTTATACTGTTTTATGTATTTAAGTAAGACTTTGAAAGCAAGAAAACAGTGTCTATAGCACAATCTGCCCAAGCCTGTAAAGAGTTGCTGAAAACAGCTCAAGTAATTTGAAAATTCAGTGTCTAGTGACATCTTTACATTTCAAATTAGCCAAGATAGATCTGAATTTACTATTGATTTTATTTCCTGAAATTATAACAGAATGTTCAAAAGCTGTTTATTTCAGTAGTGACACTATTTTTCTTTGATTAGCAAACCTGAACAGTTTTAGGAATTTCATGAGCAGTTTTAGGGGTCTCATGAATAAATACATAGAAACATTTCAAAAATGCTGTATAAAAATGTCTTTTACTTTACACACAAGTACAGATGTTCTGTGCACTGAGGTATAATGGTAAGATGGAATCTGTGTTGTGTTAGTTCATGTTCTGAATTGTAGTTAAAACCATTGTATAGGAAAGGTCCAAGACATTCAAGCAGTCCAGGATGTCAGAAAATGTTGTTTCCTGTTGTGGTCGGGGTTCTTGTTGAGGTGAAACAGGTGAATAAACAGGAATGGTCTTTGCGAGGGTTTCACAGAGATGTTTATTTCAGCCACGCATGTGCACAGTCTCAGAGTTCAGAGGCAAAGGCAAAAGGTCTAGCGCTTTAGGTTAAGTACATGGGGTTTTACAAGGGTGGGGTTAGAGTGTAGGGGCCAACAGGGAACCAGGGTGGGAGTGACCAAAAGGCTGACAGACAGAGAGAGGGCAGGGGGCTGTCCTAAGGGACAGAACAGGTGAGTGCCTTTCAAGGTCTCCACAGTTTCCATTATCTTAAATTGTACAGGATATTAATTGTTTATGCTAATAATCAGCAGCTCACTTTCTTTTTAACACCTAAATTGAATTTAATTGTTAATTTCTTTTTCAAGGAAATCCTTTCCCATTACTTTTCCCATCAAAAGGAGTAAACCAGAATAGGAAAACTCACTAGAATATCATTCAGCAAATTGCTTAAATAAGATCCATAATAGACTGTGTATTTTTACTTATAGTCTTGTCTTAGTTTGGGATTATGTGCATGTTTTATGTTTATGTGCATTTATCATGAGGGCGCTGAAAATACCACAGTGGACGGGATTCCAGGACAGAGTGTGCTCTTTCGTTACAGAGACTTGTGTGGTGTATTTCTACTGTATTTGTTTTACCTCATGATGAAAGTAAATTAATAAAGCACAAGGAAGAAAGATGGAATATAAAATAAATATGTTAACAAAAATCAGAAACAGAAAAATTATTTCACAGTAGACACAATATTTTTTTCCTGTGACTGTTAGAGTCCATCTTTAATAAATTATATCATACATGGGAAAATAATAAAGCAGAGCCGATCAATGCAATTGTGCACTTACAAAGAATCTAGCTTGTGCCAGTTCAGAAATTTACTCTGGAAAAACAATGCACAGCAATGAGTACTCATTTTCTCAAAACACATCAACATGTCTAAATAATTCTGACAGATTTAGGGTATTTCCCTTCTCATCACCCCTCAACCGCTTTCCGAACTCAATACAAAAATGAGGTGAGGTGAAAGCCAATGACATAACAGAACATATATAGCATGCATAATATATTGCATTAGTGTTCCCTGCATGACATTAGAAAGCTATAGATGTGTATTGGACAAAGAAATAAACAACAAATATGTTTTTCCCCAAAGTGACACAGCAAAGTAAAAACATAAGCTGCTAATACCAATATAATCATCACAGTTGTTTCTTGCCATCCAGCTAGATAGCCAAAAACATTTTGATCTATATGACTCCTGTGGCCTTGATCCAAGGCCTATTGAAGCCAATTAAGAATCTCTATCATCTTTAGTGAAGTTGGACCCGGCCCATTAAGAGACTTTGCCCTAGGGGAGTAAATGGAGGATTTTTAAGGGCCACCCTTGCACATCACTTCAGTTTATCACAAAGGAAAAATACTTCCCTTCATTAACAGTGTATAAGTCAGCTTCCTTTTCCAGTAACTGCTGTATGTTTCAAACTCTTTCCCCTAGCTCTCCACTCATCCTTTATATCAGAGATGACTGCAAATAGAGTGTAATATTACTCCTCAAAATAGTTCTTAGGAAGTCAGCATTTCCAGAAGTTCACATAATTTTTCCCTGCCTCAATGCTCGTGTGGGTAGTTTATGAATGATGACAGGTAAATTAAAAGCTATGCTATCTGAATGGACTAAAACGCTGGCAAAACTCAGGAAACTGTAAGATAAATAGAAGCAACAGTTATAGTCACCTTTCACACAAAAAAACCTATAAACTATTTCCTGTTGTGTCCCATTTCTTAGCTGGGACTTGCTGAAAGGAGCAGGAGTATATTAGGGAGCTAAAACAATTCTTCATCTCCTTCATGGATGTACAAATATAACATGGAACATGGAATTTTGCCCATGATTAATTTAACTTCGTAACATCTCACTTCTTAATTGAATGTAGTTCCCCAAGCAGCAGAAACACAACATAAATATGTATAACAATGTTTTTGATCTTAAAAAAAACATTGTCTCTCTGCAGTTCTGCAAATATATTCTTATGAATGTGTTTTCCATGCTTTATCTGAATGCATGCAAAAGATAAACATGTTACTGGTATGAGTTAGTAGCAAAAACAGGTATTGCCTTCTCACCCACAACAAGTCAGTCTCTGGTTCTTGCAGTCATCTGCATTACTGTTCTGTGTGATGCTGTCTGTTCTGACCTGGATGGTAACAACCAGGTGCCTACAGTAATCTCTGATCTATCTGATGCACAGGAAATTGGCCGGTGAAGTTGCCAAGTCACTTTCCATGATATTTGAAAATTCATGGGAGCCTCAGGAACTCCCTACCAGGTGGCTGCAAGAAGAGAATCACTGTAGCCATCTTTAGAAAGGGAAGGGTAGAAAGGAAGACCCCAGGAACTCCCAACCAGTCAGCCTCACTTCTCTGCCTGGGAAGATCATGGAACAGATCCTCCTAGAAGCTGTNGACACTCCTGAAGGATGGGATGCTATCCAGAGGCACCAGGACAAGCTCAAGAAGTGGCCCTGGGAATCTCATCAGATGTAACAAGAGTGCAAAGTGCTGCGCTGGGTCAGAGCACCCTCAGTACAGGCTGGGGATGAACAGATCGAGAGCTGCCCTGCCCCAAAGGACATGGGGGTGCTGGTGAGGGGCTGGACATGAGCCAGCCATGGGCACTCCCAGCCCAGAAAGCCAAATGTGTCCTGGGCTGCATCCAAAGCAGTTTGGGCAGAAGGTGAGGGAGGGATTTCTGCCCCTCCTCTCACTATGGTGAGACCCCACCTGCAGAGCTGCCTCCAGCCCTGGGGTCCCAGCACAAGAAGGACATGGAACTGTTGAAACAAGTCCAAAAACAGCTTCTCTAGAACTTTCACATTTTTGAAATCCCGATAATCACCATTCTTAAAATACAGTCCTGGTATTTTTTTCCTCTACTGCAATGATAAGTTGAATAGGAAGCTAAATATTAATCCACATTACTCCTACCCCATGTGCTGGAACATCTTTGAATCCACTCAAGATAAAACACTCCCACTGGAGCAAATGAAGGAAGAGGTGTTGTGTGAGGACATCCCTGCCTTAGGCCTCAGCTTGCAGATGGCATAAGGGACACTGCCTCTCCATACAGAACACAGATATGAGTTTTGACACATCCATATAGTAAGTGCAAAA
The DNA here is from genome assembly GCA_013397075.1 of Rhabdornis inornatus. Taxonomy (NCBI): domain Eukaryota; kingdom Metazoa; phylum Chordata; class Aves; order Passeriformes; family Rhabdornithidae; genus Rhabdornis; species Rhabdornis inornatus. Next base: position 56,434 of record VWZS01000474.1, read on the forward strand.
TGGTAACATTTTCAAATATTTTCTAAAATATCACCCACATCCTATGTAGTATATTTTTTAAGTTTGTTTTATTTGAAGAAAAGAAAAAAAATCCTCTATTTTAATAACATTTCAGGAAAACATTTTAGCCATCTCTCTTGTTTCTGAGAAACTCCTGCAGACACTATAATACAGTATAGAATATATAAATACATAAATATACACACAATAAATTTAGGTACTATTCAGACACAATTATTACTCTCTTTAAAGAATAAACATGTCAAGCATCAAAAAACCATTCTAGGTATACTATGTTTCAGTTTGAGTCAAAATACCATTTGTTCCTCTTGAATGAATATTTGAGGGAATAAAATGACACACCTGTTAAATTAACATGTTTAATGTGCAACAAAGCTGTTCATTTGTACAGTAAATAAGTTAAAAATTTGATTCTCATGTAATCCACTATTCAACCTGACTGACTGCTGAACCTCCCTAATCAAATACATCTACATGATATTGTAAGCTACATTAGAGTACATTATTAGCTTGTAAAATGAAATTGCTGCAGTTATGTACTGTAGATTCGAAGCAGTAACAAATTTACCAGTGATAGATGAGCTAATGGATACATTGTATTGCAATAAATATAAATTCAGAGTAGCAATTGGAAAACATTAACATTTTTATATATGAGCTTAGGCATTTATGAGGCTGATCCAGCTAGCAGTGAAAACTGAAGAGGTATTCTTGCTAGCTGCGATTTCTTTTTTGGACTATTCTGAGTAAAAAATAAGTGCTCTTTGCATCACTGCTTTTATACCTGATAAGAGACCACTGATGGAATTTTGGTAAGTAGCTATTGTTCCTTTCTCTAAGGAAAAGTTCTCTGTACACCTGATCTGCAGGTCAAACCCAAATACTACTTAATATTAATTTTCCAGGGCTACGCCGTCAGTGTTTTTTCTGCCTTCCAGTCTTTCTCTCCCAATTTCCTCTTGAGCTGCTAAAACTATCATTAACTAGCCAACAACCAGGAAAAGAGTCAAAAATAAAGTGAAAAAAAAGCAGAAAACAGCAGCCAGCTGCAAATGCTGGAAGGAGGTCTGGAGGCCTCTCCAGGTATCTGGGTATCTTTCACAGAAATTTCTGAGACAATGTGTCCTCCATGGTTTTACAGGTGGTAAGCTGGTACTGCAGGCAATTCCCCCTGCCAAGACAGGACACCAGGAAAACCATATTCCCCCTGAGAGGCAGAATATTGGTAGCCAGACTTTGGATATCATCCATGGTAGCAGGCAGAGGACGGATGGGAGTTGAAGGGTTTGGTGCAGGAGGAAAAGAAGGGGCAAACCAGAAGGCAAAGGATTTGACCAAAAGACTTACAGAATGAGGACAAGGCTGCAAATTTTTATGTGGAAGTGTGAAGTTGGTTAAGAACCATCAACATCCTCCTGTGTTCAGAGCTCGTCTTGCAGGCTGACTGGGTGGCATTTGTGTGTGTGTTCTTGCACAATGATGTTTTACTCAGCAATATTTACCTTGCATTTGCAGCCAATATTTTCTTCATATACTATCCTTTTCTTTCCAACTTAGTAAAATGAGAGGTGTGTTGCAGACTTACACGCCACAATGCATTTGTGATAACAGCAGAAGCATGTCAGAATGTGGATGCTATAATAGAGATATTGGAACAGGCAGAAATACAATAGTATTTGGGTTATATAATTCAGATTAATGTGAAGTGCTGTTAGTTTGCTTGTCATTGACTATCCTTTTAATTATGGAGTCTTGATATTCAAACATGCTGCATTTGGGCAGAGACCAAAGCTATATGCCACCATTATTCTAAATTTATAATGATAATTATAGTCGACAGTCACCTACCTTTTTAAAAAAGATAAAGCAGAGAGGCTTGTGTGCCAAAATCAAAATCTGTACTCTTATGCACCAAAAGAGCTGTAATACACTATTTCCAAGCAAATAGACAGGTGCTCTGAAAATGTGGGAGTGTAAGGAGCATAGAGGGATCTCTGAGCAAATTTGAATTTGTCCTTAAGACTACTTATGTCATCTTGTGAATTACTTCACTTCACTGTACTGAATATGAAGTGGATATCCAATTATTCATAGGTAATATAGCCCATTCCACAGTCAAACAGATCAGCAAAAATCACAACTGGCTAAGACTTTTTCCAATCAGTATTGCTAAAAATTATTATTGTACAAGGAAAAGTAAAATAATTTAGAGAAGATGAAAATCATATGACACTTTCTTGAATGAGCAGCTTGTAAATCTGCCATTTGTCTGTTTTTAAGACCTATTACTGTAGCATATGTGGGACTTACAAGTGCTCATGGATGTATCTTAGAACACCGGCAAAGTTGGAAAATTACATGATTCTGAGACCTGAGAAGAGAAAGTTTACACAAGTGGAGACAGGAGTGCCTCCCAGATCTGGCAGCACACGGCCATGTCAGCTCACACAATGGTGGGATTCAGGCATGCACGCTGGTCCTCGCAGCTCTCATATACACATACATATATCTTCTGCACAGAGCAGAAGGAAGCTGTGGTTGATGATTTGGGCCGGAAGACCAGATCAAACCACAGAAGGCAACCACCTGGCAACCCGGGCACAGCCCAAGATTTTGACCCATAAACCTGAAGGCACCTTCTGTGTTATGAATTCAGGAGCTCATTAGTGTAATCACAAAAACACCAAAAAGGTGCATATTTCTTTACATTTGGAAAGGTGACTCTACTTTTTTTAGCATCCCAGTTACAACCTTTTCAAAGACAGTTGTCCAGGGTTAATGATGCTCTGATCTGTTTTTTCATTGATTAGTATATATGTGCTGTATCCTTCTGTTCTTCCTGTATGGTCTGTCAAGGGAAAGAAGGATAACTCCCTCTCCTAGGAGCACAGTCTTGTTCTAAAGCTTCTACTGAGAAAAACTATTGGAGTCTCTGAGCTTTTATTTTTTGTCCTAAATTTAAGAAACTTGTTTTGGCATACTATCAGGTCCCATTGTCAAACTCCCCAAAATTAAATCTCTTTAGTAGTTCCCGGATAGATAGTTTCCTGGCAAGAACTGTAAGCTGTACTTTGCCTTATATCTTTCAGCATTTTCATGTTAGAGTAATTTTCATTCTTCTACAATTATGTTTCTTTATTCTTAGGTGCAGCAATTTGAGATTCTTGTAGCTTTCTATGGTTCCTTTCTCTCCTGTGGTCTGACACCATCCAAAGTTGCAAGACTGTTTGCACAGCTATATTTGTTGAAAAAAACTAACCTATCCCGTCACCAGGTCCATGGGATAAATAAAAATTCAGTCTGATTTTTTAAATTAGCTTCTCTCTTAACACATTTTGAAAAAACTCATTGGAAGACTAGAGATTAAATTTGTCTTGAAATTCTGCTTTGATCAGCCAAATACACTCCATTCATACAAAATGTCCTCACAACATTCTGTCAAAATTAGGTTTGAAAAGAAAACTTCCAAAGATTACTTGTTTTTCTCTTGAAATCTACCATCAAATCTTAGAAGAGCATAAAGTCTGAAAAATTAAATCTTTGACCACATAAGAAATATGAGGTGTTTGGCTTTTTCGAACCTAATTTTCCACTGACTCATACTATCCACATAAGCAATGAGTTACAGAACTACACAGAAATATACAGATAAAATGTCTCACTTTATTTTGTTCAATGTTAATTCATTTTGCATAGAATTTTAGGCAAAGGTTCAAATTAGTCCATTTTTTAAACTACTTTTCTCCTCACAATTAATATATTTCACAGTCTTGACTCTGGAATACATTATTTTTTCAATACATCCCTTTTCTGACTGTGAAGAATTAGTTCTTCAACCTATTTAGTAGACAAATAGTCTATGGCTTAGACCAGCCAACTCATATGCACTTGTGGATTTGAACTCGCAGGTCAGATTCATCAACACAATAATGAGACATTTTCTATATTTCAATTTTTAACATTTTTCATATCCATATTCATTAAAATTTAAGATATTATAAATAATAGATGGTTCTAGTGATGTCTGTTAAATAAATTCCATAGGAAGAAAAAACAAGAACTTTGTAACTGTTCAGTTGTTGTACTATTATTTACATTTATAATGGGTTGCCTTAAATAGATATGTTAGATAATTTTTACCAAAACTTCATAATTTATTAGTACTTGCATCATAAGGCATAGAAATATTCATGTTTTGTTGAGAAATTGAAAGATTTGCAGTAGTATGTCTTGTTTTGTCAGTCCAGTTTTTTCTATAGGTAAAATAAAAAAAACCAACTTGATATTCTATTCTTGATTGAAAATACAGTCCTTATTTTTATGTGACAAGAAAATTTCATGCTGCATTTAATTTATTTTTTCACGATATTCACATGGCACTGCATGTTAGTGAAAATTACATAGTCTTACCTCTTCCCACCTCTTGGATTTTACACATAAATTACTTAAATTGTTTAGACTGTTTTTTTTTCCATACACTGTCTTTTATGTTGTCCACCACACCTATATGGAATTTAATCACATACAGGAGAGTAAAGATTCATCAGAAGTAAGTTACACAAGTAAGAAGACAACTACAGCACTGCTCAACAATAACAGATTTCAGTATGCACATGAGAAACTCATCCTCAGCATTTACCCCTGCTGTGTGTTTCTTTGGCTGGTCCAATCTTAACCAGTCTCTGCCGCATGTTACCATCAGCAGGCAAAGTGTGCCTAATATTTAAATAAATGAGCAATGAGCACTGGAGTATGAGTTGCAAACTTTGTGGAAAGGTTTTTTCTACCTTTTCAGAGGCTGTGGCACTTCTCTCTGCATTGCCAAGAGTGGATACGTACCCAGTGCAGCACACTGCCCATAGAAGGGTAAAAACAATGCACACCAGCAGTGAGGACATTGCAGAGGGTCCTGTCAATACTGAGGCATCTATGTGATGAACATGCTCCTAATAGCACCACATATTACAGCTGTCTTAAGAAGGGTCGGTACCTCCATAGCACTGCTCAAAAGGGGTAAGTCTTCTGTAGATTAGCTACTTGTCCATCTAAAATCAGTATCAAAGCATGTGGGATGTAAATACTGTGTTCTAAGAACCTCTACCACCTTGGATTTGATACTGGGATCAATGCCACATCTGCTTTTAGAACTACCCACAGGTCTGTCCTGGCTCACCTGAAGCTCTCTCCCTTTCCCTTGCTTCCTTGAAAACCTTCTTGCAGACAATTAGAATGCAAAAAGAGATTGACCTTGTGCATAGCATAAACACACTTGAGTAGGAAATTACTTTGAAGTCTGATGTTAATCTGTCAGCCAAGCAAAGAAATAAATCAGTTTCAAATCTTGGATGAGATCAAATTAACTGAGATCAACTATTCCCAAGGCTCTTCTATGGATTAAGAAAACAGAGGGAATCCTATTTAATTTGGCTGAAGAAAGATGCTCAGACCTTTGTATTCACTGTGCCTGAAACAATTTCATCGAATGAAAAATGCGAAAACAAGTGTCACAAACAAGTTTACTGATTCAAGTGATAGACCTGTCAGTGAAGTATTCCCAGATAGTGGGATAAAGACCCCTGGACACATTTCCATTTGAATCAAACTGCTGAAGCTCCATAAGCCTGCAAACTAAATATTTCTCCATGCTAAGTGTTAAGAAGACAGAGAGCAGATGGAGTAATACAATATTTGGTAGCATGTTCATTGCTCCATTTGAGAGACACATATTCAAAAACTCCTGAGATATCTTAACTATCCCAATGAGAAGATCACCCAGATTTTGGTGGGCCTGGAAAAGTTAGTCAGTCACAAGAGGATGGTGAAATAGTTCATGCCTTTATGTGTACAGTCAAGGCCGATGACAACAGTCTGCTCAAAGGTTTACAAATATTTGAAAAGATCCATTCTGAATATGAAAAAAACATGCATTAGAAAAGATGTCATAATTTTTCAACCCATTTTCTTTGACCTGTGGTTCACCTTAAAGGCAAGAGATTGTTCTGTGTATAACAGAAGAGGTAACATGCAGCATGGATCTTAATAAGGGTCCACCACCCAGAACATAAAATCTCACAAAGAATCACAATACTCACAAAGTCTTACAATACTCACAAATACAAAATTCTGTTATGACCAGAACATTTGGATATTTTCATTATTTAATCATAGGGCTCACTATCTCTTTTGAAACTAATTATAAACCTATGTTGCCACTGAAATATAACTCCTCTAAGTGCACGTTCAATAAATGGCTTGTATCTTGAGGGACTTCTTCACCACCTTCCACACCTGGGGAGATTTTCCTTGAAACAATCTTGTCAAGACTTCCCATTTTAAGAAGATTGATGACGTGAGACATTACTGGCATAGAGCCTCACAGTGCCTGCAAAAAATTTCAGCCTGGTTCAGCTACCCAAGAGCAGACATCCCTGCTTCTATGAGTCTGCTGTGTCATAAGCCATACAACTGCCGTCTTCAAGAAAAAATCATTTAAAAACACAGAAAAGGGGAAAAAACTTTCAGGGACCACAAGAAGTGTAAGGTGTCCTGGTCATGTGGAGGTCAGTCAATCTCAGCACCTAGAGCCAAAATAGACCAAATCAGCATATATCTCTCCAAGATTATACACTGTTAATTCACCACATAGGCTGCTCCAGAGAAGCCATATGTTCTCATGCTCTCCCACGAGCAGTGAGAAGACACTACAGAACATTGCACACAATTTCAGTGGTAAGCTGGCATCAGCTGCCTATCACCCTCTTGACCTAGTTGCTCCATAGTATGTGCAGCAACTCTACCAGTTCCCGCATATTTTATTGTGAGCTGAACTGTAAGGCAATCATTTTGGTAAGAGCTTACCCAAGCCTGGATCCTAATGCCACATTACATTTCTTTTACTTTGCCACCAATTTAATTTGGCTTTTCAAAATGATGATGAGAGTATTGAGTGCATGCTTGCTTCCTTCAGAAAGCAGCAAATTGTCACTTTTGGATCACAACTGAAAGAGCCTTGAGATCCTGCATTTCATTTTGCTGGTCTGACTCACTACCTGCAAAGTAAACATAGAATAATGCAGGAATTTACCATGTAAACAAGTAATTAAAATAAACCATTAGAAGTGGATGTTCTGAGCCAGATAAAATGTTTAGTGTGATCCTGCTTATTTACAAAGCATGTCTGTATGTGTTCCTTCCACACTTGTAATAAGCATCAAAGGGGACTTTCCTAACACAGAGCTCCCACACTTTTGCTGCAGTCAGATCTGTGCCCAGCAAGATGTATCTTTGAGCTTACTCCGAGGGTCCTGTTCTCAACTAAGTTCATGGACAGCCTTTTTAGTGTAGCAACTTTCAGGGTTGCAAACCCACTGTTCTAGACTGACTTTCAGTAATTGTCCTTAATTCTGTGCTACTCAGAGCTTTCACCCATCATTTTCATTTGGGTCTGGTATATGCAGAGTCTATTCTCTCTAGACACTTAGTAGTTTTAGGGGGACTCACTGATTTAAGAAAAAAAGCCTTTATCTGGGGATTTGAATCTCACTTGACAACAGACATCAATGTCATCACTAAAAGAGTGCTGTTACCCATCATGACTTCTGGCTTATTGTGAAATAGAAAAATTTTATGGGGTTTGCTGCTGAAGAAGATCTTCCTCTAATTCATAGATCATGTTAAGATTTCAGTTTCAGGTAGAGTGCTGTAAAGCTTACCTTCCTAGATAAACAAAAATATGAACATTTGTGCTTCATATGTCCTTTCATAATTTAAGTGCAGGGGGTTCACCTCATCTGTTTGACATGCCACAATACCCAAATAGAAATCAAATCAGTTTCATTGCAAGTGTCATGCACTGGTTTTCCTTCTTTTAAATTGCTGAAGCCTGTTTTATCATCAACAATCTTCACTATTGCAAAAGGTTGTGCTGGAAAACAAAGGGCTGACTCTATTCTGCCACCAAAGCACTTTCATCACCAAAACCTTCGGTTTTACCAAACCCTCTCATGGTTTTTAAAAACAGACTTCAGTTCATCTCCTCTAGCACTGGCTCCAGAACTTACTTCTCTGGGTGGGGTCATTGCCACTGACTCCTGTGAGTTCTGGACCATGTTCTTGGTGAATAGAACTGACGATGTTGGTCAAAATGGACTTTGGAGTGGTAACCAAAGGTATGACCACTTATGTTGCTTCTGTATAATTAACCCCTCTGTGTACTCTTCCCTCTTGTCTGAGAAAACCAATAAGGCCTTGGTTATGGAGCCAGAGCGAATCAATGGAATTTTTTGTCATTTTCAAACATATTCAAAATGTTTTGACAAATCTTGGATTTTTTAACCACATTTATGCAACTCAATTCAGGCTGAACTCTTACTGAACTGTGTTCCAGTTTTGTCTGAGTAACAGTGGAGCAAGAACGTGAGAAAATCTTTAAGTACACATTGATGAGCTTTAAATGTCAAATATTTTGACACAAAAATGTAATATAAAACTGAGATAGAATGATCTAATTTTGTTTTACTAAAATCTACATTAAAAGTTTCATCTGATTATTTTGTTTATATGTTAGGGACTAAATTAATCAAATGGGAACTATAGGTAAAACAGATTGATTTTTCACAGTTCCCATTACTGCTAGTGGGCACTGCAAACCCAAAGGCTCTTCACACATTCATAGGAAAATAAAAGCTCAGCCTTGTTTTCCTAGCAAATATAGCTTATATTGTCAGTATTTAACACAGAGATAGATGGCTTTTCATAAGAGGGGTTAAAACAATATGTGAACCTTGATATGAATAAAAGAGGAATCTGACATCTGAACTGAGTCAACTACGTAGATTAGATAGGGAGAGGAAATTAGAACTAGCACAAAATGCTAATAAGCACAGAACAAATAAATGGATAACAGAAAGGAAATTGAACCAATAAAAACAGCTGCAAAAGGGTATTTGTTGGCATGATTTCAGGCGTAGCAGTCTGAAAAGGACAGAAACATTTCATTGTTGAACAGCACTTTTTAAAAGATGTTTTACATTTTACATAATTATATTTTACATAAATTCAGCATAATTACATTTGAAAACTATTTTCAGAATCACAAACTTTCTGTAACCACGGGACTCCTGAATTAGCCAGAGCTTTCTAGAGATCATCCCTCTTTTCTCATCTGCAGAAGGGGAAGAAAATAAAGGAGTTCTATTGTCTTGTCCTCAAATATCCAACATTACAGAGACGTTAATGGTACCTATGTGAGATGCCACAGTTTGCACTGCCTCTTGTACTCCTTTCTTCTCAGTCCATGTTGTCTCCATACTTTGTGATTTTACTCATTCTGACCAGTTCCCAAAGATTTTTGAGGCTATCTATGGAGGGCAGGTCCATCAATATGATAAACCACGCAGCCAGAAAATATATTAGCATTTTTTAAACAAGTTTTCTTACTTCTGGATGAGTATAATTTTTTTCCCAGTCACTCCAATGTTGAATAAGTCTTTTTGTTCCCTTTGCAGGTCTCCAGACACTGATGGAGATGGCTTTCTGACATTTTTTCACCAAATACATCTGCAAAATGCCAGCTTTTATGGAGAGGACAGAGAGTAGAAATAGCAGTTTACAAACAGAAACAGAAATCCTGATAAGGTGCCTCCTCTAGGCTCAGCCTGATATGAGGCTGCAATCCTCCAGCCAAGCAGATGGTGTTGACTCCTCTTGGATGAAGCCTAAGGAATCACTGAGTTAATCACTATACTACAACTGACTCTGGTTAATGTTATTCACCAACAAGGCAATAAGGGTGTCTATTCTCCTATATCAGAATATTCTGGCAATATTCTATTTATATCTTGTATAAGATTTCAGCTGAAGCAAGCAAAGCATTGCTTGAAGCCAGCACTATCTGCCACAGACATCAAGGTAGACCTGATGGACACTTGCAACACACTAGAAGGTCAGCAGTGCTTTAGATGTAAAATCCACAAATTACTTTTCCAAAGATATCTAATTAGTAGCTAGACATGTGTCTTAGGTTGCAATACAGGTTGTGACCAAAAGTATGTATTCTATCACCATCTGTTGAAAACACGTGGGGCAGTGATCCTTATTTTTTCTGGAACCCATCCTTCCTCCAGGAGGATATCGTCTATTAATGAGCCATTGAGTCCCACTGTATGACTGTTAAAATTACATCATCCCACTGGGAGATGCTCCAGCCAGGGGGAGGAGCCAAGCCTTTCCTACCTAGATAAAAACTGAGATCTGGAACACCAAGGCAGCCTTTCCCCACTGGATTCCAGAGGAAAACTGGACCTTTCCACATCATCACTACACCTTCAGAGGAAAACTGCACCCTTCTACAGGAGCACTGCTTCAACTGAACCATATTTGTCATCCAGGAGACAGCAACCACCATTTAATCAGAGTGCTATCAACACCCTGACTGATGGGGTGTCAGGTTGTATTCTGACTCTGTCAGTGTTTTTGGGTTTGTTCTTTGTAATACTTTATTTCTATTTTAATTTTCCTAGTAAAGAACTGTTATTCCTATTCCCATATCTTTGCCTGAGAGCTCCTTAATTTCAAAATTATAATAATTTGGAGGGAGGGGGTTTACATTCTCCATTTTAAAAAGAGGCTACTGCCTTTCTTGGCAGATACCTGTCTTTCAAACCAAGACAACACATAAACAAGCCATATGTCTAATACATTTGTTCCTTTCTCATTTATTCCTGTCTCAAGTTTTTTACCCCCACAACTCTTTTTCACTGGGTAAATTATTTCTGGGAAGACATCCTTTCCCAGATGCTTGAGGATTATCATTGAAACTGGTGGCCATTTCTGGATTACAATCTTATTTTGAGAGAGATAGAGATATAGATGATATAGACATATAGATATTAGCTTTATTATTCATTAATCTTATTAAAACTTTTTTCAATCTCTATTACTGAGTCTTTTTCTTCTCAATGTATCCCTCCCTTAAATCACTTCCTAAATTAAAATTTAGAGGTGATATTCTCCCATGTTTGATTTTACAGGTTTGTTATTCTTCAAGAAGAGCTTGTACTGGAACTTCTTATTCAAGGTATTCAGATTCTGTGTCATGTATTTCTTTCTGCATTTTGGTTGTGTTCAATCCAAGTAAGACCGTATACGATATTTTTTAAGGTCCTAGCAGTACAGAGACCCTCTCTATGGGTTATTTCCAAAAAAATCAGGCTTTTGAAGAGCCTCTAGCTGCTGTTCACTTTTTAGGTGGCTAACATAGCTAAAAAATATGGGCACCTAGATTGAAATCCCATCTCTGCAAACATTAACTTTTAAATATAGACGAAAATTGTGACTATGCCATGTTAGAACAGCTCCACAAAGAACACACACACAATACTCAATATTTAAATTACTCTGCTTTGATTGACCTTGTAGGCTAGAGGACACAGAAGAAAACTTCTTCCTTAATTCTCAGATATGTATCGATTTTTTTTTTTTCATATTCACAAGGGAGTTCTTGAATTCTAGAATTCTTTGCTTACAAGTATGTGCTGAGAAACTCAGTGACTTCAATTAAGGCTCTTTGACAGAAAAATAAACAAGATTAGAATTTTGGGAAATGTAATGGAACTTTCTTTTTCCCACGAACTTTATCAGAAAGATCTCTAATGCTGTTGTAAACTATGAAGTAGCCACCTTGACATATAATAGTAAAAAACATGCAACCGGATGTGCATATTAGAAAGTCTGAGAAGCTTTGAGACTTGAGAATGACAAGACTCCCTCTGCAATTCCATACTGTAATGAAATGAGCATGGGAGTGAAAATCCAGAATAACTGAAATCCAGTTAAATTTCTATTCCCCATATATTTGAAATGTATCTCATGCTTATGCAGTACAACATTTACATACTTAATTTTTAAAACCCACTGAATTCTAGCAAAGATTTATTCCTCAGTGTTGCTCTCATGTATATGTAAAACTTATTTCTCCTTTAACAAGGATCATTGAAATAATAGAACTGGACCTGACAGTGAAAGATATTCTGTGTACACAGACCCAGGTGGTACTCTTAGAAAATAATCTTATTATAGGTCAGTGCCAGTGGTTTATTTTCATCTGATTGCAATGCTACAAGGATGAAAACAAGAAGAAATGTACACAATTGTGAAAACAAAATGTTTCCAGAAACTGTGTTCTCCAGCCGTCTGTGCTCACTGACATATTTTTAGCAATATTTTGTCTCCACTGTAGCCAAAACTTGTTTATGGCATTTCAACCCCTTCTTTTGGAGAAGATTACAGTAAGTTTAATGGGACTTACTCTCTTCTCATACTTGTGCAAAGACAACATTACTGCTGCATATGGGACCTTCTATTTCAAGTAATCATTTAGCCCCACCTGAATAGCTAATTGTAAATATAAAAGCCTAATCTTAGGATTGAAAATTCACCGGGTTTTATGAAGGATGAGGAAAGACGTAGTGTGCTTTTATGTTCTGTTAATGGTTTAACCTGAGCTGTACCCTCCTACCCTTGCTCCACCTACTCCTGTTGTCAATCCACCCCAACACCTCCCCTTGTTGCAGCAAGTTCTCTGTCAATCCTCCCTTGTGCCAGCCCCCTGCTTGGACATCCCCTTTGGAAATCCCTTAATCCTCCATGCCCCATTGGCCCAAGTGATCTATTCTCTTCCCCCTGCTTCCCCCATTGGTTCTTGCTTGTGTAAACCCTGCCTTTCACTCCTTCTCAGGATGTCCCCGGTTGGTTAAAGATTTGTACTCTCCCCCTAGAACTTCTCCCATATAAAAGTCCCTGCACACCCAGTTTCTTCGCCTTTGGTCCCTGACTCTTCCGTGGAATAAGGCATGCTTGAAAACCGTATGGAAGACCTCTCCCTCATCTTTGCCTCTACTTGCACCTGTTATATCTGTGCCATAGAGTATCTGCTCTAAGCTGTATCCCTAATTATTTTCGGGGAACAGTCCACTCTCGATGTGGTTCCAGGAGCTAACCTTGACTCCAGCGCTGTGTCAGAAGGATATAGGTCTTGTGGCAAGGCACTCTTTGACTCAGCCAGACAATTCTGCAGCTTCGTATTGCATTTAGGTTGGGCTGTTTCTAGCCAAGGGAGAACATAAAGAGCATTACCAGGTCTGAAAAACTAGCTGGTTCGGAGTAACCATAATGGCACAATACCAGTGACCACAAAGACAGCTAGAAAGCACTCAAAACTTGGCAGCGTTTTCACAGAGACGCTGTCTTCCAGCTGGTTCATTTGACACACTTGGTAACAGAATCTGGTACAAAAGGAGCACTTAGGGGGGGAAAAATCCTCTTTAGTAGCTCTGGGCTTTGTTTCAGCCTGTAACTCCAACTACAGGAAGTATACAGTGAAAGATCAAAGTAAGAGACACTAAGTGAGCCTGTTGAAATGAAGTGTTACAGGCATATGTTCCTCATCTCACAGCTCCGTTGACTGGGTGCTGTAACAGCTGGGATATAAGAAAAATGTTTCAGGCAGATTCAGCAGAAGAGCCTGTACTTCATTTGGACAGCTCAGAGCTTGTATCTCACTAAAGGACTGCAGCATCTCAGTGGAGGGATGCTTTATTTCAGCAAATGAGGAGTTTGTTCCTGTTTTTACGTAAACCAGCTCAAACCTCACTGGGTAGCAAGTAGCCAGTGTGACCCTCAAATCACTGGCCTCACAACATGCGTCTTTGCTCCCTGCTCCCAGAAACAAAAGCAGGCCAGGGGACTGCAGAATACAGGTCATACCCTGCCCTCTGATTTCTCAAATGTGGGAACAAGATCTGTTCTTGACTGACATACCTGGGCCACCTCAACACACTGCACTCTCCTCCTCTGCTTTTGCACAAGAACTGGTGACAGTTTGAGTGTATGATAATGAGCATGATGTGTCTCAGATTGCCCAGCCAGCACTGCTGCTGGTGAAGTTGCAGCAAATTAGGGTGATTCCTGCAACGAGTGAGTCTGACAATTTCTTTCCCATCAAGAGTGGCATTGCCAAATGGGTAAACTTGGGAGCTGGGAGAGGGGGTCTCCTGATTCAGCCACTGATCTTCCATATACCGTACAGCAAAGGAAGCTTCTCCCTCTGCCCTTTAACTTCAGGTCTGCCCCATGGGCAGCAAGCAAGCACCTTACACAGGGATCTTCAACAGCCACATGTGTGTCTGTGATCTTACAGACACATGGTGTTTGCGCTGGTTTTGGCGGTTTTTAGGAGCTGAACTGAATTACTGCATTTTTCTCCAGAGGGAACTTGGTACTTGAAAAAAGGTCTGTTTTGTAAAGATATTCTGCACTGGATGCTGAAGATATTCCTACCACGCCTGATATAAATACAGGTGAAAAACCCATCACTCATCACACTACTCCAATATAGCTAGTTAGTATACTTAGTATACTTAAAATAATTTCTGATGTTTTTATTCCTCACATTAGTAGCCTTTAGTGCATTGTAATATTTGGATAAAAAAAACACACACAAAAAAAAACATACAAAACAGATACACACATGCGTATGTCTGTATCTCCATGCTCTAATATATACATGCTTGCGTTGATAGTTCTGTCCAGACTTTCTCATCATGAAAATGCACTACAGTGGCAGGAAGGATTTTGAAGTGCAAATGCATGTACTTGAGGTGGTTAATTTCTGTACAGTATTAAATCCTCAGTGTTAGAAGCCATACTACTTATTGGGGTTTTAATAGAAACTTAAAGGTGAACATAAAGAAGGCTAGATAAGACAGAAATTGTAGAAGCAAATACAGTCTAGATATTTAGAAGATCAGAGAGTAGCTCATGCTGTGTTGTAATATCTTTTTGACTTTTTGAGGATCCTTCAGACTATTATATGACAGCTTAGCTTCTCACCAAGTAATATTAATCTCATCTTAATCAAGGTATATTGGTTTTCAGCTTAAGACTGAAGAGAACTATTTAACAATATAGCTTCTTTAAAAAGGTTGAGTAATTCTCTGGCAGGGGTGGGAAGCGTGAATCTTTATTTATCTGAAGAATTAATATGTGTTATACAAGCAAGGAGTATATTTTACTCCCAAATCTATCCCTGCCTGTTTGCCTGAAATTAAAATCTAATTACAGAGTCTCATCACACTTTCTTTCCAGGCAGAGTGATTTGTAACATGTAAATTAGAGGCAAGTTTGATTTAAATTAAGTCCAAATCCTGGTTTAAAAACAATTCTGTTACCATAGCTAATTGATGCATGTGACTAGCACAGTGAGTTCTCCTTCGTGCTGCTTGGTACAGCCTCACACTGTACAGTAAATGATTTGGCAGTACTGTACCCACAGCACTGCCAAGAAATCAGCAACATTTACTTCTTGATTTCTGAAGTGAATCTGTATTTTTCTTGAAAGAAGCCTGACCATTTTTCATATGTCTGAAAGTAAAACAACAGGGGTTTTATGAAAACCTTTTGTATCTACGACACTACCTAACTCAGTAATTCCCAAATTAGAGGAGGGCTCGTTTGCACATGGTTACAAAGCAGGTTTTATATATTTGCTTACAGACATTTGCAATATTAATAAACAACCTTTGGCCCTCAGGTAATGCAGTCATCACAGAAAACAGCATTTTTGGCTTGCATGTAGGTGTAAAAAAGAGGTTGCAGCCACAGGGTTATCAAGACACCATCTAAGTTTCCAAATATAAACATACCAATTATGTCACCATTTGAGGGGATTCTGCTCACTAAAATCAATGGGATCTTACAGTCCTCGATCCTTATTTTAGAATATCTTAAGTAAAGCTGACAGTTTTTGCTAAAGTATAAATTGCAGTGGTTTCTTGTTTTCACAACTGATATCAGAAACACGGTGCAAATGAATAAGATGCAAAATTAATATTTTTGCAACCTGCTTTTAAAAGTCAGCTTACAAAGAATATATAATCTATTTTAAATACTATTTTAAATTGTGTCATTAATTGCAAGGGTTTTTTGCCTTTTATTATTGATACCTTAAGCAATGTCAAGGTTTTTTCCAATGCATAATATATGCAAATGAACTGACTTTTTTACCTGTACAGCATGTTTGTTTTACCTCAAAAGCATCAAAAAATACAGACATGTGTTTTCACTTGTTGTAAGGACAAGGTGTATTTCAAGTCACCAGTATCCTGAGAGAATGTTTATAAGGATAGACAACACACACAGCTAACTTAATGCCAGTTGAAGGAGCAGAGTCTATTTATTCTGCTTCACGTCTCATGACAATTTGAAGCTTTCTGTTAATGGTATCTATCAGTGATGAGGACAAGGGGGAAAGTAATGAAAATCTCTTAGCAAACTAGACAAAAACACTCTGGTTGAGAGCCTTGAAAAGTATAGTCCAGCTGCATGATTTTAGACTCCAGAGCAGCAGAGAAGACTGCCCTTGAGGGGGGAAAAAATATCATACATTATAAAAATGAGCCCAAAGCATACTGGCACGGTAGTTTGGGAGCTTTTTCAAGACCACATAGATACCCATACAGTGAAGACATTCGCTAAAGCTATGTACCTTGATACCAATTCTCAACACCTTCCGTCCTAAGCACTTTTATTCAAGGAGAATCTGGCAATGAGAGACAGAGAACTTTTCAAGTTAATTCATTTGGTTGCTCTGACTTTTTGGGAAAGACCTATTGAGTGTTCTGTTCCAAGACACCACTTCTCAACAAAGGTAATGGTAAAATATCAATAAACATCCTAAATGATAATGACAGACATAATCATGAAGACAATTCATAGGCAAAATGTACTGAAGTAATGCACCAGCCACCCCAATGCGAATGCCTTACCCCCATTCTTACAGATATTGACCTTTATTTTTCATGTAGCCTCTAGAATCCCCCTAAAATTGTTTCCTTTCACTCGGTCAGATCTTGACATTTTAACACTGTACTTAAAAGCTGAAACTGTGGAAAATAAAGTGTTTGATACAGCACTTTCAGCGAACAGGCTGATTTAAATGCATGGGAGAGAGGGAGGAAGGGATGGAGGGAGGGAGGGAGAAAAAAAGAAACATTAAAGAAATTTTTTTAATTGGTGGTTTTCATTAAAAAGCATTCCTGCTCACAAGACTATAGGTATGGATGCAGACAACCCATGCAGAACAGAAAGCAGCTGCTGGGAAGCTGTTTTGGAGAGCCCATCTCCCTTGTGAGGTGATAGCACAGAGGGTTCTGGGCATGAGCTACAGGAAGTTGGGGACCAGCAGAGAAATCCAGAGCCAAAAAGACATGCCCTCTTTTTTGTGATGTGGGAATTGCTCCGTTTAGCAAGAGCTGAGGGTGCACTCCAAATCCTTATGAAAGAAACTTAAGTGGAAGCAACGTTACCTTTTTCACTGGAATAATTTCAGAAGAAATTCAGGTTATAATGGACAGTGGGGAACTAGCTGCTTCTCACTTCGCTGGAGAAGAGACGTTCAGCTTCTCTCCCATTACTAGGTTCAGAGTTATCCTTCATTCTTGTCTATGGGTAGGAAAAGCATGTGTAGCTCTTCCCCATCAACTCCTTGCACTTTGTAGACATTGAGAAATAGCAGGTGTACCATGCACAGGAAGCAGAGGTTCTCAGATGAGCTACAGGCACTTCTGCAGAGAATAAAAGTGTTCAAAACTGCTGTTTAAATGATTTTGGTGATCTTGGGTCCATGTCACTGTAGTCCAAAGAACCAACCTATTTTGGAGTACAAAGTTTTAGTTTAATTGTTATTTATATATTTGTATCCTGTCCTTAGAGATTCATCAGTTACAAAGTACAATTCATATCCTTTTCTGTTGAGATACCATAATTACATTATGCAACATTGGACTAAATAAATTCACACTGCCAAATGCTATAATTAAGGCTGTGCTGACCAGTTTGATTTTAAAATCTTCTCTTCAGCCGTGAGTTTCTGAAAAATTTATCTTGTCTAGAAAACTATATGACATAGATTCATGTCAGCAGATGGGAATAATTACTCTGAGTATAATTAATGCAATCTGAAGGGCTTCAATAGTCATGGAGTTATTATGTAACTGCACATTAATTAAATGATCAAGTAACTACTGAGTAATTTCATGGTGATTTGTGCTATATAAGATATTTGCCTTGCACAAACAAACAATGCTGTCATACAATTCAAAACTGATGTGAATATCTGCATGTTGATACTGAAATATATGCCAGATTTTTATGATGGCTTGCTCCCAAAATGGTGGCTGCCTCTGAGCATATTTTCTGTAAGCAAGAAGGTTAGGAGGCACATCTATTTTTAATGAAAGTGTATATTCATTTATACATAAGCTCTTTCATGGGGAAAAGATGGAACTATTTCATATTTAGGCTTGAAAATATTTAAGACATGAAACATAATGATGCGTATCTGGGCCCTGTATTCAGAGCCCCAGCCGTGGAGAAGTTTCTTCCCAAACCTGATCTGTACGTAGGGTGGAGTACATAGGCTACCTTGTGTTTTACTGTTCATGGCTGCAAATCCCATGCTGCAAGCTCATATGGAGCCACAAAGTCGATGAATACTTAGAAGCAAATCTTAGTTCAGTGCTGTATACCATGGAAAGTCAGACAGTACTACTAAAATACCTTAGAAGTTTTGAAAGATGGGGGGGTTAAATGAGTCATGGCTGAATTTCATCTTTGGTAGACCAGACTGAGGCACTTTATTATGAATTCTTAGTTGGAGAGTGGTATCTGTTTTGGTGTGTGGCAGTGGTTGATACTGTTTTTTTCTTTTTCATGCACCTCAGAAAGAGTCCCAGATCATACTTTGAATGCCTATACAAACCCAGAAGATAATGTTTTGATTGTAGTGGAATAATTACATGCATTTTCAATATTTGTTTACACCTATGTAGAACAATTCCTGTGAGAAGCCTTCTGGTTTCCTTTGAATCTGTTCCCCAAAGATGCTAGAGATCATACAACAGCTGGAGGCTTTAACTTTCCTCGCTATGCTGTTACCTTTCGCAATGGCTCCAGTGAGGAGCTGAACCAAATGTTTCCAGGATCCTGACAGATCATTTGCTGTTCACAATGTTTTTATCCACAACTGCCTGCCAGAGGAGTACCAGACATGGGCAAGGCATGGGGACAGAAATGGTGCATTTGCTGGTGGGTCAGGTGATAGAAGCACATCTTGCCCAAAACTGTAATAAGCAATAAACTTACGCACAGTAGACCATGAATAATTTACATACCACATAACCTGAGACAAAAATATGTGAAAGGTATCAGAGGAATGAGGTTCTGTTCATTCAAGTGGCATGTAAATAGGAAATATTTTTGGAATATAATTTGGCAATGCTTCATGTCATCTCCCCTCTTAAGTTTTGCAATAATTTTTTATAGGGTTGAACTTAGTTCCTGTTGGGTGCAGGCATCAGCATGGAAATTGCTGATCTGAAACTAATGCCAAATGTTGTTCTTAGGTTTCATGTCCTTAGTTGTTGAAATGAAAGGGCAAAAGGAAGGGGGAAAGGGGAAAGGGGAAAAGGTGAGGGCACAGAGAAAGAGGAAAGGGAAAGCAGGAATAAGCAAAGGAGGAAAGGGGAACGGAAACAGGGAAGGAGGAAAAGACAGATCACAGGAAGGAGACAGAATCACCGGATGAATATTCTGTCCCTAAACAAGCTAAAATCCCAGAAGCACACCAACTACTTTTCTATAAACCATCTCTGAAAGAAGTTATGACAACAAAACGAAGGTAAAAAACAATGAAGAAAAGAAACAGGAACCTTTGAAGGGAGGAAAGAAAATACACTGTGCTGTGGAAGTTGCAGCAAATTAATGTATCCTTATTTTTTGCCAATAGTGTTTACTTACCTTTTCTAAATTAAGGCAGTGTATGTAGTATCTATTTTTTCATTCCATGCAGGGACAAAGGTCAATAACTCTTACTTAGCTGTTCCCTTTTTTACTCTAGTGAGGATTTATTTTCATTTATATATGTTGGTTTTCCTGGGATACTTTTTTCTCTTATGTTTACATATATCTATGTACACAAACAATGGGATGGGGATGCTGGAGCAGCTGTCTCAAAGCCTTTATTCCATCACAATGATCAGTCTCATTTTACAGAGCCAAGCAAGGGAGATGGAAGCAGCTTCAGCCACTAGCAACAGCAGATGAAGTTCTCTTGCTACAAAGCCTTTAAAAACTTTCTAGCCAATAGCATAATATTAAAAGCTGACAAGTGTTTGCTCAGGCCAATTAATAAAGCTGAAAGTACATCTTGCTTTAAACAATGTTTACTTGCAGTAAATTAAAACAATGGATAAAGCTTCATTATTAACCTTAACATATTTCTACTGTCTCGCTTAACATATTTTCCTGAGGCCTATCTTTACACAGCTCATAGCCCT
>VWZS01000474.1:77463-109790 GCA_013397075.1 Rhabdornis inornatus
ATTTCTACTGTCTCGCTTAACATATTTTCCTGAGGCCTATCTTTACACAGCTCATAGCCCTATTGTTTCTTGTCCTTGCATCTTCCGTATTCTTGTATTTCTCTATCCTGAGATTTGCTTTCACCAGGTTTCTGAGTGTTTTATGCCTTTTCTATTTCCCACAATTCCCCCTCTTCATTTAACCTTAAAGAAATCTTTTAATGACTTTGTTGTGTATTAATTACATATATTAATTACCTTGCATTACATAGCTCTACTACAGTGCTTTTTTACTTACCTAGCAAAGCATTATCAGCTTTCTAAACAAAGCTATATTAATAAACTTTACTTAATGTATTGCTTTTTTGCTTGTCTAAGGCATCCTTTTTCCTTGCTTTGAACCACAGTAGTTTTAAGATTTCAAAAGATTTGGTCAATTCCAAGGACATAGGTCAAATCCAGTAGTAAGTGCTATCTCTTGATTTGTTAAGTCTCTGTTCCAAGGCCTTAAAGTCTTTGTCGTGCTTCGCGCTATCATACAGTGACTTGAGATCAGCAGACAACTGCATAACATCCTGTGAACTCTTTGTATTTTCCTTTCATACATCTCTTCCTTGAACGACAAAAGCTTCCTTGATGGTTTTGTCCATCATCTGTCGCACACACTGAAGTGCGCAAGTCACTATTACTAATACCACTACCACAACAATCAAAACATATAAACCTACTCTGCAAAGCTCTCTTAACTAATGTGCAAAGTTCCATCTCTCAAACAAATCATCTAACCATGATCCATTATCTCTTTTGATTTGAGATGTTAAGTCTTGCAACTTTCATATACTTCCGTGGATAGATTCAGAGTGGTGAGACAAGTTCATGCAGCACAATCCTCCAAACTCCTCACAGCCGTGTCCTCGTGCCAGTAAGAGAAAATCAATTGTTGCTCTATTTTGTAGGGTGGCATGTCTAACACTGCTAATGTCTGTTAGCATATCACTGATTGCAGTGGATGTGGCATCAGTTTGTTTACTCAACCAACATCCAACCAATCTAATTGTTTCAATGTTGTTTCAATGTTTCAATTGTTTCAATTGCTGAGGCAAGTTGGGGCAATATCAAGCTTGCTGAAACCTTTTCTGCAGCTTTCCAGTGCCTAAAGGCATTCCTACAATTTTCATCATATTGACGGGAAAATCTTTTTCTTCTATGTTTCTTCTTAACAACTGCTTTAGCACTAGGTGGTATCACAGTGAGCCTTCCAATGCTGCCTGGATCACCTTCAAGGTGTGGTGGAAGGCTTTGCCAAGTTCTATCTACACAAATTAACTAATATTCTTTCGGTAGTTGTTGTGGATATTGGTTAAACATGGAAAGTCCATCCCAGCTGTCTGAATAATTACACCAAAAAGTCGAATTTCTGTATGCAGAGTAGTGGGGAGTAACTGTGTACTTTGGAGGATCACTTTGTTGCCAATCACTAGCTGAAAACATAATGCAGAAATCCATTGCTGAAGAACCAAGGATCTTAGTTCTTGGATTTCAGATAATGCTTTGGGAAGTTTTTCGGTCCAAATGTTCCAGTTACTAACACAATTGCTCCCATTGGCAACTTCACCTGGTTTACTATTTAGTTGTTTTTTGGTCAAAGGATCATAATATATAGTTATCGGGCAATCTCTTACCGGCACACTAACTAGACAGGTTGAAAAAGGCTTCTTTGGGTTGGAATTGGACAGGCATATGGTGTCTGAACCTGCAGCCTTAGCCAAGGCAGCTCAAACATTTGTCTTTGGTTGTCCTACAGGTAAATCCACACTGCATGAAGCAAGCAAGACTAGCAAGCACCACTGTAGCAATAGGTTTTGCTCCATATCTTTCAGGAGTTATTTTTTGGCAAAAGACCTCTCCATGAATATCAATTCTTAAATTTATTCAGACGTTAGCCAGTTGTAGCAAAAGGGGGGTAATTCTACTTTTACAAATTCAGTGGGGGTTTTTTTATCATTCTAAAATAGCACAATGGGTACCAAGCTTTTGCCAAAGAAGCTCTACAAAACCAACAATGTCCAAACTGTATTCATTAGCATAAAAGTCAAGGTTTGCAGACTCCGCAGGTGAACAAGGAACGTCATTCATGGTCCACAGTCTTTCTGTTCAACATAGTCTGCATGCTTGTTTCTTTGCTTTTGGGATTGTCTGTGCTCTCTTGCGCGTGATACGGTTTGATGTTCTTCACTGGAACCCACTTTAGACCTGCACCTGTAGAAACACAATGAAATTCTTTTCCCCAGGTTATTAGTCAAAAAGGATCTTCAATTTGTCCTGCCACAGGGTTTCTAACTAAAACAGAGATTTTCTTTCAATTTTGCCTGTGTGTTATTTTAAAAATGCTGAAAAATTGGTGGATTGGGTTCTGCAAAAGAGCTATTCAAAAAACCTAAAAACATATAAAGTTTTGCTCAACCTCATCTGTGGTGTGACTCTGCTCCCCGCCCTTCTGTTGATCAAGAATGCGTTTTAGAGTGTGGTGGGTTGTTTCAACAATGGGTTGACTTGTGGGGGAGTTAGGGATACCAAAAGTGTGACAAACGCCCTAGTCTGTCAAAAATGTGGTCAATTTTTGGGTTGTATATGCAGGACCATTGTTTGTTTTTACCTTTTGAGGAATACCTAGTAAAGCAAATGCTTGCAAAAAATGTTGACAAGCATGATTGGCTATTTCTCCTGTGTGGACAGAGGCAAAAATTGCATGTGAGGAAGTGTACACTGACACATGGATATTTTTAAATTTCCTAAAAGAAGGGTATTTAGCAATATCTGTTTGCCATAATTGCAGGTTTTGCAAACCCTGTGGGTTAACAGCTCCTGTAGAGACAGGAGGTTGCACAACTTGACTATTAGGGCAAGTATTAATGATGACTTTTGCTTGACTTTTAGAGATACAGAACATTCACACAAGTGCTGCTTGTGCGTTTTGATGAAAAAAGGCATGATTCAGCTTTGCTTGTTCAAAAATGTTCGGTAAGGTGATTGAAACAACCACTGTCAGTTTGTTTGCTCTTGTATTTCCTTCTGCTAGAAATCCTGGAAGTGAAGCATGAGCCCTGATATGGGAAAAATTGTTTTTGGAGACCTGTAAGGAAGAAACACCCTTTCAATTATTTTCTGAATAGTCTTGTTGAAAGATAAGTCCATAAAGTTGCATTCTTTCTCCTAAAACTGCAAGAAAGAAAGGTTTTTTGGAGAGCAACGGTGTGCTTGTCTCTTCTGGAAAGCTTCTGTGACTTTTTCAAGCACTGTCTGTGCTTCAGGTACTAAAGTTCTAGGAGCTTTGATGTCACAGTCTCTTTTATGCCTTTTCTATTTCCCACAATATATATTATAAAATATATTTCACAAATACTTTACAGTATATGTGAGAAAAAATTCTTAAACAAAAAAAGGATCCACTTTTTTATTGTTCAGGGAATAAAAACATAGGTAGACTATTTTGAGGGCTATTGGTGAATTGTATTTATTCCAGTGTAACAAATCCTAATGCAGGGGAGATTCCTCCCCTTATGAACCAGTGGACTTGAGTACAGCTAATATCACTAGTGAGAGTTACCAAATTTTCACCTGTCATAAGAAATATTAATGAATTGCATTTTCTTCCGTAACTTCTTCAGCATAAACTACTGGCAGTGAAATACAATGCTATTTCACAAGGCATTTTTGTCTTCCTAAGTGTCTTAATCCTATTCATGTGTTATCCTCACACTTCATGCTCCCGAATTGCGAACATCCAACTTTTGCTCCAAGTTGTGATGCAGATGAAAAATCTCTCTAGGTCTAAAGGTGTTAATGAAAGCTCCCCCGTAGTAAATCTCCCAATAACTCCAGTCTTCTGCTGGGATCTCTCATGGGGCTCTCAGGTCTGAACTCATGAATAGGCCGTAACCTCTGAGCAAGCAAGGTTAAATTAAGGTACATACACACTGCCATTAACAAGAAGAAAGAGTAATGCATATGTAGAGAGACCAAACCACTTGGACTAAACTATGTTTATATGTTGTCTACATATAGTATTAATCCTTGCATCACAGTGCTGAAGCTGGTATACCCCAGGTGTCACAAGGGTGTGTTCTCTGCTGACCTCAATGGGGTCCTAGATGCAATTTATTCCTGGAGGCTTCTAATTTGAGGGTGAAGCTTTTAAACTGGGGGAAAGACCACTACTCTGAGCCAGTTCCTACTCTTCGTTTTCAAGAAGGTATTCCAGAGACTTCTCACAAAAAAGGAAAGCAGAATTCATAACTCCATGTCAATTTCCAGCCACAACCAAATGCATGTGTTTACAACATTCTCAAACTGTCGAACTTTGACTCCTGGCAACCCTGACTGGACAGGAATTACAGTCAGTCTTGAACATCCCTAAAAAAATGTCTACAGATTTGAGGTTAATGCCATACAAAGGTCCCAAGGGTATTGTGATGAGAATGTCATCTGTAGTGCTTTATAAGCCAAAATATCTGAAAGACTGTGTCTTCCTCTTGTAGGAGGAGATAGCTTTTCCTTGTCATCGTCTACCCAACACCATGAATAACATGGTCACAGTGGGAAAATGTAAAGGTACACTAGGCTGTTTGTGAGGAACAATTTCAATTATACCATCTGATCCATCTTTATTATTTTTCTTTTTCACTTAATTAAAATGTGTTTGAAAGTGATCGGGGGGAAGAAAAAATAGGGAAGAACAGCTGCTATCCTTGGAAGTCATAGATGAAGGCTGAGTGTATGAAAATATCCTCAGGAGAAATAAGCTATGGGGTGATGATGCACTGGATTTGAATTCAAGAAAACAAAGCATCATATCTTACTCAGGACAGAGACCTTATCCTGGAGGACATTTCTGATCAAGATCTGCTGTCTGTCCAAGTGAAGGAATTAGCACATGCAAATAAGTTATTTCCATCCTGCAGAAGTACTGAAGTAGCCTGCTCTGAATCTGATCCTTTGCCACTTTCTTTTATCTTGAACCCCTGTATTCTATTCCTAGCCACAAATGCACAGCACAACACACATTTATCCACATGTACACAAATAGATTAATGATGTAAAACTTCTGTTCAGGGGTGCAAGTACCAAACTACACATGACCTGTGTGCAGACAGAGGACTCCCTTTGTTTACTATGTTTTACTGGCTGAAATGCTTAAGTCTGCTCATTCTATCGAACACGTACAAATTCTCTCTATGAAAAGTAAAGCAGAAGTTTAAAAACACCAGTCTTCCTGAATATCTTGGTATTGCATCAGCTTAGGTTTTTTTCATTTATCTAGGAGTTATTCCTGATGTAGACAGAAAGAGATGTCTTTGTATCTTAAAAGATATGACAAAATGTTCTATCAATCCTTCACCAGAATGTATTGCAAGAAAATATTAGGGAAATATTTTTTTCAAGATTTTGTATCAGCAACACATGTCCTCAGAAGGGAAACAGCTGAATCACTTCACTGGATTCAAAACTTAATCACTACTAAGTTTTTAAACACTTAAAATTCTTAAAACTTCAAAATACATCCTGCTTGTAGAGCTGATAAAACATGTACCAGCCATCCTGAAAATGAGATTTATGGAAGCTGTTACTGCAGGTAAAAAATAATAAGTCGTATGATTGTAGTATGATTTAATTTGATGCTGTGAGAGATGAAAATTAAGTCATAAAAGATACATAGTAAGGGAAAAGGAGAAAGAAATTCAGTGTGTAACCGGCAAAGTAAAGTCCTTGTACCAGATTGTCAACACGAAGCATGGGTGCAAATCACTTGGAAGTGGCATAAGATCTTCCAAGGAGACAGGTTTTTCCTTTTTCTTAGTGGCAAGAGATTTGTGGGTTTCTGAACTAAATTAGCATAAATGGGTTAAAATTTAACAGCAAATCCACGCATATAAATTACAGGAATTTGTGGGTATACAGAGGAGACTGAGAGTAGGAAGCAGCCAAGGAAGAAGACCTCACTGACATAGTTCTGAAAATGGAAGTGTAACATCAGATGTGCTAGGAAAGAGGAATATTGATAAATCCATCCAGGGCATTGGTGAAAGTACCTAGAGCGCTCTGTAATGTATTGGTAGTGTGTCTCTGAGAGGATTAAACCAAACCGAAGAAAATGGGTATTAAGTTAGGGCAATGGATGGGGCAGGAGGGGGGACTGAGGAAGGTAGACAGTTTACTGCTGCATTCGCCTACACAAAGGGACCCAGCAGGGCTAGAATTGTTCCTTGCAAATAACTGCATGTGTCAACACCAGGGAAGACAAAAATTGCTTAAGTTAAAATACCAGAAGAGAAGCACATTTATTTCCACCATGCATGAGCACTTTTAGAGCAACAATTAAAAGTTTCTAATTATCAAAGCCACAAGCTGTTACATCAGGAGAAATGGTCTGAAACAGAAAAGGTAGTTTAGGCATGACATATTTACTTTTAATATGGCATTGCATGATGCAAGCAGTGACAATATCTGGATGCTGGACTGGCCAACCTTGGAGTCAAAAGTCAGTATGTCACCCACTGCTCCCATTTAGAAGGTTGTTGGCTTGGGGCATTTTTTCCCCAAGATGCTTTTCAGATTCCTGCCCGTTGAGCTGTTACTTTATTTTGCCTGCACTTTGCCCCCACCTCCCTGCCATGAGATTCTTTTACACCTGTATTTTCTTTTTTCCTTTAGGCCATGGGAGTACACATTCATGTCATATATATATGTGTGTATATATATATATATGTGTGTGTACCTAAATAAATGTGACCTTTTGCACCATTTTCCTGTGCCAAATCAGGTGTCTTTCATCCATTACACTCTGGTTTCAATAATAATATTAAAATACACATTGTGGTGCTGCAGTAAAATTAACTGGTGTAATACCATGAAGATACCATTTCCATGAAAATCAATTGTGTCTTTAAACTGTACCGTGACTTTCATATGTAAGTTGCAAATATGTCTTGGGTTTATTCTGGGTTTATTTTCTGGCTGTACAGAACAATGTCTAAATCCACAATGCCCTCCAGTTTAGGGACAACATTGACCATTGTTCAGGAATCCTTAGCAATGCTGACTATTCAAATTTATACATTAAGTGTTTTCTATGACTGCCTGCTGACAAGCAGATAGGGAGTAGCAAAATGAAATCCTACTAATTTGCAGGGCCGTTTCTGTTCTTCAGGTGTCTTCTCATCACAAAAACTGGCCAGCTACAACATAATGTTCTCTCTTTTGGCTGCATTAGTGATGCAGATGGAAAAAAAAAACAAGCAAAGCTCAGAAAAGTTTTTTATTAGATAGTAATACTAATCATAGAGTCTGCAGAATGTATTGGTATTTTGTGGCTTAAGTGTAACTAATAGTCTTTCCTTGTGAACATCTAGTATTTGAGAAACTCAGGCCCAAACACCATTTCGCCTTAAAGTGAACCAGAGAGGTATTTGCATAGGAGCTTTAGCTTCAGAGCAGCACAAGAAAGCTAATACTTTGCAGAAAACTATCGGGAAACCAAAATAAATTTTTCAAGTTGTGTTGAAACGCTCTCCAGACTGCTAAGGGGTTGATGACTGGGCTTTCACTACAAGCAGCTAAGTCTTTAAACTCCAGGACATAAAAGCAGTGGTCAAGTCTCAGAGACTAGATATTCCTGCATGAAACATAATACAGCATGAAATGGAGAGAAAGGAGATCCTACGCTTTTAACCAACAGCTCCCTGACAACAAGGCTGAGTGTAAGCAGATGTTGTTGCTGCTTAAACAACCAAGCCCTTTGTCCATACAGGCCTTAAGAGCTTAACTTCTAATGGAAAGGTGGATGGCCTTGATTTACATAGTTCAGCAATAAGGCTGGAAATACCTTTTTATAGCCCTAAAGATAACTATGTTCTTAACACCAGGCAGTTTGCGAGCACTTCATAACCTCTAAAGAGGCAAATTTACCACTCAAAAAAGAAAACAAAGCAAATATTTAAGGGATTTTGCCAAAAAAGTTTTCCACCCTTGTCAGAGCTAAGGTCTTGAGAGCCAGCTTTCGAGTTGAAAGTGAAAGTTCCAGACCTCAAAGCAACTTGTTTGAAACATTGTGAACTGCAGAGATCAGTAGGTGAAATTCAAAGTACTATGGAATCCCTTTTTTTCCTTAACATTTTCTCTCTCTTTGCACCTTGGATCTGTTGGCCCTACCATGGGCTATCATGGGCTATCATGGCTTGTATGTATTTGTTAACATCTGAGGTGCACACTTTCCCAGGCAATGTTTTTGAGGTGCAAATCCTGACTGAGAAGCAGAGCAAAGTGAGGTATGCAGGTAGGATTCACCCTGTAGTAAACTGTCACAGGTATCTGTTTCACCAACTGCCCTTCAGCTTTGCATCCTGATGCACATCTGCCCAGGGATGTCACTAAATGTGGCAGAGGGGTTGGAAGCACAATGATCTTGAAGTTCCATACCAATCCATTCTAAAATCCTACGCCGGGAATGACTCCCTTTATCCTCAAAGCTTGTGTAAAATCTTACAGTGCTAGTGGGAGTGCTGGGTTCTGGATGAACAATCCTCTACACAGGCAAAAGAAGCCATTTTGTCCATTTTATATCTTGGCTATTTTATATACTGAGTAGACTAGAGCAGACAACACAGTTACACTTTCTCTTTTTTCTCTGGAGCACAACATCCGTTGCTATTTGTTTGTCATGACATTGCATATCTAGACTCCAAACCATAGGTCTGAAGAAGAGAGCTACTTCCTTTTCCTAAAAAATGCAGCTTATTTAAAAAACAAATCATCAAGACAATATAAACAGAACAGAGGAAAGTTTTATTAGCAAAACTGCAATACCGTCATGATGATCTTTCTGACTGTTGTGACTGATTCCAAACTTGTTTTCCTGGGATTTGCTGATCATAAATGCATAATTTTGGCTGGAATACAGAGTGCAAATAATTTAAGAAATGCACTGATAAAATATTATGCAAAGAACAGGTAACTGGTAAACTGCAGGTAAAGTCATACTTTCTGTGATACTTATGACTGCAGATTATAGAAATGCACTTTATAGCTTTAAGCGTTGAACACTTTGGGTTTTCCACGTGACAGAAATGCACATTTCTGATCAAAACATAGGGTGCCAAATTATTGGGGAAAAACATTGATACAATATATATTTGCAAATAGCAGCTGCAGATAAAGTCAATATCATGATATTTTTTACCGTGTATATTTAAAATACACTTTTTCAGTTTAAGTGTTACACATTTTCTCTTTCTTATTTGATAAATAATATTTACCTGGTAATGACTGAAAAGGATTTTTTTAAGGAACTAAATTGCAAGAATGTTCTTAATTCATAAGTTCTTGCATGTATCATTGCTAAACTAGTATGAAATAACAAAGTTTAAATAAAGGAAGTTGTGATGTTACTATAAGCAAGATGGGTTCTAAATGATGCTTTATAATTTGTTGCCTTTTCACACTGTCTACTTTATATTGCTTTTTTAATTACAGAAAATTTTCAGCACTGGATTAAATAATGCCCTTAATATGTTTGCCTGTTTAAAGAAATCATGCAGAAATGGTAAAGATGCAAATTCTGAGTCATCTGAGTCATATTTCACCATTATTGTCGTAAAGAAGTACATCCATTGTTTATTTTTAATCCTTTTTACAATGTTTTCAGGCAGAAAGAAGTCAAATCGCATATAACAACAGATCAACAAAAAAAGCAAAGGTCAATGTTCATCATGCTGGTTTTTAAAGGTGGTGGGTCAATGTGCAAAACTGTGGGATTTTTGAAAATAAAGAAACACATCTTTGAGGAAACTGCAAAAGAGACATCTTGTTTTAAAGCATTTATTTTAAAAGACAAATACCTCCATAACAACCAGCCCTTGATGTCTCTGGCACAAGAAACCTGCAAAAGTCATTAAGGCCATCCCAGTGAAGTTCCTAGAGTTGCTTCACTTTCGGGTGGGTGTAAGCATGGTTAAAATTAAATTACTTTAAAATAAAGTTAGAGCACTAAGCAATATCCTGCTTTTGACTCTCACAGGGTTTCCCGTGAGAAAAGAAAGTGGGCAAAGACAGCTTAAAAAGACAGACAAACGTATTTACCCCTAGGTGGAAGGTACAAATTAAATTAGCTTGCCACAAAAGGGAGATGTTTTCTCCTTCTGTTCAGATGTCATGGTAGTGAGGAAACATCGTCTGGGGCCAAGTAAAATGGCACAAATGCATTCATCTAAGCTACCATTCATCTTGTTCCACGGACTAAACAGAACGCATAAAAGAACAGCACTGCTGAAGCACTTCCTAGTTACCAAATGGAGACTTGCAGAGGAACATGGGAGAGGAAAATGGGGATATTTCTGCCATGGATTTCACTGTTGGGATGGGAATGTTGGAGGATTTCATAGACCTGATGAGGCTAGATATGAAATGTCATTGCCACAGTCTGATTGCTCCTTTGCCTTGAGAGGAAGCATCACACTGTGTTTGGTGTGGTATATTGAAAGGTGCACCACAAAAACTTTCCTCTGTCTCTAAAGCTTGCAAACAGTAGAGATGCTTCCTGAGAGTCAGGTATATCTTTTATTGTGCTTCATTAATATTCATAGTTTTGGCACTCAGTGAGGTTCAGCTGGTACACTTTCCAGTATCTCATTTTTTATTTATGTGAGACCGGGAGGTGTGACCTATGGAGCCAGTTGGCTGTCATGAATTGGAGTCTTCATTAAGCCCAGTGAATTATGCATTGACTGCTTATAAAACTGTGATCCACAGCTGATCCAGCAAGGACTCTTAACTGCTTCCCATTAGATTGAAAGATCCACAGATTGATAAAAAACATACATGTGTGCTATATACTGCAGAAATCGCTGTGCCAGTAATCCAGGGAAGTGCTTGGGGATTTTGTGTCTCATGCTCAACAAAGTCAGTCTAATCTTTGTTTTTGTATTTATTTGAAGAGTTTTAGAGTTGAATTTCTGCTCTTGAAAATCACATTTGCACTATGTTTGTCTAGATTTTGAGCTTTCCTTCCAATCATTCAGCAGCCTGTACAACAAATTGTTTTTTTGTCAGGCTTAGAGGTCTGTGTCTGGCGAGAAACTTTGTTATATAGATATCAAGTTCTACCCTTTGTAGAGAATTCAGTATTAAAAAAGATCTATGAAGAACAGAGATGTTCACAAAAAGAAAGCTTATGCTTGCCTGAAAGATCATTTTTCATTCTATTGGATGAGGTTTAACATCATACAAAGGCTAGATTAATTTTCAGCCACTGTTTCTGGGTTGTATGTGCATTAAGGTTATATTTGCCTTAGTGTGTTTGAAATAAAGTTGAATACAAAGATTTTATTCTCTAAAGCTGGTAGTCAGGATTTTATATGTATTTTGACAGCACCAATTATGTGCTTTCTTTAAATACTTCTGTTTACCTAGAGAAGACTTAAAAGAAAGACAAATGGTTAAAATATTTTTTTTTAAAAATCAGAAAATTTGATATGTCAAGATTAGCAAAGGGTTTTAGTAGTCTTGGTCACTTTAGGAACATCAGCAGGTCTCAGTACAGAAAAGTTGTCTTTTCCCTCATGACATTTGAGCTTGAGATTTGTAGCTGCAGTATGATCTATGCAAGCCAAAACTGTAAAAAAAAATCTAAACCCAAACAAACAATCAAACAAAGACAAACAAACAAAAACAAACAACTTCTGTTGAAAAGTCGCCACATCATTTTTCCATTTGCCAGGAAGGATTATGCACCAGATTTAAGTGATAGTTTTTCTGCTGAACCATACCTGCCAAAGCGAGTAGCGACTTGGTGTGAAGCAGCTGGGAGAAGTAAAGCTCTTCTTGCACAATATGAATTCACTGCATTGTTTGTGATAAGTTCTGTGGCCTGGCCTGAAAGTGGAGAGCCTGATCTATGAAAAGGTCATGGGTGAGCCCTGTGTAAAATGGTATTGTTTACAGTTTTTTAGTGAAGAGATTAGCTGTCATTTATTTCCACATACCTTGACAAGAGCTTTGAAGGTTCCCAGCAAGAGCATGTTCTTTTCTCTTTCTCAGCCTGTCACATACTTGTCAGATTCAATAAAATTCCTTACCTGAATTATGCAGATTAGGTTTTGTTGTGTCCAGCACCCATCATTGTTCATCTCCACTACAGCTGAAACTTCTAGCAGCCCTCTTGCTTATAGTGCCTGATTTCAACACTCCTTAGGTCAAGACCTTTCAACCTCAGGGCTTGACTTCTGCCACGGTCATTTGACAAATCATCCAGGCCTTCACAAAAGCTGGTTGAGCTCCAAAGTGACTGCTCTCTAGACACCACTGTTTCACTGTTTTGACATTTCCTTCTCACTTTTCCCCTCAGTAATCAGACAAAGGGAGAAAAAGACATTTGTGTCCAAGGAATGCTTTCATTTAGGGCTGTGATAAATGGCTGCCCTTTCCAACAAGCTATGGTCCCACTGTAGGAGGAAGTTTCTTCGCAAGGACAACTACCCACTTTCAGCTTTGAGGGGCGAGGGTGTGTGAGACACACACCTTCCACTGTAAAACCTCCACAGTGCATCTATTGATCTTGCATAGCTTTTCATCCAAGCAGTGTAAAAGAGTTGATCAAGTTATCGAGACACTCTATTCATAAATCAGCATGCACAGGACAATGTTGCATATTTAACATGTTTAGTATAATGGATGGAACAGCAGACCAAGCTGAACTAAAATATTTATGGTAGAAATGAAGAAAAAAGCATACTACTTCCATTTATTTAAGGATTCTGGGTTTTGTAGGATGGACAGAAAAGAAAGGAACTTTTAATCCCAACTCTTACACAGATTCTTTTTTTTTTTTGATCGATTTGTTTCTCAGCTTTAGTCTCACCATCCATGACCTGCAAAATATAAGTATTATATTTACAGATTCTTTAAAGTTTTTGGGAATCTCCAAGTGAAGAGCTGTGTATGAAGCCAAGACATTATTGGAAACAGCACTAATTATAACATCATTCTTCTACTAAATGTCTCCAATTTAGAGCACTGCTTCATTCAGAAGAACTCACTCTCATCAGTGCTTGTTAATCCCTTCTGCCTTTTTCATGTATTTATATCGAAATAACACTACTTTATTGGACTAACAATGATTTAATATATTAGTAGAGCATGAAAACTTTGAAAGTACTTTAAGGCATTCAGATCAAGATATTTTAGTAGAAGTTAGTATGGTTAAAGCAGAAGTTAGCATGGTCAAAATGCCATTGTAATGTCAAATATTTCTTAATAGAAAGAACTTCTGTCAACCATGTTTTTACAAGCTTCTTTCAGATTATTGTGCTAATGCTTGTCATTCCATTGGAAAGAATGACTGCCAAACATGAAATAATTGAAACTGCATGTGATTTAGTTTCTAAAGTTGCAGTGAGGAACTAGTTTATTACAATTTATGGTACAGTTAATCTGTCTCTTCTGTTCATGGTAAAGTATTAATCAGAACGTTACCAAATCACATTACCAAATAATTAAAATTATTTTTATACTCTGATACTATAATAGGATTAATAAACCAATAATTACCCTCAGAGTTCTGTGGATGATATATGCCCTTTCTCTCTAAGGCTTGTAATTAAGAGCACGACAAATTCGAGTATCTTCTGAATATTTAATTTTGTGTGCCCTCTTAGGGCACCACTTGCTCCTCAAGAAACAAGAGAGCTGGAGTGCATTACTTAGAATCATAGAATGTATGAGTTGAAAGGGATCCATTGGGATCATCGAATCCAACTGCTTACCCTGTGTAGGAAATCCCAAAAATCATACCATGTGCCCGAGAACATTGTCCAGGTATATCTGGAGCTCTGATAATAGGGTAGATTAAATGTATTCGCAGTGTATTTTCTCTGAAGTATGAACAATATGGGGAAAACAATTGCATTGAGAAATGTTGGCTTTTAAGAGACTGAAGACTCCCTTCTTACTACCACTGTGCATCACTTAAGGAAATCCATAATGTAATTATTTTGGAATCAACCCTACTATTAACTGAAATAATCCCATGAATTTGACATGAGAAAGGAGAGACTCTCTTAAGTTTCCTGTGTTAATGTGCTGGACTGGAGACACTTATGTACGTGAAATAACACAGCCCCAGGGCTGGAAGGAGCACACATTCCAGCTCACACTTCCTTTCCAATAAATGTGAATATATTCAGCAGTGGGGTGGGATGAGGTGGGAAACCATGGAAACCTGTCTGGGAAACCATTAACTAGTACAGCATTACTGAAACAGATAACCAGGCTAAACTAACCATTGCAAATCTAGCAATGCTGAAAAGCAGCACAGCCACATCCTTTCTCAGAAAAAGTGTCACACTGTTATTAGGATCTTTCTTCACCTGCTGAACTCAGTCAGATGCAAACTGTTAACTTCCTAGTAGTTTCTATAAAATACCACAGTTCATGTTTTCTGGAGATATTCACTATGTGTCTTCTACACTGAATCCGCAAGATCTTGGTTTGTGGGATTTGCCCATACTTACCTTTGCCTTTTTCTTAGTTTCCAACTCATATCTATTCATTGCCAGTTTTAAGGTCTTAAATGTCCATTTGCAAATATTTTTGTGGTTTTCATGAAGAACAAACCATGAACTGGTCCTAAACTAGTGTGATAAGCACTAAGATAAAATCCCCATCAGACACTGTCCCAACAAAAAAAGGACTGAGTATTTTGACTACTGTCAAAATTAGAGAATTTTAAAATTTCTATTGCTAAATGTGTTAATATTTGTGTAATAAAAATGGTACATTCTGCAACAGGAGTCAGCACTGATGGATGAGGGAAAAGCAACTGATACCTTCTGCCTGGACTTGTGCAAAGCACTTGACACTGTCCTGCATTACATCTTTGTCTCTAAAATGGGGAGGAATAGATTTGATGGTATAGTGGGTTGACTCTGGCTGGGTGCCAGGTGCCAACTAAGTCTCCCTTTCCCACTGGGACAAGGGAGAGAATAAGATGGAGAACAACCAGCAGGGTGAGATAAGGCAGTTTTATTACAGTAAAAGAAAGAAATAAGCAGATATCTGAGTGCATGTGCGCTAAAGAGCCACTTCCCACCAGCAGTGATGTTCAGACACTTCCTGGGAAGCAGGGCTTCAGCACGCATAACGGTTCTTCTGGAAGACAAACATAGAAAAGTTGTGAATGCCCACCCTATCTAAAATATTAAAAAATATTTTAGCACCATACATGAAAACAGGTTCACCTTTAAAATTTGCTAACAGATACAGCTAACATTTCTTGAATGGTTCTGTTGCTTTCACAGAATTAGCATTAGCTTATGGTTTCATGTTATTGTCTTGCATGGAGTGACTACATCAGGACAAAGGAATTGCTACAGATTGCATTGATCTGGATTCCTGTAGTCTTTGACACAGGCCCCTGCAATATCCTACCAGAAAATGAATTTTTAGGCATGTTTTCTTCACAGATTCCTTGTGTACACATTTTTAAATTTTAACAAAGACGGAATATAATAGTCACAGTTTATTTTTGCCTCTGGATTTTAGTAAATCATAGAGAAGACATTTGTATTCCTAAAGTGGGTTGACTCAGTCTTGTTCACCACAATTTCATTCACTTCTAAACACAAAATCCAACTCTGCAAGTACCTGTTTCTACACATGCCTCTGTTACCAGTAGCAATAGTTCTTGGCACCAAAAACCCTGTTCCTGTTTTAACTCTGCTTTAACAGAATTAATAGAAATGCTCCAGCCAAGAGAAGCTGGGCACATCACACACTTGGCATTTCTCTTTTCTTACAGGGTAAGTTTTCTGCACCTACGCAAAGTAGGTACTTTGTGCTTATCATGATGGAAAATCTTCACCTGAGCTTACTCTGACAAGTCCCATGACCATGGCTCAGCAGAAGACATGGTGAGACCTAGTTTTCCCTGTGCTGATGAGATAGATGTTACTGATGAAGGTATGTTAATTGTTGGGAGATTCAGACTCAAAATTTATCATACATACAGATAAAACAGAAGACAAAGAATTGGAGTACATCTCACCATCTAATATATGACCCTGAGTCTGTTTCTGGACCTCTGTTTCCAATAGGTAAAGCTGATGTTCCCATATCATCTCTGGTCCTGCTTGGTTGGATACCTGTGCAGAACTTGCATGTGAATGAGCTCCTACAGACAGCTTAAAAAGACTTGGGTGAGAGATTGAGAGGTTGTTTTCTAAGCAACATATGACAAGACATCACATATGACTACATCTAGTTCAAGATTCAGCTACGAGAGAGAAAAGTGAAGACATGCTTTCACTCTGCATTTTTCAAAATCACAAATGAAAATACCAGTTCTGCAGCTATTCTTTTCACTGATATGTTGTACCTGTTCTATTGCACTAATTGTTTCAACATCCTTGCTTCAACAGTCATAATATAGACTCTCACATTTCAATTTTGGATCGAAATTTTGACATTGCCAGTGTAAAGAACCGTGCAACACAACAAACACATTAAGATGCATAGAAGTGTCTTAATTATTTTAGTTTCAACTGTGTATATTAGTTTTAAAAAATCACATTTATTCCTGCAGCACCTATTGAAAGTTAAGAGCCATAAAACCTGAATGTCCTGAACATAGTAAAAGCATACCAAAAGTGACCAGCACAATCTACAGATAATTAACTTGAACAGGTGGTTGGCTACAATTATTTAATTTCCAAACACTAAATACTAGTCAATTAAAAGATTATAAAATGTGATTATTGAACACAATTAAGATATGTTAGAATAATACTTCCATGCATACATACTGTATCTCTGTGGTATATCTCATACTTGAGTGTGAACTAGTGCACATCTACTGACAGCAACAACATGTGGGTGATTACGTCCTTTAAAACAAGCCATATGGAATAGTATTAATTTTCTAATCAGTAAATATTCTCACTACTGCCTTTTCACAACAGAAAGTTAAAAGATATTATATTCTAGGGCTAGGAAAAATAATACAAATTCAGTTAACTTGTGTCTGAAGCTATATTTTACAGTTAAGATGTTTAAAGTTTTCATTTCATATTAATGAAAAAAATGCCTAAAAAGATGTGCTACTCTGGACAAGTTGTATGAAGAAAAGCAGTTTGTACTATGCTGTCTGTTGTGACTACCTAAGTTTTTCACCTAGTAAAATCTAGAGATTGCCAATTATTAAATGCTCTTAGTAACTGTGGCTAATGCAAAAGCATTTTTATTTAGATACACTTGAACTGCAATCAAATCTCTAATTTATATACTGGATTTTCCCTTTGATCTTTTGCTGAAGTTCTGGCTTGGATAAAGTAGTGAAAAAGTGAAGAAAATAGAAATAAAAGAAAAATGTGTGATAAAGGAGAGTTAGGGAAGGTGGAGCAGAATGAAGCAGAAAAGTATCTACTGAAGTAGGGCTAAGAACAAAATAGTGGGAAATTTATTAGAAAGGAGATTTTAAATGAAGGTTTTCTAGTATAAATAAAAAGAAACACTAGAAAGGAGGAAGAAACAGTTCAGAAAAACAAATTAAGAACAGAGAACAGACAAAGGACAGAAGGTCTTTTAGTATAAGAAAGATGAGTCTAAGAAGTTTTGAAAAAAATGGAGCATTTGTTTCTAACTTAATCACTCTTCTCTCTGTCTTCATGCATCTCCAATTTTCAGTTGGATTATAAGAGGTAGAAATGTTAAAATGGCTTTTCCAAATCAATGCTGAGATTTTTGCAGACCATCCATGGTAAAGCAAACTTTAGTGTGATATTTTATAACAAATCCTGAAGTTAAACAAGCCCTACAGAACTGACAACCTCATTTCAAGGCTCTGCTGGGGCCTGAGTCACCATTTTAGAGCATCCTACACCATAATGATGAACATTTCATACCCATGATTCATCTCCCTCCTTTACCTGCCTTGTTGAGCAGAGTTGTTTTGCAGCTTTCACAATCTTCTGTTACTCTATTTAGAGGGTTCTGTCCGAGAAATTCTCCCGTCCAGAGTTCAAGTAACAGCTGATTCCACAAAGTGTGTGAGAGATTAACCTCAGAAGAAATCAGATGCCTTTGTGTCTTCCAGTTATTTCATAAGATTTTTTCATGTTTCTGTTCTATTCTTACATTTTTTTTTAGATATTAACCATAGATCTAGAGTGCCTTTTCAGAAAAGCCATGTACAACGCTGGGAAGAAAGTCATTCCTCAAAGATCTTCGGAAATTTCCCTTGGAGCTACCTCAGATTTCTGCAGTGTTACACGGTCAGAGGCCTGCAGCCACCCACATACTTTCCATATTTGCTTTGTCACAATCAGTTTCGATTTCT
The DNA here is from genome assembly GCA_013397075.1 of Rhabdornis inornatus. Classification (NCBI taxonomy): domain Eukaryota; kingdom Metazoa; phylum Chordata; class Aves; order Passeriformes; family Rhabdornithidae; genus Rhabdornis; species Rhabdornis inornatus. The sequence continues at coordinate 95,825 of VWZS01000474.1, forward strand.
AACCCCTTTGTTGTCTTTATATTGAAATCTTTCTCCTAGTTTTTTCTTCTTTCCTCTCTATCAACAGATCAGTTTTCACCATTTTTACCTGCTTCCAAGACTGTATTTGGCTTGGTATCATCAGTATATCGTCTCTTTCCTCTCCTACTGGCTACCTTAAAGAACACAATTTCTTCTCCTTACCCTGTCCAAGAAATTTCAGTGCACTGTGAAACTGATGAAATGGCTTACCAGTTTTAGGGTATCATTTTCTTTAATGAAGATGTTTTGCTGAATTTAAATTTTCTTGCCAATTCTGGATTATTTGGTACTCTCTTTCTCAATTTTTTTTCTCAATGGAGAGAAAAATTCCATAGAATTATTCCTAGGTTTGATCTTATAGGACTGTGTTTAGGACTTTAAGATTATTCTGCTCTGCCCTACCTGTGGACTTATTTTCCTTCCCCTTCTCTCTACCTTTTCCCTTCCCCTTCTCTTTGCCTTTCTCTTTCCCTTCCCTATCCCTTCTCTTTCCTCAGTTGTTTTTTCCTCTCCCTATGCCTTCAAATCAAGTTTCTTTTGAAACCAGGTGGATCATTTTGGAAAAAAACATTTTAAAATCTCCACAATTTTATTTTTGTCTTCTTCAATCATGATTTCAGATCATTTTTGAACCTACTATGATCATGACATCAGAGTATGTGTTGCTCTAATTATATGCTTATATGTAGGGTTGCAAGGGTATCAAGTATGATAAATTTTTATTAGAACATCTCCCTCCCAAATGAGCCTTCAAAATGACGAGAAGAGAGATAAAACTCTCTTTCTCTTCACAAGACAAGAACTTTACTCATATCACACTTGCCCCTTGCCTTTTTTGCATTTATCCCATAGCCAGCAGTAGGTGTTAACCTGTTTTGAAACCTTGTTATAATTGGGGAAAAAAAAACATTTACATTTTTTTTATTTGGAAGTAAAAGAGAGGTCAGCTTTAGTTTCTGATGTAGGAAACCCTTAGGGCCTTCTTTTCAAGTAGCAAAATGTGTGAGTGGAAGGAGGGCTCAGCAATCACAACTTCTAAACCACAGCAGATGAAATCTATCGTCTCCCACACACAATTCTTACTTTAGGTAAAAAAAGAGTGTGACTGTTGTTATTACTTAGAGATACAGACAGCATCTGCTATTCTAAAGGGTGACAAAGTCCCGTAGCTTTGCAGCAGTGGAGATAAAGCATTCAGGTTTTAAATCCCAGTAAAGCTTTTCTTCAAATGGGAAGCTCATTTAAATAAACTCTATTTCCAGCCACACTGCAACTCTCATGATGGAGGGGATCCACCCCAGTCAAAGAATGACTGTTTCTCAGATAATTTGCCAACCCAGGAGGCAAGGGCTTCTGCTTCTTGAAATGGACAGACAGAAATGCTTCTTGATCAGCATGTCCAGGACTGTCTGAGGGTCCAATAAAATTTTTTCTCTCCATTGCACAGAGAATCAGAGAAGCACCTCTACTCAAACATTGTGAAGTCATAAAAACGTACAGGAAAGAATCTAAAGAGTTCTTCTTGACTAAAGCTCTCTGCTGGTGAAGAGTAGAGACAGTAAACTTTCCTCCTTCATACAAATTCCTCTTACATATATGTTTGCAAATAGCAGTGTTTTCCTAACTACATTTCAGACTCCTTTTACATTGAATTGTTATATTCCTCCATTGAGTATCCTTCTCATTTAACATATATTTATTTTTAAAAAGCCATGCTGCCATAATTTCTCCTGTAGCATCAATAAGACGTTGTCACTGAAAACCCTGATCCTGGTCTTGTGGGAACCAATGAAAAATGTACCATAGGCTTCTGTGCAGTAGGTCTAGGCTTTAAATAGCTATTGTTTGACCAAATATGTAGAATAAAAAGGTTTCATCAATCTATAGAAGAGGCTTCTCTGAGAAACTGCCTTTTAAAATTCAGACCTGGAGCTAGGAAAACTGAGACCACTAAGACTAAGACCACTAATTTTGCAAAAATGTTAAGCTTGGCTTTTTAATATAATTTATTCTCTGTAGGCTAGCATTTATGTATTGTTGATCTGAGTTGAACGAGTTTTCCTCCTGAAATATTGTCAAGATGTTTTATTATACAAAATGTGAAAATGTAGAGGTGGCATTTGAATTTCTAAAAACTTTTTACCTTTGGGCAGACTTAGAAGTGCAAAGATGGTTTTAAAGAGTAAATTTATTGGTTTTGTAACGTTTGAGGAAAAAATTTGTAGAATTAACTTCCTATATCTTAGGAAAACAGACCAATGTCTTCTGCTTGTTCTGATAGCTCCCTTTAATTTCTTCCTCTTGCCTCTCAATTTGTGCTTTTTTCAAATATTTTTCTCATTTACTTTTTCTCTTAATGGAGACTTTTCTTTATCCCCACATCTGCTGTCTAGCCAGGGCATGATACCCTTTTTTACCCTCTGCAAAATTTGGCAGATTGCAGAGTTCAAGTGTTCCAAAACGTGAAGCAAAACAGCTGCACCTAATCACTTGCATAAGGAAGGGTTTTGGAGCTTCAGTTTCAGCTCTCATCTGCCTGGAATCTCATATTAGCTGTGGCCAGACTGAGTGACAGCAATGTCAGAGGTCTTTGATATATGGACGTCATATTCAGAGCCAGTGGAGGAGACCCTTATTTAACAGATGCAGCATGGTTTTTATTTCAGTATAACTTACAGACATTTTAAGTGCTGTTCCCACAGAGTGAAGCACACCATATTTAGCAGTCATTTATCAAGCTAGAGATAATTCAAATTATGGAACTGAATGGGTGTTTTATGCATCACTTACCTATACAAGTCACAGAGAATATCAGGCATACAGCTGCTCACAGAGTCCATTGCCTTTTTTTCTTTATTCTGCCCTGAATGTTTCCCCATGAGGATTGCATTTCCTCCAAGGGTGCTGTACATTTCACTTAAAAGGTCTTTTTGAGCTGAACTGTCTGACTTTTTACCTCGATGCATCTTGGACAAATCAAGTTTGTAAAGAATAAGTCTGAATAAAATGGTGCAGCAGACTATATGATCATTGCATAAGGTCCTCCTTATCTGGTCAACCAGATTGTCTCACCTAATGAATTAGAAGTCTGGGTGTGAGCAAACAATTTTCTCCTGGTGACATACAACACACAGAAGAATTCACAAACTTTCTGATTCACAAAAAAAAAAAATGTTTAAAAGCAAAATTAATGGAAAACCATGAAAAGCCAGTTCTCCTCCAGTGCGTACCTGGCTTTCAAAATCTTGCTGTTCAAGATGACAATTTGAAAATTATGTGGAGACAAAAGGTGACACTTAACATTGGAATAATAAGAAATGGTGATGGATGACCTTTCAAAAAATATATAATTGACAAAGGACAAATATGTATTCTATTAAGCATTGCCATTGTGTTTATTTATTTAGATGTGATATATTTCTGCTGAATTGTTTGATTTAACCTTTGCTACAACATTTTTTCAAATAGATCTTTGTGATCAGTGATGCTTTGTAATGTGAACAGTGCAGAAGGCAATACTGGATGGTCAGGGTTTTCAAACCAAGCACAAGTGCAAATGTCAGTTAGTACTTACTGTTCTTCTACAGTTCAAGTGCAGGAACGAGTATCCCCATCAATATTTATTTGCCTAATTTTAAACAGACAGTTCCACTGGTACAGGCAATAGTCTGTTAAAGTGCTGTTAATTTTCAAGCATAGAGGCTGAAATGGACTACAGAGTTATGGAAAATGAGTAGAAGTACACTTCCCTTACGTAAAATACACTCAGTAGTCTCTGGATTATGAAATTAGATTTTTTTCATGGTTCTGTTTGGTGGATTTAATCTGGACAATCCTTTCCACTCATCTCTAGAATGTGTCTTTTTCAATTTTTTCCTGGAGTTCATTGCAAAAAAGCCTTGATTGCCCTGTTCTCTGCTTGGTCACTGTGGAGTCAGAAAGGAACGTATCACTGAGCAGGGCTTATTTATTTGATTTTTCCTCGATTTAGCTCCTTACAAAACTATGTCTATTTCCTTAGATCCTCTGTTTTAAAACAATTCAGAACTTGGTCTGGTTTTGATTCCTCCTCTATAAATAATTAATTGTCATTACAGCATATAACAGAAGAAACTGATTTTAGCCACCCAAAAGAAATGGGTTTGCCACTGTAAGAGCACATGAATTTAGAATTATAATTTTTCAAGAGATTCCTCCTGCTAAACCTGTATCATACTGTTAATTTCTGAAATCATATATTTTAAAGTGAATATCTGGCTGCCAAATATATATATATGTTAAAGTTAACTGAGACACAGATAGATTAGATAGATAGATAGATAGATAGATAGATAGATAGATAGATAGATAGATAGATGGAAGTTTAAGTACCAGAGTGAAGAAATTACTTAGGAACATGCACAGAGTAAAAGTAGTGGAAACAAAAGCTTCCTTTTTATTCACAGGCTAAATACAGCATACAGCAGCTGCACTGCTTGCTAAGCTCATATTAGCCTCTTTATGACCTCAGTTTTGACCTTAAACAAAGTTTCTTCCTCCATTTAAAAGAAGGTTTTATTTTTCTTTCTAACTTCACTTCTCATGAGGTTCTTTTGCATGGAACTTTTAGTTAGCCTCATCAAAATAATTTAAATACCCAAGTCTAATATTACAAGTTTCTTCATTTATGGGAAGATAAGGCCATCTTATATGAAGTCCATGCAATGACTTTCCTTGCAATTACAAAGCCAGCAGTTGGTGCTTGACTGTTCCACAGTGTGCTTCCAGATGACAAAACTAAGCTATCTGCTTTAACATTAGAATGTAAATCCTAATTACAAATTAGTTACTTAGAGTGTCCTGTGGAAGCCATTCAAGAACATGGTTCACATTGCTAGTGTTCTAGGATTCCTCTGTACTTATCAAAGTAACCCTCTAATCTTGGCATGGTAACAAAATATCTAATGTACTAAGATAGGAAACCAAAAGTAACAAATAGACTCCATTGTGTAATATAATGCAGAACAAATTAGTTTCCAAGTTTCTTGGTAAAGGACAGGAAAGGTGACCCTATTTGAATGCCGGAGTAGGTAATATCTGTCCCATAAAATCGACGGAATTTTTTTTTCTCATTGTGTACAGAGTGTTGAACAGCAGAAGTCCAAACTGCTTAGGAATTTGCAGACTGAGAAATTATTTTTCAAAGAAAGTAAGAGAAAGTATAAGCAAAATACTTAGTCAATCTTCACAGTCTGTTGTAAAAGGTGAGAAAACATGTCAGCATGTCAGGTTTGGTATTTCTTTGTAGAGTGTGCGAATATATCCAAAAAGGCACTTCATGTACAGTTTCGGATTTAAGGGTTAGACACCAGGTACTTGAAGTTTAAATGTTTTACTTGAGTGATCATTAAGCACCAAAATACCTTTTGGTCCTGCCATTTTCTTCCACAAATATGGCAGTTGTGCTGTGTTTCTATGATGACAACATTAATTGCTGTATTACTAAAAATCATATTAAACTTCAATTTGGACCTACTTCATGCAGGCACAGTCTCAGTTTTTGTTCTTGGGCAGAAATTTTTCATTTGGACTAAATCCTGACAGTTGATAACAATTTTTAATTTTATTTTGTATACAAATTATAAGCATCATAACATTCTTCCAAAGTTTCATTGACTCCTCACCAGCTCAGAATTTAGATGCAGCAAAACTCAGCTCAATATGTTAAAAGCAGATCTTGCTTAACATAAACATTAGGACTATCTTAGATTTTCTTGTTTTGTCTACAAACAGGCTTTTGCATTTCCTGTGTTAAGGACCATCAAAATCCATGAATTTACCCTGGAAAGGATGATGCAGTCTGTACAGAATATAATACATGTCTAACCTGTGACTATTTATTTTTCTGATTGTTAAAAACCACTTTCTTGTACTGAAGATGTGAATATATTTTCACTATCTAAATCATACATATTTTTGGTATTTGAAAATTATATTGATCACAAACTGACCACCATCCAAGATAATTATTTCTCTAAAATTATCCTACTCCCACTGCATCCAAATAAGTCTATGGAGGCTGTTGAGATTAATCCAAAAGCCCTCAGAGCTACCAAAAGATCATTTTGAGATGGCATTGCAAAACCTCTCTAGATGATTTTGAGAGGTCTTGGGAAGAAGTCCCAGCTGAAACTGGTGGTCATTGTCACAATTACCAAGAAGGGCAAGATGCACCCCAGAAATTGCAGGCCTGTCAGTTCCACTTCAGTGCCTGGTAAAGTTATGGAGAAGATTATTCAGGGAGGTACTGAAATACATGGAAAGACAATGCAGACATCAGCCAGAGCCAGTGGAGTTTCATGAGAGGAAAGTCCTGCTTTATCAAACCTGATTTCCTTTTGTGACTATGTAACCCACCTTATGGATTCCCTTGATCAAGGGAAGCCAGTGGATGAACTCTTTTTGGATTTAAGAAAAGCTTTTAATGATGTCTCTCCCAGTATATCTCTTCTTGACAAAATGTGCAGCACGCAGCTGGATAAACATATCATGGGATGGTGAACAGCGGGCTCATGGGTTGGGCACGAGGGGTGACAGTGAATGGGGTGACATCAGGCTGGTGACTTGTCACCAGTGGGGCTCCACAGGATTCCATTCTTGGCCCTGTGCTCTCCAGCATCTTCATTAACAGCCTGAATGCAGGACTGGAAGGGATACTAAGCAAGTTCACAAATGATATAAAACTTGGAGGAACTGTTGACTCCCTAGAAGGCAGGGAGGCCCTGCAGAGAGACCTCAGCAAACCAGAGGGATGGGCAATCACCAACCACATGAAATTCAACAAGGCAAAGTGCCAGATTCTGCCCCTGGGATGGGGCAACCCTGGATGGGGCAACCCTGGATGAATGGACAGTCTGGGGAATGAGATCCTGGAAAGCAGCACCATGGAAAGGGACCTGGGGGTCCTGGTCAGTGGCAAGCTGAACACGAGTCAGCAGTGCCCTGGCAGCCAGGAGGGCCAAGTGTGTCCTGGGGGGCATCAGGGACAGCATCACAGCCAGGCAAGGGAGGGGATTGTCCCACTCTGCTCTGCACTGGGGCAGCCTCACCTTGAGTGCTGAGGACAGTTTTGGGCACTGCAATATAAGAAAGATATAAAACTATTAAAGAGCACTCACAGAAGTGAAACAAAGATGATAAAGGTCCTTGAGGGGAAGCTGTATGAGTGGCTGAGGTCACTTTGTCTGTTTAGCCTAATGAACAGAAATCAGAGAGGAGATCTCAACAGAGTCTGGAACTTCTTTGAGAGGGGAAGAGGAGGGGCAGACACTGATCTCTCTGGTGAGCAGTGACAGGAGCAGAGGAAATGGCCTGAAGTTGTATCAGGGAAGGTTTAGGTTGGGTATAAGGAAAAGGTTCTTCACCCCAAAGGGTGGTTGGGCACTGGAACAGGTTCCCTGAGGAAGAGGTCACAGCACCAAGCCTGACAGAGTTTAAGTGTTTGGACAGTGATCTCAGGTACGTGGTGTGACTCTTGGGGATGGTCCTGTGCAGGGCTTGAAGCTGGACTCAATGATCCTTGTAGGTTCCTTCCAATTTAGCTTATTCTATGATTCTGTAATTTTTTCATCATCATGTTTGCTCATCCAGTTTTATTGCAGTATTTGCAATTCTATCTGGAGTGAAGCTTTAGAAACACATTGAAAGAGATTGTTCCTCTTTACAAATACAGCTCAAGTTTTAGGCTAGACTCTGACAGGATTCAAACTAGCTTTGAAGGTTTCCCTGAATTGAGCCCCAGAAATCATTTTCTCTTCTACTGGTGGCTTAAACTCCCTTAGTTTTCAGAAATGTCTAAAAAAATTTAGACGTTTTGGAAATCATATTCTCCTTTCTCAGGTCTCTATAACAGACTTTTTAAGAAGGTGGAATAGACTTCCTATCTGTCCAGATTCTGACCAGGATAGGGTTAATTTCTGCATTAGCCAGGAGGAAGCATGACTAAGAGCTGGATATTACTTTATACCACCTCATGTCATTGCTGGGGGCAGGGTAAGGGGACTTGCTTCCAGGGAAAAGGGGGTCCTTGCAGTCTAGAAAACATGCAGGAGAAAAGACTGGTACTGTCTATTGTCATGGGCTCTGCAGTGAGCCTTTTTGCATGTGAATCAGTCTCTCTCTTTTACACTTCTGTTATTAATATTGTTGCTGTTACTGTTTTCTTATCTCATTGCTATTTCCAGTAAATTTTTCTTATTTCAACTGTTGTCTTTGCCTTTTGTGCCTCCAATCGAAGTGGGGAAGTGGTGAGGAGTGGACCAATGTACTTTTGTCTTCTTTTTTTAAATTTGGTGGTAGTACTAAGTTGGAGAATATAAATCCTAAACAACATCACCTGAAAAGCACGATGATAAAGGTAAAGCTTTGATCATGAGATATAGACAATGGGATCTCCTTCCAGATGACCATCTCAGAAGGTCAAGAATAACCTTGAAAATAAAGTGGGAACTTGGGGTGCACAGTCAGTCTATCAGGAAGTTTCCTTTTCACAAAGAAAATAATAGTGGGAGTTACTATTTGCTGTAATTTGTTATATTAAATTTCTACTGTATGATGTAATCAAAGAAATGAGATGTTAGTTTTCTCACTCATTACCTTTGTATTACCAGAATCTATTTTATGATAGTTTGGTAACTAGTCTCAGTCTAGTTTTATCCCTGTCTCTGGACATTCACTGTTAAAGAGTGAGCAAAGCACAAAACCTCCAGTTCATTCACGACAATGTACTTAAAAGCACCAGTTTTTCAATATATGTGGCCAGCTTCTGTTTTTCAGTCTGAGAAAAGTTAAAAGTCTTCTGGGGAACCCTGAAGTGCAAAAAAAAACTCTCTCCTGTGCTTTGGGAATACTGGCTATCTTTATTTATGCACACAGCAGGCTAAAACAGGACCACAGCTATCAACACCGGCTCCGAAGATTGGTGAGAGATCATATTCTACTTCTGTTACTTGTTTGCAGAACCTTTTATGTGTAAATCAGGGCATGGCATTGTCCTGCTGAATCTCTGATTTCACGGAGTAAGAAGCAAGAAGCTGATAGTTTTTCCTATCTTTCACTACAAGTGAAAAATACTTCTATATGTGGTTGCAATGTGTCTCATTGACTTGGAAAGTGTCTCTTTTATCTGTTTCAGGCTTTCAAATAAATACATATATGTCAGCCTTAAAATATCCATTATACTTATGATGAAGTAGAATATAACTTAAAATAGTATGTATAAATTCTTCTAAGAATAAATTATTGTTTAACCACCAGGACTGCTCTATTCTATAGCTGTTTATTAATATATTTATTAATAATGGCGCAATTACCTAATGGCTGGCTCATGCTCAGACATTCTTGAACTTCATGTAAATGTATCTTAGGTCATAGAATATGCTTCTTAAAACTGAGTCCTTAACGTGGCTACACTACTGCTAAGGCCATTTTTTTCAGTAGACCTTGGCAAATTTTATCTCTTCCTCCGCCTTGTTATGTCAAATGCAATTATACCCTATCATGGCCTAATATGTTGTTAAATTAGGTATATTAAATCAGGGGTAACAGACACAAAAGAAATATTAACTCCTACAATGAAAAAGAGGTAGCTATAGAAGGCTTAAATCCCCTATCTTTTCACATTCCATGACTAGGTTTCACTTTCTTGCTTTGATCACCAGCAAAGACAAGTCTGGTGGTCAGAGATGAGTCTGTCAGAAAATCCACATCACTTTGGCAGTTTACTCTACAAAGGCCTAGAGCTTGAGTAACAGCCAAGGCAGTCCTTGAAACTGTTTTGGGTGTGAAAGTTAAGATTAATTTAGTCTGAATTAAGCTGCAGCAGGAAAAATTTTCTTCTGATTACAAAGTAATAAGACCTCTTAATTTTTTTAATTCTTCCTTATGATTGATCTGATGATTTTCCAACAACTAGAATTTCTGGTAAAAAGAATTAAAGGAAGGTATGTAAAAACTGAGAAGGAAGCACCAAACATTGTTGTCTGGGGACTGGTTAAAACTCAGTCTTCACTGTGTTCAAATTGCCACTGTAATCTTAAGTTTAGCTGTGCCTTCCCCCTTCTCCACACAACAACAACAACAACAACAACATTGTTACTGGTTGTTATTCTGCCTTTGCAATTAATCAGCTTTGTTAAGTGCTTCATTTGGTGCGTTCACACTGTTTAAATAAATCTGGAAACACTAATCTTTCCATATTCAGGGGTCGAGTGTGGGTATGAATCTTTGTAGTACAGGGAGCAAAATACTTCAAGGCATATCCACAAGAGTTCATATGGACAATCAGAATTTATTTTCCCAGTGGATGGTGTAACCAGTGTAAGTGAGCACTGTGGCTGTTTTAAGATCTCCTTAACCTGTCTGTGCAAATTGTATAAATCACAGCAATAAAGTCTCTCTATTCAACATGCTGAAGCTGAAGAGCACTGACCAGCTTTTGACCTCCTACTCTGGGCCCCAGCTGACCCTAACTTAGAAGTTCAGGCGGTCAATAGCAGGTCACTGGGGGTATCTGCAGTCTTGCTTAATTTCAGTTTGATTGCAAGGTTAAATATAAGCTGCATGGGTATCCTTTGCTGCCCTTAAGTCTTCCTAACCACCACAGCATATGAGGCTCTTACGAAGCCCCCAAAGATGTGAAGAGTGCATGGGGAGGTAGGAGAGGGGAAAAAAATAATAACCAAAGTTACATTTTCCTGGCCATCTCCAGTTTGGCATAGACCAAGTTGTTCATTTATCAGTATAATGGATCTACGGACAGCCCTAAACAATTGTCAAACATTCTTTTAAAAGCCATTAGTTTTTCAACTAATATATATCTGGTTTGAGCATTTGTTGAACCCTTCACTTGTCACTGAAAAGGGCCTGTTAAACTAAACAGAGGTCTGATCAGTTTTCAGTGAGCTTTGAGCCTCAGAGTTCACCTGGGTCACCTAAAAGATTTATGACAGCCTGGTACAGGCATCTGGCTGGAACCGTGAGTTCGGCAGTGAGCTGAGCCTCCCCCCACATGCCAAGTCCTGCAAGGCTGCCCTGCCGTTCCCAGCAGCTGCCAGAGAGGCAGCAATATTGATGACCTGTGCAGATACCAAAGTGGACATCAATAAAAGGAGATGGATGTGAACCATCAGAGTGACATGCCTTGCTGCTGCGCTGGCTGGAGAGCAGGGGAAATAGGTTAAAAAAACACATGAAAGTTATTTATACAAGCTTCAAGGACAAGGATTTTTGTCACTACTTGCCTGAGAATTTAATCTTAACATGTTCTTCTGGTTTCCATCAGTCTCCAGTTTTACATACCTATAGACTGAGAACAACATTGTTTTTTGCAATAACCATCTCTTAGCTTTAAAGCACACTAAAGAAACCAACACGGAAACAGTTCTCAAAATTTCTTTTGATTTTATGCTTGAAGTGTTTGCTTGCCCTCTGGAATATTTTCTGCATTCTTACTTATTATGTAAATGAGATCTAAATCTAAAATGTGATTTGTGTACTTGGAAGTATTATGTATTCATCCATATAAGAAATGGCAGATGTTTACGAAGAGCTTCTCTGCTCTCCACACATAGCATTCAAACATCTTACTTTCCTAAAGTGATGTTCTAAGGTACAGCAGCTGAGAGATACAAAAGGATGAAAGCCAAAACTGTACTCTTAATATGATGCACTTTTAAGTAGAGTCAGTGTTAAGCATGACCTTGCATCTGAAGAGATTGCAAAGTGTTTATTCAAATTGAATTTTCATTTGTGCCAAAAATTTCCTGTACATCCATGTTTTGCCTTCCTACCAGTGAAATTCAAATATTTAATAGCTCCATAACAAAAATGTAGGTTTCTATTTATCACATGCTGGTACCTTCAATGGGGGATATTACACCATAACTAATATTTGATTGATTTTTTTTTCCTGGAGTCTCTGTGTGATGGGTTTAAACCAGCACACTGTGGAAAATGGAATTTAATAGTTACCAGAGATTTTCTGAAGGTGATACAGCAGATTATATCAGAAACAGAAACAGTTATGGAAGAAGGAAACTGTTGTGTGAGGACTCATCCCCTTTAAGTCACTCAATAGTGTACCAACAGTGTGTTATGACTCTTCCTGTCCTCACGTTTTGTCTGCTGACTGAAATACATGGATTTTCTACTAGCAGGGATGAAGGCCAATGAATGGCTTAAACTTTGTTTGGTTCAGAGAAACAAAAACTGAGTAGCTTATTAAATACTTCATATTAGCTGAAGATATAAACATTTTTTGAGCAATTTTTAAAGGACCTCATGTAGCAAAAGATGCAATATTTTCTTTTAACGAATGCACTGATGCAAACCACTATTTTTTTCCTGGTTGCTTATGTTACTGATAAACCACAGCTCGACTAATTTTCAACCAAGTTGCTCCTGAGAGCACATCATTTTCACTTCTACTTCTTGAGAGGAAATAATTTTATTTCCAGAATATCCATTGATGTAAAATTGTAAAGGTTTTATTTTTTTGTTTGCCAATGTGTACAATTAAGTTTGTCTGGAGAACTGCAATAATAACTTCAATAATTAAATTCTTAACACTTTTTCATCTTCAACAGCCTGATTCATAGATGGTAACTCTGTAATTTGGTGATTCTTCATATCCTTACCTGCTTCTACAAACATCTGTGTGATGTTAGAGAGTACCTTTGTTTTGAGAAGGTTAATCGCATTTCTCTTGGTGAAGTATTAATGCTGTGAATCATTCAAAAGTCCTGGTAGGCTTTGTAGCTGCCACAGGAACCCCAGACTTTGTTTAAGGCCCAGACAAAATTTACAAACTCTACAACACCTCACTGACAGTTTACAAGTTCCACAAGATTGCAAGTGGATTTGACAAATCCTTGGGCATCTGAGAGGTTTTACAGCCTTATAGGAATTCCTGCTGTTTTACAAACCTTGCAGGACAACTTGTGCGGGTATATAAATGTACTTGGTAACTCTTCAGGATTTTATAAAATCATGAGAGCTTCGACTCTTTGCACATCTATTCCCTCACCTTAGGATTCACAGCTGTAACATACAAAGCAAACAATTTCTACCCTGACACTTAAATGCTTAGATCACAAAAAAGTTCTTTTCCTCACACTGCTGTTAAATACCTACATTCAGCTAATTCTGTTATGAAAGATACTAAAGTTCCAAATTTTCAGTGTTCTTGAGTGACTCAGATTACAATAAAAAAATCAGTGAAGAGTACATATAGTGGAAAATTTGTTGTCAAGAAGTAGAGCAATTTACTACAATATTCTGAACCAGATCAAAGTGCTAGTTTTCATGTACAAAAGTTGAAAGAAATCTGTAAGGAAAAGAAGATCAAGTCATTCCATTGTAAGACATTCATAAAAAATGGTTGCAAATCGTCTGTGAAAGAATTTTTATTTGAACATTACCTGATTCATTTTAAATTCCCATTAGTTCTAATTTTCTTACCCAATGAAAGAAAAAGACCTCATGCAAAATTGCATATATTTGTCTGCATAATTCAGAAATTTATAACTGTAAAGCTAAGCTCACAGTTGAAACCTATTAAAGTGTTCATTGAAGAACAATTTTACAATAATCAGCTTTTGAAGGTAGAACTGTGCTTTCTAGTTTGCATTCACTTTAATAGGGTTTGCCTGTTGCCAGGCACAGTAACAAAGTTCTTATATTTACTAAAAATTTTATGCTCAAATAATACCTTTCTTCAATCAAAAATATTCACCAATACTATAAACAGACACAGTGCTAAATTTCTTCTTTGGAAAAAATCTCATTATTTTCCACTAGAGTAGAGGTCAAAATGAAGCCCAGCATTTTTTTACTCTCTTTAAAAGTAAGGCTGCTTCTCATTGCTCATAAATTGCTGCTACATCATGGAAAATGTGCTAAATTTTGG